>JANAVB010005398.1:5141062-5366062 GCA_029216955.1 Iris pallida
GCGCTGCTTGTAGATTCACAAGTGTAAGTGGTTGTTGTATGTTATAATTTGCATGGTTATAATTTCAGAGATAAGCTTTATTGGATCTTGTGTTTCCAGGCGGAGCTGCATCTTTGTTTCCTGCTTAAATTATGGTCTTGTCTTTTGTATCTGTCATTGCATTGGCCAAAAAATTGTCTTCATTAGTCAAGATGATGACAATGCAAGGTTTATTTTTCTTGCCCTTTTACTTGGCTTGACAAACGCGACTTCATTTTAAAGATCTGGGAGGATGTCGAGATGCACCCACATAATCTCTCCTTTCGTAGTTGTTAAAGTTACTAAACCACTTGCTTGTTGATTTGAAATGGCAAGATTAACAATCTTTATTTCAGCATTAAGTGCTTCATTGACTTTTATACAACAACATTGGATGGTAATATGGTAACAACAATCCCTCGTAGCTGGAGGTGCTACAACCTCTTGAATGTTCATATCTTTGTGCTTTTGGCAAAGATGTCCACGCAGGGCCGGCCCACGATGATGGGTTGTCCAAGCCGGAACAAACTTTGGTTGCCCCTTATTGCAAGGAGTGACACTACATAAAAAATGTGGTTATTATCTTATTAAGATAGTAGATAACCTAATTGTTAGACTTACTAGATCTTAAACTAAGACTGTTTAGTTCAGTAGTACCAAATAACATAAGAACACAAATATTCTCAAAGTTTTATATGTTGATTTGGCTGGAAAGGGATCAAGTATGTACTATATAGACCCACATAGAACCGAGACTTTCTACATCTCAACTTTCCATAATAACTTTCAAGTATGTAAAGTATCAAGGAATGCTTTAAACATTTAGTGGACAAACCATTGTTTCTAGGATGCTACATGCAGCAGCAACCTAACAATCTCATAAAATTGTCATGCCAATCCCCTTTAGACTGAAAAGAAGGAATACACTAAAAAGACAAAGCTTACATTTATATGAAACAAACTACATGTTTGCACAACAACTGAACTATACTTAAGAGAATAAAACAATACAACACTGCTACATCAAATATCATACTTTTCCACAAGTAAAGACCAACAATCTTGTATTCTCCCTCAAATAATTCGAAGATAAAGAGAATCATCCTTCAGAGCTCCAGCACCTTTCCTTTCATTTCCTTTCCTTTCAAGCTACTTTCCTTTTTCTTTCCTTTCATTTCCAGCTCCCTTCCTTTCAGTTCCTTTTGTTGGATGAATTTTTTTTCTTTAATTTATGGACCGGTTGGTTGCCCTAGGGCCGGAGGGCCCACTGGCTTATTGGGCTTGCCCTAGGGCCGGCCCTGTGTCCACGAAAGTCAAATCTTGAGTGATCCTTCACTGAGATTTAAGCTTTTGTCTTTTTGCAAGTGTTTTCTGCAGGAAGCTAGTTTCCTATGAAAGGAATTCCTTCGATTGGCAAAGTTGGTGCAATAGGCCTTGCAACATTAGGCCACTTCATTTGAGCTTGTTGTTTGGAAACAATATTGCAACAGTTTGTGTTCCTATATGAAATATCCTCTATTGAAGCAGTACTTTTATTCCTACAAGAAACAAGTCTTGCAGGAGAAATTTTTTATTTTATTTATTACAAAGAATTCTAAGTACAACGAATATGAGAAATTTTAAGTACAAGTTGAGATTCTGGAGAGTGTAGCGGTGGAGATCGAATCGATAAGTAATTTCTTTACTCCGTTGACGAACCAACAAACTATCAAAAGTTTTTGGGTGTGCACAAGCACTGTTAGGCAGAGAGTTCTCGAAAGAAAAAGCTAATTAGGCTCATAATTATGAGGTGACTAAATGTTGCATATGATCTGTCTGTGTATGTCTGTCTAAGAACAAAAATTGGGACTATTTAGAGCAAAATAGTCTAAAAAATGGTTACTGCTGAAATCTCGCGGGAAGAACGAACCTTTGGGGAAATACTTTTCGCAGGAAGCACTGTCCTATCAGCACAGAGTTCAAAAAAAAATTGGTTAACCCACGTTCCTGCAAGGTTAAAGGGGATGTTGCTATGTGGCTGCACGTTCAAGCAAACTGGAAGAAGACGCTGCCGCATTGGCAACGGTTATATGAATAGTGGGGCATGCTTCTGCGTAGTTAAAGCCACATTCTACCACGTGGCTTCTTGCTATTGGAGTTGCACATCCCCATGAACACACGATCTTTGACAGTTGTCGAAGAGTTGCCTCGATCTTCGTAACATTGTCCATGTATGTCGTACACAAATAGATGGAAATATCACATTATGCGGCTTCGCCGGAAGCACACTTGGATGGAAGGCTGATCCACCAAAAGCAAGGTTTACATTAGAACCAGCTTGGCACGAAGTATAATGCTACAGGATGCAACAAAATATGAGAAGCAAAAGACTGTAGAAAGCAATAGAATATAGGAAACATGGTATATGAAAAGCAAATGACTACAAGAAGTATGGTCTTTAGAAAGTATGGTCTACAGAAAGCTAGACTCACTGGAGGGAACTTCATGTAAACCGCTCTTCAAGGTGTCTATTTTGAATGTCGTTCAATAATGATTTGATAGTTAGTCGACAGTCTATCACTTTGTGTTGGCCCATTGGTCATGGTCATACATGATTTCAATAACCGACTAATACACTCTAATTTAGATACACCAAATAATATACTTCTTCAAGTACAACAGACAAACAAATTTTGATGCTGCATCTGATCAAGTTTTCGCCAAGCCGAATAGTACAAAAGTTGTTCAAGACATATTTTTTATTTACTATGCATTTTATCTTTTTATTGAGTCGTAGGAACAAATGTACATCAGATGAATTAGCACAAGTTTAGCTTTTCCTAAGTCTACTTCCAAAAAGCCAATCTGATTCAGTCCACATCTAAAAATAGCCCACATATCAAACTACGCCCAAAATCCAAAAATTCTACACATTGACCCATTGGTCATAGGACAACTGAACTCAAACCGAGTTTGCCCGAACTCGGTCACCCTAAACCAGTTGTAGAAGCTAAAAAATTGCTATAAAGAATAGATTGAGCTAGACAAATGGCGCTCAGAATCAAATGGCGCTCAAAAGAATGGTGCGAGATCCCATATGGTAAATTTTCTTGAGAAGCTCAAGCACTCGCCATAATGACTGACAATGTGTCAGTCGAGAAAAATCATTTCGAATCCTGAGCGCACAACGCTCAAGAAGATTGTGTCATATTTTGTAATAATGATTGACAGCTGCCTTACGCTAATTATCATTTTGTGCGAGGTAGTCATTATTCTACACTAAGCAGATGGTGCTAATCATCAAATTGTGCCAGGTGCCACTTGTGAGTTGGCGCCAATTGGTCAAATTATCATCCATAAGCAGTTAGATGACGTGACACGCATGCCACTAATCTCAAAGAACGTGTACTTGATATTGCACACGACCAAGCGCTTCTCTCTCACAGAATGTCACGCGTCCCCAGCAGTTAAACCAACCGCTCACGCTAATGGATGATGGCATGCCAATTATAAGTGTGCACTAATCAGAGTAACTAATTGACAGTTATTTCAAAACTCTATAAATATAGTTCCAAATCACTTCTCAATCATTACTAATGATCGTAATCTCCTGGCTAAGTTGTTGCAGCACTCTCTAAGGGCCTTCTTCTTCGACATCACATCGTCCAAGGGATAAAGTGATCGTCTTCTGATCAGATTCCTATAGTTGTACTTTTCCAAAATCAAATTGTACTTTTGCACTTTTCTTTCTTAATTTGTAAACTAGTTTTCTTGGAAAACTTTTGTTCTCGCAAACAAAATAGCGACTCTGCTAGGTACGACTTTCTCCTCTGACAAGAAAGTCACAACTCAATGTGATGTTGCATCGGTCGGTACGGCACAGAAGACTTTGGTCGTGAAAGTCGACCAAACAGCGTATGAAGACATGATTGGCGCTGGGGTGCCAAGCGTACATCATCTGCTGTCTCCAAAGACAGGAAGCTCGTGCCATCTGGACTCCAATGTCCTCCAGTGCGCCAATCATAGCTCCTGTGCAAAATAAGGGAAAATGCTCGGTGGCTACTCCACCAGTTCTGAACTTGGTGAAGAGCACGCCAATCACTATTTTGACGCCAATCTAAGGACAACACCATGTGGCTATTCCTCATTCTTCTCCAGTTCTAAACTTGGGGAAAACCGTACCAACTACTATTTCAGCGCTAATCAAGAGACAGTGCCCTATGGCCACTCCTCACTCCTCCTCAGTTCCAAACTTGGTAGAGAATCTACCTATCTCTGCACCTGCACATAATAAGGGAATGAGCTCTATGGCCTCTCCCTATCCTTCCCTAGTACTGGACTCGGTGGAAAATGCATCTGATTGTGCCTCTGTGCCAATCAATGCAAGAACAATTTTGAGTAAAAACTCAACTTCTCTTGGCAGAGACAATCAAGTTGATGCTAAGTAAATAGACTATGCTTAATGTTTACTTCCTGCTACCCATCTACGCCGTACCAAACGAGCTGGAATAATGTGCGCAGGACAACATGGCAACTTGCCTACTCCTCATCAAACTGGCTAGCGCAAATCAAACCAAAGCCAAGATTTTCCTACTTTACGTATATCAAGGTCAAGTTAGGGAAGACTAATGTTGTCTCAGACAGATAGGTAAGTGGCACATAATACTGACATGCACACTTACCTCAACAAGCGCAGAACAGAACCAACCTCATCAAGTCATATGGTGCACCAAGAACAATTTGTGCCACCTACCAAATTGCACAAATTGAAGGCTTCTAAGATCAAGAATCCTCTCATCTATGCCAATGAGCTCAGCACTTCCCTTTACACTCAAGGGACACAGAATCTCAAGAGCAGGAACCATGTTCCTAACATAATCAGGGAATATGTGCCTCCGTCTTCTCCTTATCCTGTCACTGTAACCGATCGCGATCTTCTTGTATAAAAGCAGAAGATTGTAGAACCATCTCGTACACCTGTAACCCCACATCAAATACATCACTGTAATCAGTACCATGAGATAGTAATCAAGTGTTGTTTTCAATCAGCCAAATGGAATGTTATTGACCGATTGAATTACACTCGGACTCCTGAACTAATTATGGTAGACGAAGATGAATTATTGTATGCTTCGGTCAATATGACGTCCCATAGTACTAGGGTGGAAAACGTCCAAGACATAATGCATCCCACAATCCTAGTTAGTAATACCTTGATCGAATCCGTGACTCCGACGAAGGAGTCTACCAAAACACAAGATCAAGAAGCCGAGACTTCCTCGGTCAAAGGAATCTTCCAACTCCTCATCTTGGAGACTTCTTCGGTCAAAGGAATCTTTTCACTCCTCATCTTGGGGGTAGCTCTCTACCTGACTTCGATGCCAATAGTGAAGACTCTGATCGGACTATCCTATCCACCAGTTCATCTTCGGTGGCTAGAAAAGTGACTGCCTACGTCACTAATGAGGAAGAAAATGCTTCTAGCTCTTCCAATCAAGAACAGAGGATCGTTGTCTTGGATGCCAACTTGAAAACCATAGCTAAAATGGTTACAAGTATGAATGCCATGATTGTAGCATAATATATTGTTCTACTGGTTGCGAATCCAATTCCAATCTAAGAACACATAGCAGCATCTGCACCTATCAGCATCGGCTTGGGGGTACAATCTCCGCTCAATGCTACCATACCAGCTTAGGTTACTCCAAGTCAGTCTGGTGCTGGGGTGGTACTTATCATGTGGTTCCACCTCCCAACCCATCAAACCAATCTACTGCTCCTTAAGCATTAAGGGACCCACTCGAGGCAGTCAAGCTTCTACGAAATCAGTTTGAAGCTTTTAAGCAAAAGGATGGTCTACAAAAGTTAGGGATCAAACAACCTTATCATGTAGAATGAAAGGAAGTTCCATTTCCACCCAACTACAAGCTCGCAACCATAATGCTATTTGATGGCAGTTCATCTCCGAGTCAATATCTCAATCATTTCAAGGTGATGACTGACCAGCTTCAACATAACGATGCTCTACTCACTAGAGTGTTCGTCAATTGTTTGGAAGGCATTGACTATGACTGGTATCGTAGCTTGACAGATGGCGGCATAACATCTTTTGCAGCACTAAAACAAATGTTCTTGGAACGGTTCTATATATGAGGGAACGAATGACATGACCATGTCGGCCCTTATTAAGATCAAACAAAGGCGTAATGAAACTGCCGAATGTTTCATAGAGCGCTTCGGTCGCGAAGCACTCAAAATGCCTTTGGGCACTCCAAATGCATTAACTATATATACATGCAAATCAAACTAGTAACCTATAGTTAGCATGTGGACTTGACCCACACAATTCCAAGATTGGGCCTCCTTCATAGTAAGTGCTAGGGCAGCTGAAGACAGTGTCGATAAATTCAAGCAGCTAGGCATCCAGATGCCTAATCTTGGCAAAGATGAGCATTCTACTACTAATAGCGGTGGTCGTCAGAACAATCATAAAGGCAAAGAAGCCTTAGCTATCAACGTGTGTCAGTCAACACCTACAACGATGACACCTCCACAGATAACACCACGTCCCAAGAAGGAGTACTCCTTTGACGAGGATAACATTCTGAGCATCTTTGATTGTCTAATCAAGAGTAACAAACTTTAATTGCCGGAAGCTAAACGACCAGATGATGTAGGTAAGGCTGACAATTCCAAATATTATATGTATCACAGGTTTTTGGGCATCCAACCAGGATGTGCTATGTACTTAAGGGAAAGATCTAGGAGTTGATCAATGCCAAAGCGATCACTCTCCAATAAGATGAGAAGATGGTAACTGCCAACATCGTCTCTCTACATTTCGGTGACTTCCCTGCTCAACTGGTTCTTGATGGAGTCGTCCCTATTCGAAAAGCTACTTTGGAGATCGTCAACCTTCTGCCAGCATGAAGCGACGTCTTGTACCTCTAACAACCGATAAAGGGGAAATCATGTGGATTCACCCTAATTTGGTTGCCGATTTTGAATCTAAGACACCTGCTTCTTCTAACAAGTCAATAAAGGCAGCCAAGTACAAATCGTGCCACATAACATCACTGGGTGGTCATCTTCCACCTTTGGATGCTATATTCGTTCCAGCAGCGGCTTTTACTTCTTCTTCCAAGATGGTGGTACCAAAGCCAGAAATCAAGTACCAGCCGAAATTCTATCGGTGCAGTCAACAGCCCCGCAAACTGATGATGAAGATGGGATATGAATTACAAAAAGCCCCTAGTTTGAACAATGGAAAAGGGTCACTGATACCTCTTTTTCTACGTCTTCAGGACAACCAGTCTCGTGCCTGCTTAGGATTCTGGACAGATCATTCATCTCTCCAAAAGAAGTCTTCCAGGAGCAAGACACAATTGAAAGATTGCAATATGGTTTATTTCTCACCTGTCCTAGAATAAGAAGCCATGAGTGGTACCAGATCTGAGAGACTCTATCTCAGAGACTATCCAGAGGGACAGAAGAATGTTGTCACCCCTCCTCTTCCTGTCTCTGATGCCCCACCGACATGTTCTCTTCCTGTCTCCAATGTTCCTTCGGCATCATCGCCCCAAGCGGGACCTGTTCCTCCTAGACTGACTACAGCTGACAAAGGCAAACAGTCGGCTCGCTTTGATAAAAGTTTATAGAAAACTCTACTTCAGGGACTCAAAAACTTATATAATTTTGACATATTTGCCCTATTAGGTAATACTCCTGTAAGATTGTCAATTTTTGAACTCCTGCGCCTCTCGAAGGAAACTCGAGAAACATTAAGTGAAACTTTGATGCAAGCAGATGCTTGTCTGGCACATCTCAAGAAACCAGACAAGGAACCCATGGCATGTTCTCACTGTCATAGTGTGATGGAACTGATTCCTAATATCACCTTCACTTAAGATGATATGCTTCTGGAGGACAATCGACATGACCGACCTCTCTACTATACGGGGTATGTCGATACAATGAAGGTCGATCGGAGTCTAGTTGACCCGGGATCTGTACTCAGCATTATGCCGAAAACTTTGTTAGATGCACTTAAAATCCCAGTCCATAACCACTCTACAACAATCACGACTATTTTAGGGTTCAATTGTGGAAGAAGTGAACCGTTGGAAAAGATTCACCTCAAAGTCCAAATTGGCAATCTCCGTACGAAGGTCACCTTCAATGTGATTGAAAATTACGTCTCTTGCAACGTATTGTTAGGAAGACCATAGTTGCATGAACATAACATCGTGCCATCTACCCTCCATCAATGCTTTAAATATGTTGATGAAAATGGAGGAGTACGAAAGGAAGTATTTTATCTTAATCCCTTCCTGAGCATCGAGGCATATTATACAAATTTCTGAATATATAAAGAAGAGTTCATGAAAGTTGTACTGGCTATGGACACCGAAGAAGACCGAAAAGAAAGTCCGGACGATGTTTTAGTGATTCCAGTCAAGGGATTCACTTCTCGTCCCTCGTCTTCTCAGACGTTGACCATTAATGTCTCTCCTTCTACCAAGCATCCTCTAGCTGAAAAGATGAAGCATAGGGAGCTCACCTCTTCTGAGCCTTTTGTTATCGACCTTTGTCGTAACAAGCCTTCTACTTCTCCTCTTCTTGTTATTAATCTTAGAAAGCCATCGGCTAAGGTTAAAAACACTATTGTAAATATTGATACAAGTATTAATAAAGTAGCGTCTCCTTTGCAGTATATTGATGTCAATTATTACACACAATGTTATCTAGAAATCCTGGATATCTTTGAACCCCTTACCTTAGGAGTAGTTCAACCTCTCCAGAATGAAGTATCACTCGAATCAGTACAAAACTCATTCTTTCTAGTTCATTTTCGGAAGAAAGATGAGCATCCTATCCTCTTCAGCAAAGGATTAAATCAAAAGGCTACATTCGATAGCGACTCTGAAAACGATGATAGAGGGTGACTTCAACTACATCATTACAGTCAACAATCTAAGAACATCATCCAAAAAATGGGCTACAATTTCAAATCTGGCCTGAATGGTGGTAAAGGTAGATAAAATCCTTGTTTGCCATAAAAAAATCAAAGACAGGTATTACAGAACACTAAAATTTATTGCAAATTTGCTTGTACAAAGAAGAGCCTAGAAAGAAATCCTAGGAAACAATCTAAGTACAATTGTTTAGTTTTGATTATAAGGGTGATGGTGGAGGCTCGGGAAAGTGCTATTAACTGTGCCTTACTCCGTGGACTATCTGATGCAGTCTCTAGCTCGTAAAGAAATTGCTTTTTTTCTTGAAGGTTGCCAGCCTTGGATTGCCAACCATCTTGCAGGGGTGTGGCACCCTGCTATTTATAGAGACTTCAGGATGAAGGATATTTTGAGCCGAATAGATGACCATGTGGCAAATCCCCGGGCCACATGGCCGTAATCATGCCTCGAGACTCGGTCTATGACTGATAGCTGGAAATTTGTTAGGATTTGTTGTGATTTGTCGTTGAGCAGTTGAGACCTGGTCAACTTGTCACGTGCATCAATTAATCTTCTGTGGCGAGCCGCATGAAGGATGTCTCCTGGCCGATTCGCATGAGAAATGTCTTATGGCTGAGCCGCATGAAAGAATGTCTCATGATCGAGTCGTATGAAGGAATGTCTCATGATCGACCCGCATGAAGGAATGTCTCATGACCAAGCCGCGTGAAGGAATATCTCTTGACCGAGCCGCATGAAGGACGTCTCATGACCGAGCCACATGTGGGAATGTCTTATGACCAAGACGCATGAAGGACGTCTCATGACCGAGCCGCATGAAGGACGTTCATGATCGAGCTGTATGAGGAATGTCCCATGACCGAGCCGCATGAGGAATGCCTTCTGACCAAGTCGCATGAAGAACGTCTCATGACCGAGCCGCATGAGGAATGTCTCATGATCGAGCTGCATGAAGGATATCTTCTGGTTGGATGGGTATGGGGGCCCTAGGAGAAGGTGCTATGCCGAATGTCACGATTTGAGAGAGTTTCGTCTGTCTCCCTCTTGAATGATCTCCTTGTTCGAAGAAGATTTGATGGTGGACTCCTTCAGAAGATTATGATACGCTTGACTGAGACGATGAGCCTGACTGAGACATCTGAGTAATGCATCTAGTTGAGAGCAGGTCATTTACAACATCTTCAATTGGCATCATGTTTTCGAGATGATGTTGGAAAGGCATAGTAGGTCGCAGTCGCTAGAACACAGACTACCTTGATAGTAGAGCCACTGTCTTGTGGCAGCGGCAGTTAAGGACGGCTTGGGTACAGTGATGTTCTGGAAAGGGCTCATCACACGCCAAGGTTGCTTCTCTCTTCTTGTATTTGTGAATGACCACCCTCACAAGTCGAGACCAGATTGATCTACCTTTGCATCTGTTTTGTGGGCCCAGGTATCCCGAGCGCCCGGGTGCATAGGTGTCATATTTGCTCCCTGATCTGAGGCTAGTAAAAGCACTTTGTAGGAAGACTTTTGGGACCATCATATTTGTTCCCTGATCTGAGGCTAACAAAGTACTGTGCTCGATCGTTTATAGGAAGGCTTCTGAGACCCACCCTGTCCGTTCCGCATGTGGGATTGGATGCGGATTATTTTGTATAACTTTCCATTAGGAGCCCGTATAGCAGTTAACGGTGTCCGCTGACGGTCAGCAGCTTGGACAGTTGACTGGGCTTGTTGAGCCCGCACTGCCCTAGACTTCTTCGACTTAGCACCCGAAGGTGCGTAGTAGGAAGAGTCCAAATTGGAAGGAGGGAAGGGAAGTTGGTGCCCTTTTCAAAGGAGGCAAGGGGGCTCTATTTATAGAATGGAGCGAGCCCTTTCTTTTTCTCCTTTTCGATGTGGGACTAAAAGCAATGTTTTTCATGCTTCTACAATCCTATTCGTATACCTATCCCAAAAGGAAAGTCATTGCAATAATAATACAACAAAACAAAACATGGGTTAGGTTATACTTTGCTGATATCAACCATAGATGTTTTTGAGTCTGATAAAGAAGAACGATCTAACTCTTCGGACTCTACGCCATAGGATTGAGACACCAGCATAGGGCACGTCCATCGAGTGACTCTATCTTCCAATATGGTGACCGTTGAGTTCTCAGAGGACGATGCTGACTTCATCGAAACCCCTAAAATTGAGCCTTGGGCGCAAAGGATGGATACTCAATGGGAATTTTGCTTCGAACAACGTGAACCACTAACTGAGGATCAATTGGTCTAGATTGACGTCGGAGATGAAGCTTCTCCAAGGCCAATCTTTATTCGCAAAAGTCTTCCAGAAGTAGATAAACAAGAACTGATCCAGCTCATCAGAGAATATATTGACGTATTCATTTGGATCTATGAAGATATGCCCAGATTAGATTCTTGGATCGCTACCCACAAACTCAACATTCTGCCAAGTGCTAGACCGGTCAAACAATAATAGCATCGATTTTGACCAGATATGATGGACGCCATAGAAGCTAAAGTCAACAAACTCATCGCTTGCGGCTTTGTCAGGAAGGAACATCCGGACTGGGTAGCTAACGTCGTCCCAGTTATGAAAAAAATAGGAAAGGTCCAAGTATGCATCGACTTTAGAGACCTTAATGAAGCTTGTCCCAAAGATGAGTTCCCTCTTTCGATTACTAATTTCATGATCGACAACACTTGTGGATTCGAGTGAATGTCTTTCATGGACAAATTCTCCAGATATAATCAGATCAGGATGAATCTCGAAGATAAAAACAAACATTTTTTTGCACTTCTCTAGGAGTCTACAGTTACACAGTCATCCCATTTGGTCTTAGGAACGTTGGTGCAACCTATCAGTGGGCCATGAGCACCATCTTTTGTGAACATTTATGGAAGAACAGTTGAATGCTATATTGACAATATTGCTGTTAAAGTCATCTAAAGGAAGATCACATCCAAGACTTAAGAACTATCTTCGATCTAATGTCCCTGTATCAACTCAAGATGAATCCCACCAAGTTATTCCTGGGAGTCTCTAGTTGCAAATTTCTCGGATTCGCCATTACCTCTAAGGGTATACACATTGATCCCCAGAAAGTCGAAGCCATTCAAGAGATGCGTCCTCTACACAACCTAAAAGCGCTATGAGGATTCCATGGTTGACTTGCGTACATCAGAAAATTCATCTCAAATTTCTCTGGATGCTACAGACTGTTCACTCAATTGAATGTCTTTCATTTGTATTGACGAATGCCAGCAAGCATTTAAAGACATAATGTAGTACTTGATGAACCCTCCAGTCCTAGTTCCTCCAATCACAAGAATACCCTTCCTGATGTATGTTTGAGCAATGGATCATTCCCTGGGTGCTCTACTAGCCCAGAAGAACAAGAAGGGTCATGAACAAGCAATTTACTATCTCAGTCACACAATGATCGATGTTGAACATCGGTACAGCCCAGTAGAAAAAGAATGTCTAGCCTTGATGTTCGTCATCTAGAAAATATGACATTATATCATGGGCTAAACAATTTATGTCATCTCCAGAGTTAATCCTCTACGAGTCGTGATGAAGAAGCCCAATACACTCAATTCCAGACTCGCTATATAGGCTATATTGTTAGCACAATATGATATGGTCTACGTCCCATAAAAGTCTGTTAAGGGTCAATCCCTAGCTGACTTCTTAGCTGCTCATCCAATCCCTGAGACTTCTAAACTCTTTGACAAAATTTCTGATAAAACTCTGGAATCTAACATGACTACAGAAGGAATCCTTGCTTGGCATCTATTCTTTCATGGTGCATCCAGAATTTGACCCAATGGTATCATTGTCGCTAGAGTTGGGATCGTTCTTGTGTCCTCCAAAGGACTAGCCATTCAAAGAGCCTATTCCTTGGACGAGTCATGCTCCAACAATATTGCTGAATACAATGCTCACCCATCGGTCTTCAATAGCTAAATAGTTGGATATCGAATATCTAGAAGTATACGGAGACCCTAAACTGATTATCAACCCGGTTAGAGGCACGTATGAAGTTCAGCATCAAGATCTCATTCCATACCAGGAAGCAACAGTCAAATTGGCTACATCCTTTAAGGATTTCTTTATCGAACATGTACGCAGAGCATGCAATATAGAGGCTGATGCACTTGCTAATCTAGCAGTAGTATTAGCAGTTTCAGTGAAGTGACAACAATTAATTGTCATCACTAATCGGGAATTATTCTGCATCGAGAATAATCTGTATATTGAATTTAGAAATTTAGTTGAAGTTTGTACTACTATGAAGACTGGAGAGCCCCTTTCATCGACTTTGCGGTACATGATGTCTTACCTGAAGATCCCAAAGAAGCAACGATAATCTGTCGGCGGTCGTTTCGATTCTGTTACAATCATGCCTCCAAAACACTCTACCGACGATCATTTGATGGTATGCTCCTACGTTGTCTTGTGGGAGATGAAGCAAAGTAGATACTACGTGAATCTTACAATGGTGTCTATGGTGCATATCAGCCTGTTCCTAAGCTGCAGGATCGACTCTGACGTATAGGATATTACTGGCCCACCATGGTGACAGATGTGATTAAATATGCGAGGAAAGCCGAGCATGTCAGATCCACACAGATTTCATCCATCAACCATCAAAATTCCTGCATCTGACTGCAACATCATGGCCATTTGAAGCTTGGGGCATGGATGTCATCGGTCCTATCAATTTGCCCTTATTTTGAGGATATCTGTTTATCCTAGCTATAACCGATTACTTCTCAAAATGGGCAGAAGCTATACCCTTAGCTGAAGTCAAAGCAAGCAGTGTCATCAACTTCATCAAACATCATGTAATCTATCGATTCGGTATTCCTCGGCGAATCATCCATGACAACAGACCTCAATTCGTCAGTCAGAAATTTACTCGATTCTATCATGATAATCGAATCAACAATGTTGCTTCGACGGCTTATAATCTTGCGGCTAATGGTTTAGCTGAGGCATTCAACAAAATAATTATCAAGCTTCTCAAGAAGTTCATTTCTACCAATAAACGAAACTGGAGCAAAAATCTGGAAGAATGTCTACAGGCCTACCGTACTACCGTACGCACTCTGACTGGTTATACACCTTTCTCTTTGGTGTATAGATTCGAGGACATCTTACCACTAGAAATTCAAATCCCATCACTGAGAATAGCTATTGCCAACAAACTCACAATAGAAAACAATGATTGCCTGAGACTTCAGGAGCTTGAACCACTCGACGAGAAGCGGCTTCTAGCTCAACAACACATCGAGCTATATCAAGCCCGTATCTCAAAAGCGTTCAACCGTAAAGTCAAAGTACGAGCATTTCAAAAAGGTGAGCTAGTCCTTACTGTCAGACGTCCTATGACTATGATACACACGAGCAAGGGCAAATTTAAACCAAAGTTGGAAGGTCCTTACGTTGTAAGCAAAGTTTTCTCAAACAGAGCTTATCAATTAACCGGGATGGACGGCTGAATCGCTATGATGCCTATCAACGGCAAATTCCTGAAGAAATACTATGTTTGAAAATGGGTACCATGTCTTCCAAATATTGTACATACTTCAAATCTTTGAATTATTATCTTTTATTTACTCATCCATAAACAAAATTTATAGATAATAATTACTCAAATAACCCTCAGTGGAGTCTACCCAGATCTTATGATACGTCCTCAACGGATTAACCCATAACATCTACTACTTTACTACAAGCATCATCTTTTGAAACCCAACTGTTTTAAGAGATATCCTATTCTTGAGTCACAGTTGACCCAAAGATAATCAACATATATATGAATTCATGTCCACATTACCTCTGAATCTTACTATCTCCATCAACTACTTGTCCACATTACCTCTGATAATGTCGTCCCGAAAATGACAATATTTTAAAATTATATTCTGTCATGTCCATATTACCTCTGAACAGATATAATGAGTATTATTATTTTCAAGAGATATGTCACGTCCAGTACCTCTGAACATATTTCTTACTCCTATCTATTACTTGTGTCTCAAACATATATATAATAAGTAATCGAGCCACAAAAGATCATCAATTTTTTATTCCATGTAATAGCATGCAAACATAAAAATTCTATTACATTCATCAAAAACAGTTCAAAACAAAAAAGTTATTACATTCAGATAACTTCACTTTGAAGGTTGGGTGCTAAGATCAGTAATCAGCTTCTTCAAAGACTCAGCTCGCTCCATCCTGGTGGAAATCACTCTTGTCCTGGCCACGTCTCTACTAAATTCTGGCTGCAAAGTTTACATTGATGTGACCCGACGTTCTATCTCTGCACCTTGCACTTGAACAAATTTATTTCGTTGCCTAATCATATCATCTAAACGGCCCGAGGTAGCTTGAGAAAATTCAAGCACTTCTTCCTGACGCTTCCTAGCTACCGTGATTGACGAATGAAGTCTGGCCATTTCAGCCTCTGTCTCTTGAAGGCGAGCCTGATCCTCGGTGGCTTCTTTTTAACTTTCTGCCGCTTCTGTCCTGTAAAGCTCAAAGAAAGAAGTAATCTTAACAATACTTGACTCCAGCTCTCCAGATCGTATTGTGAAGGGAACTACAGAATTATTCAGGGCTACTTGTTGTTCTTTATATTCACGAGCTATGGCTTCACATTCTGCATCTACCAGTTTCTGCCTCTTGTCAGATCTTGATAAGATTTGATAGGCTCTTCAAGCTCATTCAAGATATGCTCCAAGAAGTTGACTCTTTCAATATCATCGAGACCGCATATTGATTCAATTGCAAAAGAAGAAGTTCTCCGTAATAAATCATAAGGATACTGCTTCTCCATGGTCATTTGTACCAGAGTGCTTAAGGAAGTGAAGAAGGCACTCCTATATGTTTCGACGATGCTATTGGCCATCGTCGACATACCAGGCATCGCCGCTTCAACATGAGCTCCTTCTTCTGTATAAGATGGACGAGTAGTAGTACGTACACCAGAAGATTATGGTGTAGGTACTCTTGAGGAGCTTCCCTCCACAGCATGAGTTCCAACATCCAGAGGAGCCATAGTGGAGCTGAGGCTGAAAGCTGTAGAAGTCAACGAGGCTTCAGTGATTGTCCTCACATGCTCAGCTATAATTCAAAATCAAAATATCATTCGAACTCAAATAAAAGAGCAAAGAAAGACAGGGTCAAAAATTTACCTGGACCCGACGACATATACGAAATCTCACGAGGGATGGTATCTCGTTCTGTAATGAGCCTTCTTATGGTGGTCTCAATCACAGCCACTTGGCTGCTTCCTACTTCGGAGCCTCCAAACATAAAGTGACTGCTTCCAGCCCCCGACTCAGTCTGGCCTCATGGGGCTACCACTTATGCCCATTCCGTCTCAAAAACTTGTTCACCAAGGGTTTGAATTCCCTCCATATTCACATCGGGGTTTTCATCACCCCCAACTTCTTCAAGACCTTTATTGAGGTCTTTATCATCCTCCTTATCATCATCAAGGTTTTTATCACCATCAATATCATCATCACTCCCAGCATCCTCAAGACCTTTTGTAACGCCCCAGTTTCAAATACTTGAGACTAGATACGTATCATGCCAGCTGTATACATATGAGTAAATATACGACTCGTATATATACAAAAGTTATAAATGTAGAAAGCCAAGACACTAAATCTCATCCACAAAGATAAATAATAATATAAAAGCAACTTTGAGTTGTCACGTACATAATAGTTGGGCGAAGACAAAGTCCACTACCAACCAAATTAAATATGGAAAAATATACAAGGAAAGAATTTAGCAAGCGAGAGCAATGGCGAGTCCAAGAGCAATCATCACGAAGAAAGGAATGGCCTTAGCTAGAGCACCTGCAAGAAATCACGAAAACACACACCTGGGGAAAAACTAGGTCCTCAGAGGGACGTAACAAGACACATAATATTATGCCGATAAACTGAATAATAAAGCTCAACAGAAAAGTATGCATGAGTAAAGGTTCCTAACCATTCTATGTGAATTACAATTTAGAGGACAATATTTTACGCAGGGGCTGTCTCAAGCATGTAATAAAGAGTGGCCAACAAGTAGCGCTCATCCGAGACACTATCGGCCGGGTAACACGTAGCGCTCATCCGAGACACTATCTCCCAAATGTGTGTAAAAAGTAGCCCCTACGCTAGTAGCTGTCCCCTCCTCCCAATGATACTATACGTGTGTCGTAACCATGACACACAAATACGTGTCGTTTTCACCACACTGTTTTACTATAGATAACTGTCAAGTCTTCTAATCATGCATCTATTGACAGTTATTTCTACGCATGCGCACGGGGGATCAGCCCACACGCAAGTGACCTCTATATGATACTCACAACTCTCATACACAACTCGTGTACAATCGTGGCAAGGCAATGAGACACACTAAATTTGATGGTAGTCTCTTAACTCTAAGCTAATTTTATAAAATATAGTAATTTGTATCTACATATAATTTAGAAAGAAACAATCTTGGAAATAACACAACATGCATGATATTGAGCAGGAAATTTAAACAGTAAAGGCAAGGTGTCTTGCCTGATGTGTCGCCTGGTATGGTACGGTGTTCTCTGACAAGTCCAAATAGTCCACTAGCCATGGTCGACACAATGGTCCAAAATCGCGAGAGAATAGGAACATGTGATTAGTCATGATCGACGACGAAAATAGGAGGAATTTAGGAGTACTAAATATTTATACTAGTTTTAGAAATTATGCCCTTATTGTTTTGAAGACCAATTTATTAGAAAATATTTTACACAAATATATGAAACTCAAGAATACGTTTTTAGAAAAAAAATCTAAGTTCATTAAAGTAGATTTTTCTAGCTATATTTTTATTAGTAAAAAATGTCACAAAATCTAGGAAATTATTTGTAAATTTAGTTTTATTATTTATACATTATTTTGGTGAAAACTATAATTAAGATTAGATAATATTATAAGGACTTTTATTTACAAAACATATTTTTGTCTAATATAAATCTTTATATAACAACAACATTAACCATAATAATAATAATAATTAATGATAAATAATAATAATAGTTATAAAAATAATAATAAGAATGACAATGATAAGAATAATAAAATTAATAATAATTATAATAATAAAGATAATAAATAATAATAATAATAATTCTAATTAAACCAAAAACGTATTCTAATTAAACCAAAAACTTATTGCTACTGAACCAAAAACTTACTGTTACTGAAGAGCCATTCCCCCCCCCCCCAAAAAAAAAAATATGTTCACGAGAAAGAAAGAGAAAAAGAAGTGGGTTTTGGGGGTTCTCACCTCGGGGTGGCTCCAGCCGGCGGAGTGGCGGTGGGCGCGCTGACGCCGGTGGTCCCAAAGGACACCGATGGGGGCGGCGAAGATGAGTGGCGCGGCAGAAGAAGCGGTCGAGGGCGGATGACGTGGGGGCGCTCTGTGAGGAGCTGGTCGGCGACGGACCATGGCGGCGGGAGCTGCTGTTCGCCGGATCTGAGAGGCGCTCGAGCTCGTCGGCCGAGAGATCCAGCCAGCTGCGGGTAGGGCTCGGGCCCAGGGCACGGAGAAGGAATCTGCGGCGGCGACGGCTAGGCTTGACGGCGGAGAGGGAAGTCGGAGGGGCGGTGCTCCAGTCGCGGAGGAGCTGGGTTTGGGAGGAAACCGCGGGTGCGGCATTCTCAAGTGGGTACGGGTGCACGCGCCTCCGGCGTGGTGACGAGCGCCCTATTCCGGTGCGGAGGGGGTTTCCGGAGAGTTCTTCACCGGAGAGCGGCGCCGGCGTGATCCCGGTGGTACGGCGGGAAATCGGAGACTCGCCGCGTCGGCACGGTGAGATAAAGCGGGTCGGTGGTGCTGGATCGGCGCCGGGCGGCTGGCGTCGGGAGCTGGCGGCCAGGTGAGGGTTCCCACCTTTCCTTCTTTGTATTTCTAGTGGTTGCGGTGGTGTTGCTTCTCTGTGTTGGTCGAGTTTTGGGAGACGATGGTGAGAGTAGGGTTTTCGGGTTTTCGAAAGATGGCCGGTGGTCATGGTGGTGGTTCTGTCAGAGGTGCCGGGCAATGGTGGCGTGGTGATGGTGACTGCGATGGGTGGTGGCCGTAGTTGTGATTGGGTCGACGGGGACGGGTGACGCTGAAGGGGAGTGTTGCAGCCAGGATGGTAGGGTTAGGATTAGGGTTTGATAGGTTTGGCCATGTCGGGTGTGTCCGACACGGTGGATGGAGTCTGTACAAGTGTCCTGCGAGACACGGGACGAGTCGGTGTCTGGGACTGTTGGACACGGAACGGGATTATGATGTATTTGTATTGGAAAAACATTAGTGGATGGGATGCACGGACACGATACACAATGGGGGTGGAAAATTTGGTTGTGGAGAAAATTATGGAGGAGTACCTGCCTATTTATAGGATGTGGGAATTCCCATTAGGATAATAATTGGGATTGTTTAAACCCAAAATAGATATTCGTAATTTAATTTAAATCAATTTAAATCCAATATCCAAATACAAATCAAATTTTAAATCCTATCCCTCTAGTTTAAAATCAAATTCCAAATATAGTTATTAGTTTACTATTTAATTGTATTCATGGAATCAAATCAAAATTTAAATTGTCACAAATATTTCAAAAATACGTTTTCCAAAAATACTATAATAATTAATTTCGAAAATACATTATTATAATAAAATATTAATATTAATAAATCTCGAAAAATTATTTTTATTTAAAATAGATTAATAAATAATTACGAAATATATATGTACCTACAAACGATGTTCTCATAATTATGCTTTTCTAGCATACAGTAAAAATATTATTTATTATTAATAATTATGAGAAATGGAAGACTTTATAAATAAAATAACAAACTTGAAAAATTTTGGAACGATAACAAAATAATTATTATGTATATTATTTTGAAACTTTTAAAAATAGAAAAAATAATATTTTCATAAATATTTACGCTCGCACATAATCACACTCGTCGAGCAATTTCGAAAAATAAAATTTCGTGCGCGACGTAAAATACGATTACGCGACGTACAATACAAAAATTTTAAATCAGTACTAAATTTAAAAAAAATAGTCGAAATTTAGGGGTTTTACATCCTACCCAACTTAAAAGAATCTCGTCCTCGAAATTAAGGATTTGCAGGGGTGAGAAGACATAAGGGGGGTATCGGTGGAGAACAATCAATTATAAGGCTCAACAAAATCATGTCGCAAGAAGTTGCGATTTAGATCATAGAAAAATAATACAAGTATGGTCGGGGTAGTGAATGAGGGTCATAGTAGGGCCGAGAAGAAGGACGAGTAGTTTAGGACGAAGGTATAGCAACTTTGAGTGGTAATGGTGCTATTCGATAGGGAGGCTAGAGGAAGTTCCAGTATACCGCCTTCGTTATTCTAAAAATGGGTGAAGGCGAAAACAATAAGGAGTTTAAAAGGAGATATTTATCGAGTACGATTACGTGATTCAAAGACGTCCGAATAAGTTCAAAAGAATTGCCAAGGCAGTCGCGGGGGAGACTCTAGGGCCAAGTTAACTACGTCTCCATCCACGTTGAACAATATACAAAAAGCGAACCAAGTGCACTATGGTTGATCAGACCATCATGCACCGGTTCTGATTAGACAATATGTTAGTGGGAGCGACCCAATAAAACATATGTCATGATCAAGCTTGATAAAGAATACGCTTGCAAAACTAAGCTATTTTAGCATCATAGGTAGATAAAATAATAAGTAAAGGGTAATGATGAAAGAAATCAATTAGTCTAAGATCTTATAAAATCTAAGTTTCGCCCGAAATTTGGGCCTATGCAGTCGGCTTGGTTGACTAGATAAGTTAGGGTCCACTGAATTCTATGGTCCAAGTGAACCTATCAATGTGGTCCACAAAAGGTTCGTTAGGTCGGGAGGTATTCTACTCAACTTACAAGAATTAAACCAATGGTGTGATAGGTACATCAATCAAGATAAAATGCAAGGTTAAGCATGTAAGGAATTAAGTAGAACAAAATCATATATCGGTTCGAAAGAATTGAGTCGAGGTCGGGTCTCATCTATAGTAAAAAGTAAAAAAAAAGAAAAAGAAAGTATCTTGGTTTCACGGTAGGGATTAGAGTCCAGTCATTTTGACCCGAAAGTCGCAATATAAAATTAGAGTACAAGGAGACGTGTTTTAGTGGCACGTGATATACCTACCTGAAGGTGGGCTCGTCTAGGTCTTACATATGAAAGTTGTGGGAAGGAAAAGTCTAGTGTTGTGCTCCAAATATCAAAGTCACGATAGGGACACCAAAGAACTTAAAGTAGAAAGTGGGAGTTAATGAGATAATGATTAACGAACCAAATAAATGACTGAGCTAAAGCATAAAATAAAGATAACTTAGATTCTAACAAATCAAGGTAAAATAAATTAGGAGTACAGTTTCTAGGGATATGATAGCCACTTAGATGGTGTATGATCAAGGAAAAATCTAATCATTTCTCAAGTTTCAAATAATTAGATGGTCATGACAAAAGATCTAGAATTGAGGGTGGGTCGAGTAAGTCAAAAGATATGTTCATCGGTTTGGTCGATGACTAACTATACTTGTATATATGCAATATCATAATTATAGGTGGCATGGCAATCTAATGTACAATACTGCTATCTCACTAGGGTGACCTTCCTTGCTTCTTGGTCCTCTACCAATATGATCTAATCTAAATTTCAAGTTCCTCAAAATTCTCAATAAAATTTTCAAGATACTGTGCCACAATTACCAAGTATATTAGGCTGTCAATTTAATTGAAACCTCTAATCAATCTCGAAATAGTCCTTGTATATCGCAAAATAAACATGCTTTTTACCAAAATTTAGATATCCATAATAAAAGGCCTTAAACTCGAAATTTAAATAACTCTATAAATCATAGATCATAGGACAAAATTTTAAATTTTTCCTTCAAAGTCGATATCTTCCAAGTATTAATTTTTTTTTTCTTTTTCATCATCTCTTCAAAATTTAAATAAACTTATAACTTGTACGCGCAAATTTTAAAACCTCAAGTTCCTTCCCTTCTAAACTTTCGTCTCTCTAGTCATCTACAAAATCATAATTTAAACTCTTAAAAATCTCGAGATATCCAACTTAAAGTTAACCGTAAATCAAGTGTCACAAATAAAAAAAAACTCAAGATATCTCTCAAATTGATTTCATATCCCTAATAAATCATAACTATTTCACAATTTCAAGATTCATAAAAAAAAATTTGTTTCCTCGATCTAGCTATCATCTTGTGTATACCACCTTGTAAATTTAAAATAAAATTTAAACTATCCTTTTGATGGCGGCAATATACTACTACCCAACTTGGAATAAACTAATCCTTAAGATCAAATTTCTAGGAAACATAAATACTTTTATACACACATAAGACCTTAATGCATACTAATTATCAAGGTAATCCTTTTAGCCATGTGTTTGACCTATGAGCATATACTAGTGTAGTCATATTTCTAATTGTCACTAAGCATGAAACTAAGAATTTACGGTAGAAGGAGTCAAGCAAGATGCAATTCAAGGAGGTCGAACGAGAGTTCGAAATTTGAAGTCAAGAAAGAATGTCAAGTAGGTGGATGTGATTCCTAGATTCTCATCCTATATTGCAGGCCCACTTCGGTACAATTACGTAGCCGAAGTGACAAACTTGACCTGCATGGGCCACCACAAAAACATGTAACGCCCCAGTTTCAAATACTTGAGACTAGATACGTATCATGCCAGCTGTATACATATGAGTAAATATACGACTCGTATATATACATAAGCTGTAAATGTAGAAAGCCAAGACACTAAATCTCATCCACAAAGATAAATAATAATATAAAAGCAACTTTGAGTTGCCACGTACACAATAGTTGGACGGAGACAAAGTCCACTACCAACCAAATTAAATATGGAAAAATATACAAGGAAAGAATTTAGCAAGCGAGAGCAATGGCGAGTCCAAGAGCAATCATCACGAAGAAAGGAATGGCCTTAGCTAGAGCACCTGCAAGAAATCACGAAAACACACACCTGGGGAAAAACCAGGTCCTCAGAGGGACGTAACAAGACACATAATATCATGCCGATAAACTGAATAATAAAGCTCAACAGAAAAGTATGCATGAGTAAAGGTTCCTAACCATTCTATGTGAATTGCAATTTAGAGGACAACGTTCTACGCAGGGGCTGTCTCAAGCATGTAATAAAGAGTGGCCAACAAGTAGCGCTCATCCGAGACACTATCGGCCGGGTAACACGTAGTGCTCATCCGAGACACTATCTTCCAAATGTGTGTAAAAACTAGCCCCTACGCTAGTAGCTGTCCCCTCCCCCCAATGATACTATACGTGTGTCGTAACCATGACACACAAACACGTGTCGTTTCCACCACACTGTTTTACTATAGATAACTGTCAAGTCTTCTAATCATGCATCTATTGACAGTTATTTCTACGCATGCGCATGGGGGATCAGCCCACACGCAAGTGACCTCTATATGATACTCACAACTCTCACACACAACTCGTGTACAATCGTGGCAAGGCAATGAGACACTAAATTTGATGGTAGTCTCTTAACTCTAAGCCAATTTTATAAAATATAGTAATTTGTATCTACATATAATTTAGAAAGAAACAATCTTGGAAATAACACAACATGCATAATATTGAGCAGGAAATTTAAACAGTAAAGGCAAGATGTCTTGCCTGATGTGTCGCCTGGTATGGTGTGGTGTTCTCTGACAAGTCCCAATAGTCCACTAGCCATGGTCGACACAATGGTCCAAAATCGTGAGAGAATAGGAACATGTGATTAGTCATGATCGACGACGAAAATAGGAAGAATTTTGGAGTACTAAATATTTATACTAGTTTTAGAAATTATGCCCTTATTGTTTTGAAGACCAATTTATTAGAAAATATTTTACACAAATATATGAAACTCAAGAATACGTTTTTAGAAAAAAAAAATCTAAGTTCATTAAAGTAGATTTTTCTAGCTATATTTTTATTAGTAAAAAATGTCACAAAATCTAGGAAATTATTTGTAAATTTAGTTTTATTATTTATACATTATTTTGGTGAAAACTATAATTAAGATTAGATAATATTATAAGGACTTTTATTTACAAAACATATTTTTGTCTAATATAAATCTTTATATAACAATAACATTAACCATAATAATAATAATAATTAATGATAAATAATAATAATAGTTATAAAAATAATAATAAGAATGACAATGATAAGAATAATAAAATTAATAATAATTATAATAATAAATATAATAAATAATAATAATATTAATTCTAATTAAACCAAAAACGTATTCTAATTAAACCAAAAACTTATTGCTACTGAACCAAAAACTTATTGTTACTGAAGAGCCATTCTTCTCCCCAAAAAAAATTTGTTCACGAGAGAGAGAGAGAGAAAAAGAAGTGGGTTTTGGGGGTTCTCACCTCGGGACGGCTTCGGCCGGCGGAGTGGCGGTGGGCGCGCTAACGCCGGTGGTCCCGAAGGACACCGATGGGGGCGGCGAAGATGAGTGGCGCGGCGGAAGAAGCGGTCGAGGGCGAATGACGTAGGGGCGCTCTGTGAGGAGCTGATCGGCGACGGACCATGGCGGCCAGAGCTGCTGTTCGCCGGATCTGAGAGGCGCTCGAGCTCGTCGGCCGAGAGATCCAGCCAGCTGCGGGTAGGGCTCGGGCCCAGGGCGCGGAGAAGGAATCTGCGACGGCGACGGCTAGGCTTGACGGCGGAGAGGAAAGTCGGAGGGGCGGTGCTCCGGTCGCGGAGGAGCTGGGTTTGGGAGGAAACCGCGGGTGCGGCGTTCTCAAGTGGGGACGGGTGCACGCGCCTCCGGCGTGGTGGCGAGCGCCCTATTCCGGCACGGAGGGGGTTTCCAGAGAGTTCTTCACCGGAGAGTGGCGCCGGCGTGATCCCGGTGGTACGGCGGGAAATCGGAGACTCGCCGCGTCGGCCCGGTGAGATAAAGCGGGTCGGTGGTGCTAGATCGATGCCGGACGGCTGGCGTCGGGAGCTGGCGGCCAGGTGAGGGTTCCCACCTTTCCTTCTTTGTATTTCTGGTGGTTGCGGTGGTGTTGCTTCTCTGTGTTGGTCGAGTTTTGGCAGACGATGGTGAGAGTAGGGTTTTCGGGTTTTCGGGAGATGGCTGGTGGTCATGGTGGTGGTTCTGTCAGAGGTGCCGGGCAATGGTGGCGTGGTGATGGTGACTGCGATGGGTGGTGGCCGTAGTTGTGATTGGGTCGACGGGGACGGGTGACGGGTGACGGTGAAGGGGAGTGTTGCAGCCAGGATGGTAGGGTTAGGATTAGGGTTTGATAGGTATGGCCATATCGGGTGTGTCCGACACGGTGGATGGAGTCTGTACACGTGTCCTGCGAGACACGGGACGAGTCGGTGTCTGGGACTGTCGGACACGGAATGGGATTATGATGTATTTGTATTGGAAAAAGATTAGTGGATGGGATGCACGGACACGATACACAATGGGGTGGAAATTTTGGTTGTGGAGAGAATTATGGAGGAGTATCTGCCTATTTATAGGATGCGGGAATTCCCATTAGGATAATGATTGGGATTGTTTAAACCCAAAATAGATATTCGTAATTTAATTTAAATCAATTTAAATCCAATATCCAAATATAAATCAAATTTTAAATCCTATCCCTTCAGTTTAAAATCAAATTCCAAATATAGTTATTAGTTTACTATTTAATTGTATCCATGGAATCAAATCAAAATTTAAATTGTCACAAATATTTCAAAAATACGTTTTCCAAAAATACTATAATAATTAATTTCAAAAATACATTATTATAATAAAATATTAATATTAATAAATCTCGAAAAATTATTTTTATTTAAAATAGATTAATAAATAATTATGAAATATATATGTACCTACAAATGATGTTCTCATAATTATGCTTTTCTAGCATACAGTAAAAATATTATTTATTATTAATAATTATGAGAAATGAAAGACTTTATAAATAAAATAACAAACTTGAAAAATTTTGGAATGATAACAAAATAATTATTATGTATATTATTTTGAAACTTTTAAAAATAGAAAAATAATATTTTCATAAATATGTACGCTCGCACATAATCACACTCGTCGAGCAATTTTGAAAAATAAAATTTCGTGCGCGACGTAAAATACGATTACGCAACGTACAATACAAAAATTTTAAATCAGTACTAAATTTAAAAAAAATAGTAGAAATTTAGGGGTTTTACACCTTTAGCCAAGTCTTCATCACCTTCTTTATCGTCATTAGGGTTCTCGTCAACCCCAACGTCTTCAAGACCTTCAACAAAGCCTTCATTATCATTTTCATCATATGGGCTTTCGTCACCCTCAATATCAACATCAAAATTCTCGTCACCTTACGGTTCATTGAGATTCTGATTATCATATTTAGGGCTTTGATGGCCCCCATCTTCATGAGGGTGCTTTTCACCCCAACCAGCGATCTGGCTATCCTTGGCCGTCAAGTCTTGATCTTTCTGGGTCTCAAGATCAAAAGCAGCATCTATGGGATCTTCTTCAATCAGCTCATCACCAAAATCACAGCCATCTAGTGCTTCTATCATCTCTTCATCTTCTTGAAAGAATGCAAAAGTTTGAACAGTAGGAGGAGCTAGGACATCCGGAACAATATTTTCTGAGGCCAACATTTCTTCAGGAACCGTGACCCACGGAACATCATCAGTAAAGGACGGCAATATCGTACCTGCTGCAGCAACTGTAGACATAGGAATGGTGATCATTACGAATACTGGTTCCAAAATAGGAACTGAAGGAGTTTCCACTGCAACAGCTGGAGCTGGAACACTGGTTTTTGGGACCTCTGCAAATAAATAAAAACATATGCATTAATATAAATGCCTAATGGTTTAACTTCCAATAACTCTCGTTAGACTAAAAGGGTAAGAGTATCACCTTTTGGAGACAGTGGATCCTGCAACGACAGTGACGGTTCTGAAGACTACCCTGACACTCATGGAGTAGGCGAGGTTACAGTTTCTTGTTGCACAATTTTGGTTGCCACTAATTTCTGCCTCATCTTGCACTTGAGTGGCATTACCGGTGATCCTTCGGTTCCGGAAGGTTCATCCTGTACATCTGGCCCTCTACAAGTCTCTCCAGTAGGAATTCTACTTTCTTTTGTGATTGAAGAAGGGGTTGCTCCTGTTCCCCAGAGGAAAATCCTGCTTCTATCTGTCGCATTTGAGATCTTGTCCTCGCCGTGGGTTGTTCAGTAATAATAACTACTTCTTTCTTTTTCTTCCCTCGAGCCTCCCGGGAAGAGAGAACTGGAAGAGGGAAGAGCGGCTTTCCACCTTCGAGATTTTGTCGCTTCGGGATCTTGTAGATGTTATCGACGAATCTGACCGAGGTTCTTCCTAGGGAGTTTTATCATTTTGTTAGGCCTTTTTGGTCTTATTTCATATAATAAAAGCTTCTCTTTTTAGCACACTCTGTTTCTTTTGCTTGAACTATCGATGTTTGCTTTGTGTCTTAGAAAACTTCTGTTAAAAGGGATATTTGGAAAGTAGAGGATGTCTTTGGGAGGACAACATAGGGTTTAGTGGATCTTCTTATCCATGTTGTACCTAAGACGAGTACGGATAACAAAGGGAAGTGGTAGATGGTATTAGAGACCACATGGGTGTGATAATGTTAAGGAGGAGTTTCTTGCTCAGAGGTAATGTGGATGTAGAAGGTTCCTGGATTATGCTACTGCTTTTAGAATGAGTAGCAAGGGCAACTTGCTCAGAGGTGCTGTGGACGTGGCAAGTTTTTGAAGTTATAACGTTGCCTTAGGGTGCGCAGCGAGAATATCTTGCACAGAGGTAATGTGGATATAACAATAATCTACGATCGGAGTGCTATTTTGGGGTAAAAATGAGAGTATTTTGCTCAGAGGTAAAATGGACATGGCAATTGTACATCTCTTGATTCGAGAAAAATGACTCAAAGGTGATGTGTATGTGGTCTTTTTCCAGAGAAGGAAGTCAGAGGTGATGTAGACGTGACTTTTTAATTATGATACCCTTAGGAAGGGCAGTAGAGGATACCTTTGTCCTGACTGGGGTCAACAGGTAGGATACCCCTGTGGCAGCTGGGCCGTAGAAGGGTGTTTGATATATGTTTCTGCCTACCAGATCTAGGTGGTTTGCCTCATGAAGTGCATATATTGCATTAGGGAGATGGTAGCCAGTACTGGTATGTCTGATTTGTTTAGATATAATATTTCTTTAAAAATTTGCCGTTGATAGGCATCATCATCAGATCTCCGTTGGAATGGGCGAGTCTGTAGGCGCCGTTAGATTACACTAACTACTACATAGGTGTCATGTCTCAGTCCCAAAATATGTGGGACCGAGCCACATGGCATTGGCCAGCTACGTATTCAATTAGACTCTAGCCCGACTAGAATACGTATAAGCTGTTCGAAATGGTGTAACTATCACTACATCAACTCTATATCTCAATCCAAGTAACATAAACATAAGAAGGGAAATATGAATACTAGTCTACAGCCCAATAATCATATTTGTCCGAATAGACTCAGAAAGATAATATGAGTCTACAAATACTAGGCTACTAAGCAGATACAAATAACAGTAAATAAAACATATAACTTTAAAATATTGAGTACTTGTAATAAAATGAATACCATCAACAATCCAGCAAGGTGCTCATCAAAACCTATTCTGCCAACCTGGAAGGAAACCAGGTCCTCAGAGGGATGCAACAGGGTACATAATATTGAAGCCAAGTGTACGACAATAATGAATGAATAAATAAAGTATAGTAAGACTGATAAATGGGTGAACCTAACATAACCAACTAGTATGAAATGCAATTTAAGAAACATCACTCGAACACGCGGGCTTTCATGATGTAATATGAAGATCTGATACGGAACTCCGGTAACTATAAAAATTCCCAGTTCTGGTAAGGAATTTTGGTAGCTATGAATATCCGAGGCTCTGGGTAAGAGGCAACGTAGCAATGTGGAAAAGTAGCCGAACCGCACGTGTATGTTCTCCCCGCCCATGTGACTTCATGAATCGTATCTACGAGGTGCTCGATGAGAACCTCTAGCTAGGGCAATGAGTTATAATAGAAAAAAATAGTGCATGTATATCAATGTCATCATCCTAGAATCAGACACAGATTTTTGTATATTAGATGTAATCAAGTACGGGAATACGTCAATAATGTAGTGTCATATGTACATGTCCTAACGTCAGAGTGTACCCCACAAGAAGTGTCGCGGTAACGCAAATATGAATATCTAGTATATATACCCGATGGTGCTAACATCCATCGGCACCCGAATGTGATTCGGACGCAAAGTACCGAACACGGTCCTAGGTGTTACAATAACATAATTCGAGCATATATTTAAAAGCTATAAATTATAAACTAATGTACAAGATTGGCAAGGTACACTTGCCTAGAGTTGTCCAATATGTGCTGAAACTGCATTACCAAGTCCATCCCACTATCCATGAGAAGCATACTCCATGCAAATATTTATCAACCCAAATCACAAACAAATATATATCACACACCATAGTAGACGTATTACCAATAACTCCTACCTAGGGAGTTTGGATCATTCTAATCGCCTATTACCTTTGTTATCTAAGATACTTGTTAATTATATTGTCTAGAACTAGGTCACATAGTCGCTATGATCATTATTGCTAAGAATATGAGTGGTAGATTCAAAATATCAAGTTTGCACCTCGTTATTCGTATAACGTAACCTACGACACATAAATCGAGATAAGATAATCAACCGCAAGGTTAACAATCTTATCTTGGCGATCCACATGGTCATCTTGTCATTTTCAGCAATGTAAGATTACCGGAATAAACTGATCTTAGTTTCGACGCACGAATTCCGAAATACGAACATAATAAGAATTAATTATAATTAATGGTAACAAATAAAAAATCTACAGACGTCGTCGAATCATGAACCATATATCACGAACATCTCCAGAATGGTCAAATTAGCTAGGATAGCCTATCCATAAGTCCAATTTGGACACGGGCAAAAAGATAATTTTTGGGTCAAAACGATGTCCGCCGTTGGACCCGCTTTGCACCAAAAATATGCCAGGAGAAAAGTTCTCTATACCTAGCAAATTATATATTCATGATTCCAGAATGATGATACGAACCCAATTGTATATCCGTAATTGGATTCCGATAAGCCGATCTCAAAATGACCATTGACCTGGACGTTGGAACCCAGTTTATACAGAAATGCATGTCGAAGCCAAAGTTCTTTAAATTTAGCAAAATATATTTCATAGAGTCTAGAATGTCAATAAGAACCCAATGGTATATCCAGAATTGGATTCTGATGAGCCGATCTCAAAATGACCCATTGACTCGGACAATAGGACCCGATTTGCACCGAAATGTGTGTCGGAGCCACGTTGCTCCAAACTCAGCAAATTACGTATGAATTTTAGCCAGAACGATACCATGAGTCCACTAGTGGTGTCAAAACTAGAATCCGGAGTCCCGAGTTTAAGATTGGAATTTTACAAGTTTAAAATTACGGTTTTAAGAGCCCAACTTTGGCATCGATTTCAACCAACCAAACGACATCCAACGAAGCTGAAACTTTTACGGCATGAAGGTGGTTATACCTGCTATGCACAGGAACTGGTGGTGCACCAAATGAAGCTGCAATGGTGGAGAAAGAGATCCACAAAGTTGGGTCCATGAAACTGTCCAAAAATAAAACAATTTAAACAGTCAACTTGGTGGCCAGTTTTGACATAGCAAACGATAAATTAACAGCTGAAAATGTAGGTGGAGATAGAGCTATATACCGAGATTGCAACGAAGAAAATTTTTTGAAGATCCATTGGTCAAATTTTCGTAAAATGAGCACGAAGTCATTTTCCCGAGACAAATTTCTAATTTTTCAAAAACGTGCGTCACGATGGGATTTTAACGAAAATGTCAAAATCAACTCACAGTTGCATGGTGCGCCTGCTCACTAGTCTGGAGAGGCACGTGGGCGGTCGCTGGGGTTTACCGTGGTACGGGGAGTCGCCATCGTACGGTGACGTAGCCATTTATGGCAGCTATAACAACAGCCAAGTGCCGCTGTTGTTGGGTCGGGCCATCCTGGACGATGCTGGGGGTGGCGCACCGACGAAGAGGCTACGGCGGTTGGTCGTACGGCCATGGCGATGCTAGTGCTTGCTGCTCGTGTGGCAAACAGCCACTATGGCAGTAGCATAGCTGTACGGAAAGCGGGGTCGCGTTGCGGTCATACGGCAGGCGTGCGGGGCTGTGCACGGCTCGCGTGATGGTGCGATAGGGGGGATAGGCAGTACCGTACCAACGTAGGATAGTGGCAACAGCTGCGTATGGCGATAGCAGCAACACAGGAAGGATGAAGAAGAAGATGAGGTGGAAGGAGGGGAGGGGAGATAGAGAAGTTTAAGGAGAACGAGAAGAAGTAAAGAATGGAAGAAAGAGAAAAAAAAATATATGGAGGGGGTTGTTCTTGTCGGCCAACAGGGATGCTATTGTGGCTGTTGTGAGGGGAGTAGGGGATTGTTTATATAGTTAGGGGTTGTGTGTGTGTTCAGGATTTGGTTTAAAGAGAAGAAAAATATATATAAGTATTATTCAACTTAGCAATTTAGGATGTGGCCAACCCTATTGGTAATAAATTTTGAAGGTAAGAAATATTTTTATCTGTGAGGAGAAACATGAAACCAGGCACAACATAATTATTAACACTAGTATTTAAAAGTCCAAAATATGTGTACGAGAGGAATATATATATATATATTTATATATATATATATATATATATATATATATATATATATATATATATATATATATATATATATATATATAAAAATATATATATATATATATATATATATATATATATATATCTGTGGCCGTAGCCCATTGGGAACGGTGGAGCACCCCGGCGCAGTGGCGCGGGTTCGAGCCCCCTTGGAGGCATGCCTCCAAGCACCATTAAAAAGTGGACACCCTCAAAAATAATATATATATATATATATATATATATATATATATATATATATATATATATAAAATATATATATATTTATATATATATATATATATATATATATATATATATATATATATATATATATATATTCCTCTTGTACACATATTTATTAACAATGGTAAATATATATATAAATATATATATATATAAATATATATATATATATATATATATATATATATATATATATATATATATAATATATATATATATATATATATATATATATATATATATATATATGTATATATATATATATATATATATATATATATAGGAATAGAGGGGATGTGTGTTTGGGGTGTGTCATGAGAGTGGACACATGAACTTTGGATTAGGCATTAGGATTCGGTTGGGCTAGGTTTGGGCTTGGTGCGATCATGACTACAAATTAAGTCATTTATGATCATTGATGGAATAATAGCATATGGGAGCTCAATTGGATGGCACACAAGTGGCATGTGCATAGTAGACTCAAAATATATCAAAACTATATATTGGGTCGATTAGGTTGGATCGATGTCGAGCTCCAAAATTAAATTAAAAGTTAGGTCAAGTTTTTCGGTAGATGGTCAAATGGCCTAAATTGACCAGAAAGTTGGGCGATCTAAAGAGAATACAAGAGAGCAAGTTTGAGTGGGACATGATATATTAAATTAAAGATAATCTCGTCTACTACAAAACTCATGAAGAAAGTTTCGAGAGATGGACATCTCCGACGCTCCAAAAATCAAAGTCACAAAAAGTATATTTAATGATCAAAAACTCTTAATAATAAAATATTCATTAAAAATAATTCATTTTAAAAAAATTAAAAGATCCGTAAAATCTAGGGGGCTTACATCCTACCCACCTTAGAAAATTTTGTCCTCAAAATTATACTTAGGCATAGGGTAAAATGGTTAGAAGATTTATATCTAGATGAGTCATGTACGACTAGTCGTATTTGGTTCATATGGGACGGTGATGCCACTAGTATCTAAGGTGTATATCCTGCCAAGTGCTAGAGTACACCTCAACCTTATAAGGTAACAACAAACTATGATCGCGATTCTACTAGTAAGGTTCCTAGGATTGCATATTTCCTAAAAAGGAATACGAGGATTTTAGGTATTACAGACTACAAAAATCTAAGGAAACCTATGTACTATTATAGTACTATTATCCAATAACTATATAAGGGAATTATTATCAATTCTGTGCTACTGCTATATGGGTCAAGGTATCAACAGGTTTAGAAGAATTTTGGCTCAGTTGGAAGAAGCTGGAGTAAGGTGACGTAGAGGGATTTATAATTATGTAATGAGGTGACAAGTTCGAGAGAATCATGAACAGAGTAGTTACAGGTTATGGTAAGGAGAAATTTGTATAAGTTCAAGTAGTAATTTTTTTTATAGGGATAAGGTACGACTTAGGTGGATACTTGATCAAAAAATTGAAAGTAACGGTGCCTATGGTAATACGAATATTAGGCACAAAAAGGTATAAAAGTCAAGGATTTGATTTTAAGATTATGACATAATTAGGGAAGGGATAAGATCATTCTCGATCTCATAGTTGGAATGATCACGAAGTTGTGATTGCGATCATAGGATAGGTGATCCAGGAATGAAGAGACATTGATACGATCGAAAGCTACAATTCTAGGTCACTTAGAATAATCAGATGATCAAACAAGTGAAAGTGATTGCACACTAACTCATACTACAGTTTAGCCTATCTATCCGATTTCAGGGATAACACATGATTCTTTTAACACTACTATCCTAATCCAAATCCAGAATCTATCTAATAGTATTTGTGAAGGTCTTCTACCTTATCTCTGTTCTATTAGTACTCTCCATGGTCTAGCCTTCTCAATCGGATCTTCCACTAACACAATATCAAGCTGCCCATAATTTAATCTGGCAAGGTCTTTAAATGTCCTAGATTCTCAAAATTCAATACAGAATTAAATTCTTAAGTTTTTTCCTCCATCTTTGGAACAGCTTTTTCTACATAAATTTGGCATCCACTATATACTACTCAATTATTTCTCCTCCTCGTTTTTTGAACGTCTTAATCTTTATCATAAGCCTCTCTACAACCTATGATGCTGATTCCCTATCATATTTATATGTCCAAATTATTTTTCTAACCTTATTTTGGTCTGTCTTAAAATCTGCCTCATTTATTTCTTCAAAATAATCTCCTCCTCCTTATTCGAATCTCAACTTCAAGGGTCTTGCTTTAGATATAATTCTCTCTATAGTCCTCGTAGATAATCAGGTCGTAACCCTTGTCTCAACTGATACTTCGTAAATTTTTTACGAACTTTTCCTGGAACTTCAACCTAAACCTAGTAATGCTTCTATAATTTTTTTCTTTGTATATTCACTACTTACTTAAACACAATTGTTCCAGTTACAACTCTTCCCGAAATTTTCTAACTATTTTGCATTGATGAAGGGTTTACTAACCTTCCTCTTGAGGTACGACTTTTTTAACTCTATTTCCAAATCCTTAGCTATGATTAAGCATCGAAGATAGAAAGGTCATATTCGATACTTTTCATGACCCGTACCCGCTTTTCGGAATACGAGTGTGTGTCCATGCCAGCCTATGCCGCAGTGTCGGAAGTAGAACGTTGTCCAGCCACGATGCACAAGATCACATAGATAATAACTTTATTGCTCATTCACATTACTAAATTAATTACAAGATTTACAAGGTTTGTTTTTAAAAGAAAAGTACAAGGTTCTCACAAAATATTTGAAAATGACTACAACATTTATCTAATCTCTAGATTTTGGCCTGCAAGTACACTCGTATCTCCCAATGCTAAGAGAAGTCACAGTTAACCTGAAAATTGTTGGTTTCCAGTCAGGAATGGACTGAGTACAATCCAAGCATGCAGTTCCAAATATAGGATAACGACTATAAAAATAGTGAAAAGTCATGACATACATGATGAAGAAATAAACTACAAAGATGGCACAGAAAGTAAAGGAAAACAGTTGACGTAAACTATAAAAGAAGTAAAGCATGGAACAAGGAATCTTAACCAACTACGTGATTTTGAAGTACACTGTTCAATATGTGATCAGGCTGGTCCACTACATCGTACGAGCTACACGGTCTACATTGCATAAAATAAACACGGTCTATACGGTCTATATTGCATGAAATAAAACACGGTCTGTACGATCTATATTGCATGAAATAAATATACGGTCTATAAGGTCTACATTGTATGAAATAAAACACTGTCTACACGGTCTACATTGCATGAAATAAAACACGGTCTACGGGATTGATCACATATCTACTTAGTACGTACTTTCCCTTCCGACTACTACACATGGATTAGTCATGACAATAAATCATGAAACACGGTAAAATAAAACATGATATCATGACGAATCCATATGACACTAACATGTGTTCTGAACGTGTCAAGAATCAAATATGTATCACTAATCATGCAATTATAGTAATTACCAATACTGAAAACAAGACATGAACTGTACTCGCCTATAGTCCTTAGCTGGTGAAACCGATAATACCATTGCGTCCAGATACTTAATAAAATACTAAATTAGCTCACACCTTATTTTAAGTTCTAGGCTTTAGGATTGTGACAAATCCTAAATACACTGGTTATCATCTATATCATCTTCTTTCGTGCACCCTCTTACCTTCCTACCATTTTTATAAAAAAAGTCACAGCCTAGTAGACTTCATCTATGGTAGTATTTCTTGATATTTCCTAGATTTTGGAATATAGAGTGTTGTATGTTTTTGTCTACATCCTGAAGGATGTATTGAAACTTTTCTAAAATTATCTTCGTTAATCGTATTTTTTGATTATTCATAATTTTCTTATTTCCGTTATGCCCTTCATTTTCCTTAATTTTGTTACCTTTGAAAGGTAACGTACAAAATCATGTGTATATGTTGTTTTTCCAATATTGGTGTCTACCTCTAATTTGAGGATTTCTTGGGATTCAAGAGCAAGACAGTGATTATCCAGGTATTTGTACCTTAAGACAATTGTATTTTCTTTTCTTCTTCCTTCTTTCGTCATGATGACCAACCAAGTCTGTATGTTCTTGTCAGTCCTAAATTTCAAGGACGAAATATTTCTAAGGTAGGTAGATTTGTAACCTCTGTTTTCAAATTTTTCAAATTTTTATTTATCTTATTTTAAAAAAAATAGTATGTTTAAAAGTAATTTATCTTGGAAACTTTGTATAAAATATTTTCTTATTTTTTTGCCTTTTAAAAACTAGTGGATTGAGTAATACTAATTAGTTTTAATAAAAATAAATTTTTTAAATTTTATATTTGTAATTATAGAGATTATTATTGGAAATGTAAAGATGTTATTATAACTATTTTTGAACAATAAAAATATTTGCTTTAGATTTAAACAAATATGCTTTAAATTATTTTGATGGTATCAAATACTATATTAATTTATTATGGTGATAACTACTAGAATTAAGATTTGACTAAGTTAGTTTTGAAACTATTTGATTTTATTTAATTAGAGAATATAATTATACATAGAATTTCCGATAAGATTTTTTTTAATTATTGTTCCTATCTAAGGCTTTGAATTTATATGTTACCCATATCTTTGGGAAGACTTGATGGCCTATATAAACCACCAATTAGAATTTCTTTTTCCCAAGCAAACTCACATGCTAACCATACGAACTTCCCAACCATCCAAACAACAACTATTTTAAAAAAACCACATCTTCCACAAATAATTCGAACCTCCATGTAGAAGCATGAAAATTTCAGCAATCTAGACAACTATGCGCCCAAGCCAGGGAGTAATATGCGCCCAAGCCAGGGAGACATATGCGCCCAAGCCAGGATAGCCCACAAGCGCCCAAGTCACCAGAGCAAGCTATGCGCCCATGTTGATAGCATACGTCCCCTATGCGCCCACTCTGGACTCCTCCAAAAGGGGGTGCATAGCCCTGTTTCAGGCTATGCGCCCAAGTCAGGACAGCCGCTGACTCGATCAAACCCACGATCAATCGTTCCCCGAAGCATACGGCCACGTTAGTCTCCACGAGCAGTCGTGCACCGAAGAATGCGGCCACGTCAACCCCACGATCAATCCACGATCACGCAGTCTACATGCGCCTACACTTTATGCGCCCACATGAAAATCAGTGTATTTTCTCATATGGGGGCATGATATCATTCTAGCACAAAAACAACTATAAATAGTGGTCTCATACCTCTTTAAAAGACAGAACAAAGAGTATTTCAAGAGCCAAATTGCTGCCCTTCTTGCCAGTGAGCCGAGAGTTAGCAATTTTTTTAGGTTTTATCCCACTTTTATAATTGAGTGTCAACGGAGTAAAGGAGCAACTACCGCTCGATCTCCATCGTCAAATTCTCCAAAATTCTTTTTGTGCTCGGGGATCCTCAGCACAGGATCTCTCAGGCGTACTCGATTTGTGGTACCTTGCGCCAATAAGAAAAGACAGCGCTTCTTCTTCTTTTTTATGTGTGTCCACAAAAATGGTGACTCTGCTAGGGACTACCTTTTCCTCTGACGAGAAGGTGGTGACGCAATCCGATACCGATAAAGTAGGAAGCACTCAGAAGATGTTGATCGAGAAGTTCGATCAACAGGCGTTTGAAGAGATGCTCTCGACGGACGGTGCTACTCCCTCAAAATCAGTGAAGCCGAACAAGTCTCGCAAGACTTGGCTTTCGAAGGCTCGTGGTGCATATCCTGCCAGTATCGTAGAAGATATGTAACTAAAGAACTCTGTCACTTGGGCGCATAGGTCTTCCACGTGGGCACATGGAGCTCCCTTGTAGGCGCATAGCTCTGCCACAGAAGCTCCACAAATGAAGAAGGCGCATACCGTTCCGGGCTCTACTATCCCAGCGACTTCTCTATTGTGCAATCAATAACAGAGTGTTCAACACTCGAGACTTGGCAAAGGAAAAAACTACGATACCAAGAATCGAAGTGTTCGACACTCTGTGCAAACTCAGCGAGGCTCACAAACAAAGAAGGCAAAACTGGAAGAAAACAGCGTTGCTTCACGAAGCATGCGCCCAAGAGGGTGTGTGGGTGCATAACTCTGGCCAGAAGACTTCTGTCTTCGACAGACTATGAGCCCAGGGTCATACGTCCAAGGCTATGCGCCCAAGCTCTGCTGAACCATACTATGCACCCACATCCAGGAAGCTAAGGCATACTGCCAGGACTTTTGGGAAGCATGTGCCCAAAGGCAGACTCCAGGCTCTATACGTCCACAGCAGAAAGATAGGCCCCAACACGTATAGCACGGGGCTATCTTCAAGGTCATCACAGAAATTAGGTGTGGGGGTTGTCTCTGCACGTGAACTAAGTCTGGATGCGCCAACTCCCCTTACAAATCCGTATGCAAAGCTCGGCGATGCATGTGACATGGGTTTTAAGGCAAAACTCGCTTTCGCTGATTTACATGACATGACAAATCATAAGCATAAAACGAAGGAGGATACGACAATTCATGACGTACATCCGTGTACCAGTATTGTCATCAACTGTTGCTGCTCCAAAGCAACGAGAGTACCTCAGAGGCAGTTCGTGTTTTAACGACTGCATCACTCTGATGATGAAAAGTCGCTATATGTTTTATCCAACATGGCTTCATGGGGTCCTCCTTACGGGAGCCCCAATCAAAGAAGGTGGACCACGAACCCAACTTTTTCTTTCAGTTCTGCGAACAGAAGAATAAGTCTGCCAGCAGATAGCCAGCGAGCTGTTACATCTGAAGGAGTCTATATGGGTACTCGGTCAAGGACGAGATTTCGTATAGATGATGAAGACTCTCAAATTGGAGGTGATGATCCTTTAGCTTGGGGTAGTATTCCCTCAGAGTCTGAAGCAGATGACCTTCATACCGGGGGTAGCCTTCCATATGACGATGATCTCTCTGAGTCTGATGGTGACTATTTACCTCCCCTACCTAAAAACAAGAGACTTTTTGACTTAGAGACAAACAATATCAGCACCAGTTGTACAGTCTCCTCTATTCATCCTCGCATGTTATCTACATACATGGTAGATGGAGAGAGTCCTGAAGAAGCCAGTGATCAGACCAACAAATGGCTAGAAGGTCTTGACATAGCATTTGCCAAGATCACTGATATGCTTACCAGTATCATGGCAGTCCAAACTGCTGGGGCTGTTCCTCCACCTCAACTAAACGTCTCAACACATGTTAGTTCGGCTCATAGCAACAACCCTCCTTCACTACAGAAGGAGTATCATTCCGTTGCGCCTCCTCCAAATCTTGCAAATGCTGGGGGTGGTCCTTCACCAAGACGCCTGACAATCGTACAACAACCGTTTCTCAATATCTGCTCAATCAGTAGGATGCAATTGATTCTCTTATTGCCCATCTCGATACCATCTCACATAAAGATGAGCTTCAGAAGATGGGGATATCTCAACCTTATCCTCCTGAATGGGAGAATGCTACTTGCCCTCCTAACTACAAGCCACTGACGCTAAATTCATTTGACGGGATGACTTCTCTTCGCCAATATATGACATACTTTAATACACAAACTCTACACTTACCCAGGGACTATTCGTTCTTGTCAAAGCTATTTATTAACACTTTGCAGGGGGTAGCTTTTGAATGGTTCTGCAGTCTGCCGGACGGTTGTATTAATTCTTTTAAAGATTAGGAGAGGTTATTCCTCAACAGGTTTTACGAGAGTGGCATGCATGTTAGTATGACCACCCTCATCGAGACTAAGCAACGGAGGACTGAGTCTGTTATTGTTTTCATCAAATGCTTCAGGCGACTAGCATTGAAGATGCCCTTCGGTATACCAGACTCAGAACTTATAGATACTTGTCGATATAACTTCCTTCCTACAGTGAAGTTCTGTCTGGGTATACATAAGTACGATACATGGCCTGCTTTTATTGGGGCCGTAGATGCTGCTGAAAATGATGTCCCTAATATAGAATTACTGGGGTTGAAGACACCCAAGTCTGAAGACAAAGGCAAGCACCCTCAAACTATCCCTGTCTGTGGGGATAAAGGGAAAGAAATCTTGAAGGTCGACACTTCCAAGGGAGCTTCCAATTCTCAGGGCGCTCCTGACAAACCTAAGGAGACTTTCTCCTTTGACGAGGATGTTGTTATTACCATTTTTCACACATTGATGAAGGGTAATAAACTGACATTGCCTCCACCACGATGTCCTGTGGAGGCGAACCAACTCAACGATCCCAAGTACTGTCTTTATCACCAGTACGTGCACCACTCTACCAAGGATTGCCTCATCCTGAAGAAAAAGATACAATAGTTTATCGACAGCCAAGTGATCAACCTCGAAGCTAAAGACAAGGTCGTATCTTCTAACATGATCTCCCTTCAATTTGGTGACTTTTCTCCCACAAAAATCCCAGACGGCATAGTCCCAATCCCTAAGGCAATAATGGAAGTCGTGAACCTGCCGCCAGCTCGTAACTCAACCTTGGTGCCACTCACGACTGAACGTGGTAAGATCATGTGGGTCCATTCAAACCTTGTATAAGAAATGACTCAAGAGGTGGTATCTTTCAAAGTAAAGATGGGCAAAAAATTCAAATCATGTCATATGGTGTCTTCTTCCATTTACGAAGTTCTATCTGGCGAGACGCGATCTGGAAAGGCTTACCTACGGACTTATGACCCTGCACAAGAAGAAGTAGTACCTTCTCAAGCACCTGCTGCCCCCACAGGTTCAGAAGCCGGTCCATCCAAGCCCTCAACTACCGACAAAGCTAAGTAGAAGGAGACGAGATTTGACAAGTCTCTGAAGGCACCAACTCCCGAAGGCATGGATCGGCCTAACAACTTTGACATACTAGTACAGTTGGCCAATAAACCTACCAGGTTATCTTTGTTCGATCTAATGCGACTCTCCAAAGAGACATGGAAGGCCTTAAGTGAGGCATTACTACATGTCGACTCTTATCTCGCTGAAGTCAAAGCCCCCACTGAAGATCCTGTCTCCTGTCCTCACTGCCACAGTACTATAGAAGTGGTGCCCAATATCACCTTTTTACAGGAGGACATGCTACTCAAAAACAATCATCATGATAGACCTCTGTACTATATAGGATATATCAGGGCGATTAAGGTGGATCGGATGCATATCGATCCAGGTTCCTCCCTTAGCATCATTCCTAGAAGTTTACTCTAAATTCTAGGGATCCCTCTGCACAAGCTATCTGCAACCAATACAACTATCATGGCTTTCAATGCTGGGAGAAACCACCCGCTGGGCAAGATCTGTCTCAAGTGCCAGATTGGCGATCTCCGAAAAGAGGTTTCTTGCTATGTAATCGACGCCAATGTATCATACAAAGTCTTGTTGGGACGTCCGTGGATGCACAAGAACATGAACGTTCCTTCTACCCTTCACTAGTGCTTCAAGTACGTCAACTGTGATGGAATCGTGAAGATAGAGTTTGCCGTTGTCGATCCTTTTAAGGGCATTGAAGCCTACTACGGAGATTCGGTACTTTATCAATCTCAGCCACCCAAAGACGACGGCAACGAAGCTGACGATGAACCTGAAGTTAATTCATCCGCCAGTGATGGTCCCCTGATTATCTGAGTTAAAGGACGTACTACTCCAAAAAGTACTCCAAAGCCTCTCACAATCTGGGTTAAAAAGAAGAATCCTGATAAGGTCAAACCATTCACCATCACTCTCCGCAAAACACCGCGGGTATAACCTGCTAAGTCTATCCTCCCAATCCTGAAGAGTTACCCCATGTGGAAAACTTGGCCAAGTCTGTGGCTCCTGTTCCAGACAATGATCCCCTCAATGAGTATATCAATACTCAAAATAATGTACATTCAGTGGATGATGTGATCCCTGAAGGAGAGCTTGCATATTTTCTAAGTACAGGTTTATCTTTGAATTACTCCGATGTCTACCAATCTATAAACCAGTACATAGATACGATATACGCTCTAGAGCACGGCATAGGACCACATCTCCGCATGCCGGTCACAACGCCTCGTCTGCGAGAAAAAGTCTGGCCAAAAGATATCCACTACTTCATCGTTCCAGCTAGAAAGATGGATGAAGAATTAATCATCTTCGGTCGAATAATTGGAAAAAAAAGTTTGTGCTGGACTCTACATCTCCCAATAATAACACTGAAGCTGACTATGATTCTAGGAAAATTTAACTTTAATGATATAGTTGGCAGGCCAAGAATATCATCTAGAACATGGGATATGATATAAAAAGCGACCATGGGCTAAACTACGGTCAGGGACGACGATTGTCAATACGTCACTTTGCACCTCTCGGCAAACTCGAGAACTATTATCAACAAAATAGTATTGGTTTGGGTTACGTCACTCCTCCAACAACTCCTGAAGGATCAAACGTCGAAGCAGATCGTTGTTCTCATTCTTCTGATTCCTGCCTCTGGGATTCAGACTCCAGCATTGGAGACATGTTCAAAGCAACTTTGTTCGTCAATATGGTGTCAGTTGACCAAATTACAGACAATGTCCAATCGATCGAGCTTGAACAATGGGCTCAAAAGATGGATACTATGTGGGAGTTACGTTTCGAACAATGTGAACAACCCACTGAAGACAAAGTTGTCCAAGTTAATTTAGGAGATGATTCGTCTCTTAAACCAATCTTCATCAGCAAAAGTCTGTCTGGCGAAGAACGACAGTCTCTTATACAACTTATAAGAGAATACCTTGACGTCTTTGAATGGAGCTATGAAGACATGCCAGGCTTGGAACCTAAAGTTGCTATGCACCGCCTAAATATCTCGTCCAAAGCTAAGCCAGTGAAGCAGCAGCAATGACGATTCCGACCACATATCATGGAGGCCATCGAGAGTGAAGTCAAGAAGCTTATTTCAAGCGGCTTCATTCGCAAAGAATAACACCCTAACTAGGTTGCTAACATTGTGCCAGTTATGAAAAAGAATGGTAAAGTTTGAGTCTGTATCGATTAGTGCGATTTGAACTCTGCATGCCCGAAAGATGAGTTCCCTCTACCGATCACCGATGTAATGATCGACAATACTTGTGGCTTCGAGCGAATGTCCTTCATGGATGGGTTCTCAGGCTACAACCAAATAAAGATGTTCCCCGACGATGAGAAATACACATCTTTTCGAACACCGTTGGGGGTATACTGCTATACGATGATGCCCTTCGGATTAAAAAATGCAGGGGCGACATACCAGCGCGCCATGAACACAATTTTTTGCAATCAATTATGCAAAACAGTAGAGTGCTACGTAGATGATATCGCAATTAAAAGTCGTCTCAAGGGCAACCACCTCCAAGATTTGATAATGGTGTTTGAACTAATATGTGCACACCAACTCAAGATGAATCCAACCAAGTCTTTTCTGGGAGTCTCCGGCGGCAAGTTCTTTGATTTTGTTGTCACTTCAAAGGATATACATCTTGACCCGGAGAAAGTGAAAGCTATCCTCGATATACATCCTCCAAGAAATCTCAAAGAGCTACACGGACTTCAAGGAAGGCTAGCCTACATCAGACGATTTATTTCAAACCTTTCTGGAAGGTGTCAACCGTTTATTCAGCTCATGAAGAAAGGAGTATCTTTCGTCTGGACTGAACAATGTCAACGCACATTTGACGACATCAAGAATTATCTCACAAGCCCCCCAGTATTGGTGGCTCCAATAATGGGGAAGCCCTTCTTACTATATGTCTGCGCTATGGACTATTCCCTTGGTGCCCTATTAGCTCAGAAGAATGAAGGCGGCCATGAACATGCAATCTACTACCTCAGCCGCAAGATTGTTGGTGCCGAGCACAAATATACACCTGTAGAAAAGGAATGTCTCGTACTGGTATTTGCTATCCAGAAGACACGCCACTATGTGTCCGGACAGACTATCCACATCATATCTAAGGTCAATCCTCTTAGAATACTCATGACTAAACCGGGTTCTCTTAATTCCTGTTTAGCTACATGGGCAATGTTGTTAACTCCATACGATATGTTGTTCGTCTCTTAGAAGGCAGTAAAAGGCCAAGCATTAGCTGATTTCCTAGCAGCTCATCCGGTGCCAAAATCTTCCAAACTCTACGATGAAATCCTCGATGAAGTAGTGGAGTCTAACACCGCAACTGAGAAAATCCCCATTTGGCGAATGTTCTTTGACGGTGCATCAAGAACAGGACCTAAAGAAAATATCATGGCTGGAGTAGGCATCGTGCTTGTGACACCCAACCAACTGGTTATATACCGTGTATATTCTCTCGTGGAACCCTGCACTAATAACGTAGCCGAATATAATGTCCTACTGATCGGCCTTCAACTGGCAAAACAACTGGAAGTTGACTATCTAGACGCTTACGGCGATTCTAAGCTAATAGTTAGTCAGGTCCGAGGGGATTATGAAGTTCGTCACGAAGACCTCATCCCATATCACAAAGCGATAATCGAATTGGCTTCTACTTTCGCTAGTTTCTTCATCGAGCATGTGCCTCGACTACAGAATATAAAAGCAGATACTTTAGCTAGTCTTGCTACTTCCTTGACTGTCCTTACCAATACTCAGCAATCGATCACAGTGTCTGTTCGAGAACTATTCTGTGTGAAAGATGCCTTGCATATTCATCACAGTTACGCAACAGAAACAAACATTGACGTTAAAGACTGGAGATTTTTTCATAGACTATGCCACCTATAGAATCCTCTCTGAGGACCCAAAGGAAGCAGTGTCTGTCCAAAGGCGATCCCTCAGATTTTACTATGATACAGCTACCAAAATGCTGTACCAACACTCTTACGACGGGCTACTGTTATGATGTTTATCAGACACAGAAGATAAACATGCACTCCGTAAGGCTCACGATGGAGTTTGTGGTGCACATCAACCTGGCCACAAATTACAAGATCGCCTCAGACGAATTGGTTATTATTGGCCCACGATGGTAGTAGGTGCTTTTGAATAGGCAAAGAAGTATAGGGCTTGTCAATTCCACGTCGAATTCATCCATCAACCTTTGGAGTTTCTACACCCGACAGCAGCATCTTGGCCTTTTGAAGCCTGGGGTATGGACGTCATAGGCCCAATCAGCCCGCCATCTTCCAAAGGACATCGGTTCATCCTAGCTATAACTGATTACTTCTCCAAATGGGCAGAAGCTATACCCCTCATCGAAGTGAAGATGTCGAACGTGATCAGTTTCATCAATCATTATGTTATCTATCACTTCGGCCTACCACGCAAGATGATCCATGATAATGGTCCACAATTCGCGAGCTATGCATTCTATCAGTTCTGCAATAAGAATTGAATCCAGAATATAGCCTCTAAAGCATACAATCCAGTGGCTAATGTGTTAGCAGAAGCCTCCAATAAGACCATCATTAAACTTCTCAAGAAGTTCGTGTCTTCAAACAAGCGCGATTGGAATAAGAAGCTCGGCGAATGTCTCTGGGCCTATCGTACAACGGTCCGGACTCCAACAGATAGTACGTCATTCTCTCTAGTTTATGGGAGCGAAGCAGTTCTTCTTCTGGGAATCTAGATTCCCTCTCTTCGAGTAGCCTTAGCCAGTGAGTTGGCTGCTGAAGAAAGTTACCGTCTGCGACTGCAAGTGTAACGCCCCAGAACTAGAATACTGGAGAGCGGAGGCATACATAGCCAGCTACGTATATTGAAATGGAATCCACCTCGCTATACGGTCACGCTGTCTAGATACATGATGGTTTAACTACAAGCCATCAGTCTCTTATGGTCATGAACAAGCCTATTGTCTCAATCTCAAACAAGTAAAAGCAATTACAAGATGTTAGAGCATCAAATATACAATAGTAAGGCGTCCAATACATTACATATTTGGATGATCATGAAGCTAGTCATACAAAATGTGAAGACTAGCAAAAGTTTCAGTCATACATGATCAACCCTAGGATTCGTCAATCATGTTACAGCCTGTAGGCAGACAGTAAGTAAAGTACAATCGAGCTAACACGTGCTCGTCGGCTAAACGCCTCAAAAGAATAATTTTACATAAAGTGGGAAAACAAAAGGGAACCCACTCGTTGCCTTGGTTACGCATGGTGGTCACAATCTTGCTGGAAGGTCGATAGATCCTCTGGAGCTACTCCAGTATCTAGCTATACAAAACCAGCTGGGTCAGATCCCAGAAAGAGCAAGTGCCACAAAGGAGGCTTCACTTAAGAACTAAAACCAGCAATTAGCATAAAACATATAATAAAAGACTGGAGATATGGAAAATCTTGATGATATACGAAAAGATAACCATGGAACTATTCAGATAACCAAGTTACAATCCTTAAACCAAACAAGGACCGGGGTTGTAACCCTTCGTCTGAACGGAACTTGGTTTTCCACCATTTATTGATAAAGTAAAGCACAAGCAATCAGGTCATGTTACAATCTTGTACAGAATCAGGACAAGACTAGACTGTGTTAGACTCTATCCACTCAATCACGGCCAAGCAATGAGTACGGCTTGATACTTTAACTAACTAGGGTTATCACATGCCTAATTACTAGCAAGATGCAATGAGATATTCCAACAGCCACAAGCCCTGCAGACCATCCAGGTTATCCAGGTTGAATATCCGTTCATGAAAGGTGCAACACATGATAGTGTGCTGGAATTGTGCCCTACTCGTCGGCGGGCTACAAGTCCTCTTGTGCGCCAAGATAACGGGATTGCTTGTAGCTGGGAAATCTCTTCATGACTACTGGATTATTCTAGTTATTATCCCTTGTCAACTTCAGTAGGTACCCCTGACCGTGGTCCTCAGGTTCCCTGTCCTAGTCATGATGCAAGACAATACTGGTTCATTTATACAAGCACAATCGCCTAAGGTGTCTAGGCCATTCATTCTTGTCAAGTCAAGTTAGCCGTCGCAATAGCATATCGGGGTATATCATGTCAGGTTTACTTATCAAGAGTGCGCCACGATGGGCCATTATCATGTCTTGTTACTTGTCAGGAGTGCACCACGATGGGTCACTATCGTATCCTGGAACATATTCAGAATTTTATGGTACAAGCATTCTATTAAGGGACCCAAGTTACATAGTGAGTCATGTGACAAAAGCATAAATATAACAACTCAGCATGTTAAAAGGAGTGCACGGCTATGGAAAGAGCCATGCGGCTAAGCAGGACGGGCTCATGCGGCTGGATCACATGCGACCATGGAACTGGGTAATGCGGCAAGGGGTTTCATGCGGCCCGGGAAACATGGGCTCATGCGGCTAAAGAGGAAGAAGCTCATGCGGCTCGGGGGAACGGGCATATGCGGCTCGGGGAACCAAAGCCATACGGCTAAGGGAAAACATGTTAATGCGGCTCGGAAAACATGGGCTCATGCGGCTAAAGAGGAACAAGCTCATGCGGCTCGGGGGAACGGGCATATGCGGCTCAGGAAACCAAAGCCATGCGGCTAAGAAAAAAACATGTTCATACGGCTCGAGAAACATGGGCTCATGCGGCTAAAGAGGAACAAGCTCATGCGGCTAGGGGGAACGGGCATATGAGGCTCGGGGAACCAAACCCACGCGGCTAAGGGGAAACATGTTCATGCGGCTCGGGAAACATGGGCTCATGCGGCTAAAGAGGAACAAGCTCATGCGGCTCGGGGGAACGGGCATAAGCGGCTCGGGGAACCAAAGCCATGCGGCTAAGGAAAAACATGTTCATGCGGCTCAGGAAACATGGGCTCATGCGGCTGGAGGAAAAGGGCGCATGCGGCCAAAGGAGGAACGAGCATATGCGGTAAGGGAAAAGCTCATGCGGCTAAGGAGAGATGGGCTAATGCAGCCAGGGAATTAGGTTCATGCGGTCGGAAGGAAAAAGGGGCGCATGCAGGAAGTAGGCTAGAGATAGCTAGGCGGCTGAAGGCCAACCAAGCCATGCTGTTGAAGGCCATGCGGCCAGGACCCAGCGGTAAGGGCCATACGGCCAAAGAAGACTTGCCGCATGAAAAGCCATGCGACTCAGTACTGTTCTTCTTCTCCACTATTCCGAGAAGAAGAACCATGAAGCCATTTCTTCCAAGTTCCATACTCCTTCATCTAATGTCAGAATCCGGACTTTCTTAGGTCAAAATGGGGAAAACAAAATTCTCTACAACCTGGAACACTCAAAACTTGAGAATAATAAGGTTTAATAGATCAAAACCCAAGAAATCTAAAAATGTAATAAGCTTAGATCTACATGAAATGAGCCATGGAAATTAAAAATGCTAAGTACTAAAGTGTCTTAGAATCTCGTGAGGAAGAAAATGGAACAACAAAATTTGAGTTCCCCCATAAAGCAAGTTGTACTTGCCTAAGGGGTGTTCTTGGTTGGTGGTGGGTTTAATGGAGAAGGAAGAAAGTAAATGAGAAAGTAGAGGAAAGAGAAAAGTTAGGTTGGGTTTTAAATGATGATGGTGGTGGTAGGTAGGGGTTTTCTTTTGGTTCACGATGAACCCAAAAGCAAACCAAACCAAGCCAAACCAAACCAAGATAAATCATAACCAATGAAACGCTAAAATAAACCATGCAGTGAGACATGCAATATGAGTCCAAATACGTCCACGTATACCAAAATACGTAATGCGAACTACGGCCGTTACAACTCTACCCACCTTAAAAGAATTCCGTCCTCGGAATTTAATTAAGAGGCTAGAGAGGCAAGGACAAGCTATACTAATCACAAGCAAGTTATAACTAGGTAATCAATCAAGCAATCGTTCATGCAGGCAAGGAGGCTGAGGGTATAAGACATAAGAAGGATATTATACCTTACGAACCAAACAGGTCGGGATATCGCAATCGGATATTATCCTCACGCTCCCATGTTGACTCACCTAGAGAGTGATGACCCCAAGCAACGCGGACTAAACTGATAGTCTTGTTCTTGTGTATCTTCTCTCTCCGGTCCAATATGGAGACGTGTCTCTCCTCATACGAAAGGTTGGTACCAACAACCAATTCAGAATGATCAAGGACATGACTCAGATCCGGGATATACCGTCGCAATTGGGATACATGGAACACGTCATGCACCTCACACAACGACGGCGGGAGAGCGAGACGATAGGACACATCTCCTACTCGCTCCAGAATATCAAATGGCCCTATATACCTAGGACTGAGCTTTCCTCGTATGCCAAAACGAATGATGCCACGTTTAGGCGTGGTCCTAAGGAATACATGGTCGTGATAAAAAATTCAAGGGGACACCGATGAGAATCGACCCAATGACGCTGGCGATCTTGTGCGATGCGAAGATGATCCCTGACTCTTCTGACCACCTCAACAGTCTGAGTAATCATTTCCGGACCAAGCATCTACCTTTTTTCAACATCGTCCCATGCTAGCGGGGATCTACACTTTCTACCATACAGTGCCTCAAACGGTGCCATCTGGATACTGGCCTGGAAACTGTTGTTATACGAGAACTCCACCAGGTGTAGGTGATCTTCCCACGAACTACTGAAATCGAGCGTACAAGATCTCAAAATATCTTCCAAGGTTCGTATGGTACGTTCTGACTGATCATCTGTCTGCTGATGATAGGCTGAGCTGAACTGGAGGTGAGTTCCCAAACTCTCATGCAGGCTGCGCCATAACTGCGACGTAAACCTTGAATCTCTGTCCAAGGTGATTCTGACTGGAATACCTTGATATCTGACAATCTACCCGAGGTACATTTCTGCTAGCTGAGCCATCGACTGACCAACTCTGAACGGGAGAAAGTGGGCCACTTTCGTGAGGCTGTCTATAATAACCCAAATAGCATCTCTACCGGCCGGGGACGTAGGTAATTCAGTCACAAAATCCATGGTGATATGCTCCCACTTTCATTCTGGAATCGGTAAGGGATGAAGAAGTCCAGCCGGCCTCTGATGTTCAACTTTAACTTGTTGGCAAACCAAACACGGAGAGACAAACCGGACTATCTTCCTCTTCATGCCATTCCACCAAGTGCTGACAGATATCACGGTACATCTTCGTGCCACCGGGATGAATAAAATACTGAGAACTGTGAGCTTTTGCCATAATCTCCTGTCTGATATCTACACTGGGTACACAAAGACGCCTCCCATGTCGAAGTGTACCATCCTTATGGATACATAACTTTGGTCTTCGTCCTGCCTCACACTCTGCTCTGAGTCGCTAAAGCTTGGAATCTGTTGACTGCGCCATCCGGATCCTCTTGACTATAATGGACTGAACATGCATGCTGCCATCAATGCCATATTTGTACGAAGGACAACTTCTATACCCATCCTCTGAAGATTTGTTAATAACTCTGGTTGCGCTGTGAGAAATAAACTCCGGCTCTCCTACTCAGTGCATCTTCTACTACGTTGGCCTTCCCAGGATGATACTACATATTGACATCATAATCCACAAGTAGCTCTAGCCACCTTCTCTGATGTATGTTTAGATCCTTCTGGGTAAAAACATACTTCAGGCTCTTGTGGTCGATGAAAATCTCCACCCTATCTCCATACAAGTAGTGTCTCCAAAGCTTAAGTGCAAACACTACTGCTGCCAACTCCAAGTCATAGGTTGGGTAATTCCTCTCATGATCATAAAGTTGATGTGACGTATAAGCTATTACCTTCCCATGCTGCATCAAAACACATCCTAAACCTCTGCTGAAGCATCACAATATATTGAAAATCCTCCGATCCCATCTGAAAGTGTAAGAATGTGAGCCGTCATCAAGCCCCACTTCAACTTCTTAAAAGATTCCTGACACTCTGCTGTCCAAACAAACTGCACATCCTTGCGGGTCAACTGGGTCAATGGTACTGAAATTGGAGCAAAGTCTGAAACAAATCACCGGTCAAGCGAAGAAAACTGCGAACTTCTGCGACTGTGTGGGGTACTGGCCCCATCTCAATGGCTACTATCTTCTGGGGATCCACTTCTACTCCTACTCTAGTGATGATATGACCCCTGTATGAAATGTGATCGAGCCAGAACTCGCATTTACTAAACTTGACATATAACTTGTGCTCTCTAAGAATCTGGAGGACAACTCTGAGATGCTGCTTATGCTCCGCTTCACTCTTGCTGTAGACCAGGATGTCATCTAGGAACACAATCACAAACTGATCCAAGTAAGGCATGAAGATGCGATTCATGAGGTCCATGAATATAGCTGGCGCATTGGTTGCTCCAAATGGCATGACAAGGAACTCCCAACGTCCATATCTAGATCTAAAAGCTGTCTTCGGGATATCCTGCTCTCTGACTCTGATCTGATGGTATCCTGACCGTAAGTCAATCTTCGAGAATACTTCCGCCCCTCTGAGTTGATCAAACAAGTCATCTATCCTCGGGAGAGGGTATCTGTTCTTGATTGTCACTGAGTTTAATATATGATAATCTACACATAATCTAGACGTACCATCCTTCTTTTTCACAAGAAGCATCGGGGCTCCCCAAGGCGATCTACTTGCACGAATGAATCCCTGGGTCCTGAGTTCTTCAATCATTTTGTATAATATCTCCAACCCTGACGGCACCATCCTGTAGACTCTCTCCGACACTGGGGCTGTTCCTGGGATAAAGTCGATAGTAAACTCAATCTCTCGCTCTGGCAGCATTCCTGGAAGCTCTTCTGGGAAAACATCTGGAAATTTCTCGACAATTCGGGGTAACTGTACTGCTGCTAGTGCCATCCGCAATACTGGAAGAGAAGGTTCAACTTTGCCTCGGGAAAAGGAAAACTCTGGCTCGCCTGGAATGCTAAAAACAACCCTGCCAATATGGCAGTCTATTCTAGCATACTGGTTCCTTAACCAATCCATCCCTAAGACCACATCATAATCGGCCATCGGAAACTCTATCAATCTAGCGAGGAACTTTCTAATGCTAACTACGATCTGACACGAGGAAAACACTCTATCTACTCCCACAAGACTGTTACCAGTAAGTATATTAAGCCTTACTGATAATGACTCGGGCTCCAGTCCTATCCGTGCCACGAATCGTACAGACATGAATGAATACGATACACCAGAATCAAATAACGCTAATGCTGGAAAGGAGTTGACGAGAATAGTACCTGCCACTACCTCACCTGGTGCCAATCCTTCTTCTACGATCATTGCCATCGCTTGACCATGTCCTCTGGGTGCGGGTCCCCTCTGCTGATAACCTCTCTGTCTGCTCTGAATCAGGGCTTGGGCTTGCGTATACTGCTGGGGGTTCTGCTGCTGGAATGCTTGGGACTGAGGCGACAAAGGCCTCAGAAACTGTTGCTGCTGCTGGACTGGTACTGGTCCTTTCATCGAAGGACTAGAAAAGGTCGAAGAAGAGGAACTCCCCCTGTTCGGGCAGTTCCCAACCCTGTGGTCCGGTGCTCCACAAGCCAAGCACAATTATTGTGCTCTGCGACATTCTACCACCACGTGCCCTGGCTTCCCACAATGAGTGCAACCTATTGCGGAAGACTGCTTCTGTTTCTGCTGCTGAAGAAATGCTGGGGTCGAATGTTGAACTAACGTCAATGAGGCCGCCCGCCTCGGGGTTCCAATTGTCAAAGCCCTGGCTGCCAGGGCTGGTGCTAAAGACTGGTTCATCTGGCCGTGAGATCGCTTCCGACCTCCGGTCCTGTCCTCAATCCTCCGGGAGGTATACTCATGCCTCCTGGCTGCTCTCAATACCGCATCAAAAGTCTGATGCTCAAACTGCACCACTGCCAATAAAATCTCCAAGTGCAGTCCCTGCTGGAACCGCTGGTCTCTGTCGAACTCGGTCGCTACCAAGGTGGAAGCAAATCGACTAAGTCTTGAAAACTCGGCCGCATATCCGTCGACCGTCATGCCCATCTGCTTCAGATTGGTGAACCTCGTCTATAGATCGTACCGAGCTACAACATCAAAGTACTTGGTCTGGAATCTCTTACGAAATACTGTCCACGTAATCGGTGCCACTAATCCAACGGCCTGCACCGTCCACCAGCTGCGGGCAAGATCCAATAACTGTAGGCGTACTACCGCCACCTTCTCATTCTCGGGCGTCTTCGCCGCTTCCAGAATCACTTCCGTAACCTACAGCCAAGCATCTGCGGCAATCGCATCTTCGCTACCATCGAAGAAGGGAGGGTTCAAACGCTTGAAGCTGTTGGCTGCCTGGTTCCCTTGATGACCGTCTCTATCCAAAGTATCTTGTACTGTCTGGTACAGGGCATCGCCCCAACGATCTTGACATGCTAATAATGTCCTGATGAGACCCACCAAGGTGCCATCATCGGGCTCTGCAGGCTGGACTAGCTGAACTGGTGGCTCTTGACCTCCAGTAGGCTTGACTCTCGAGGCTACTCCTGAATGCTGGGCTTGATCTCCAGGTTGCTGCTGGCCCACGGGAGGTGCTCCGCCTTGCCGATCGGTAGGACCAGGAACAATGCCGCTGAAGAAGACGACACAGGGAACAATAAGGAAGGACCAGGACAGATCAAAGTTACAAGCATGTGATCAGGTCAAGAATTCAGGGATTCAGAGGATACGAGCAGAGATCAAGGGCGAGTGCTGATTGAGACATCTATTCAGTAAACCCTCGTATATCTTGATTCATAAGACCTGCATGGGCCACCACTTAAACCATGTAACGCCCCAGAACCAGAATACTGGAGAGCGGGGGCATACATAGCCAGCTATGTATATTAAAATGGAATCCACCTCGCTATACGGTTACGGCTGTCTAGATACATGAGGGTTTTAACTACAAGCCATCACTCTCTTATGGTCATGAACAAGCCTATTGTCTCAATCTCAAATAAGTAAAAGCAATTACAAGATGTTAGAGCATCAAATATACAATAGTAAGGCATCCATTATATTACATATTTGGATGATCATGAAGCTAGTCATACAAAATTTGAAGACTAGCAAGAGTTTCAGTCATACATGATCAACCCTAGGATTCGTCAATCATGTTACAGCCCGTAGGCAGACAGTAAGTAAAGTGCAATCGAGCTAACACGTGCTCATCGGCTAAACGCCTCAAAAGAATAATTTTACAATAAAGTGGGAGAACAAAAGGGAACCCACTCGTTGCCTTGGTTACGCCTGGTGCTCACCATCTGGCTGGAAGGTCGGTATATCCTCTAGAGCTACTCCGGTATCTGGCCATACAAAACCAGCTGGGTCAGATCCCAGAAAGAGCAAATGCCACAAAGGAAGCTTCACTTAAGAACTAAAACCAACAATTAGCATAAAACATATAATAAAAGACTGGAGATATGGAAAATCATGATGATATACAATAAGATAACCATGGAACTATTCAGATAACCAAGTTACAACCTTTAAACCAAACAAGGACCGGGGTTGTAACCCTTCGTCTGAACGAAACTTGGTTTTCCACTATTTATCGATAAAGTAAAGCACAAGTAATCAGGTCATGTTACAATCTTGTACAGGATCAGGACAAGACTAGACTGGGTTAGACTCCATCCAATCAATCACGACCAAGCAATGATTACGGCTTGATACTTTAACTAACTAGGGTTATCACATGCCTAATTACAAGCAAGATGCAATGAGATATTCCAACAGCCACAAGCCCTGCAGACCATCCAGGTTTTCTAGGTCGAATATCCATTCATGAAAGGTGCAACACATGACAATATGCTGGAAATGTGCCCTACTCGTCGACAGTCTACAAGTCCTCTTGCGCGCCCAGATAACGGGATTGCTTGTAGTTGGGAAATTCCTTCATTACCACTAGATTATTCTAGTTATTAGCCCTTGTCAATTTCAGTAGGTAACCCTGACCGTGTTCCTCAGGGGTCCCTGTCCTAGTCATGATGGAAGACAATAATGGTTCATTTATACAAACACAATCGCCCACTGTGTACAGGCCATTCATTCTTGTCATGTCAATTTAGCCATCGCAACATCATATCGGGGTATATCATGTCAGGTTTACTAATCAAGAGTGTGCCACGATGGGCCACTATCATGTCGTGTTACTTGTCAGGAGTGCACCACGACGGGTCACTATCGTGTCCTGGAACATATTCGAAATTTTATGGTACAAGCATTCTATTAAGGGACCTAAGTTATACAGAGAGACATGTGACAAAAGCATAAATATAATACCTCATCATGCTAAAAGGAGTGCACGACTATGGGAAGAGCCATGCGGCTAAGCAGGATGGGCTCATGCGGTTGGAAGGAAGGTCACATGCGGCCAGGGTACTGGGCTCATGCGGCAAGGGGGCTCATGCGTCCCGAGAAACATGGGCTCATGTGCATAAAGAGGAACAAGCTCATGCGGCTCGGAGGAACGGGCATATGCGGCTCGGGGAACCAAAGCCATGCGGCTAAGGGAAAACATGTTCATGCAGCTCGGGAAACATGGGCTCATGCGGCTAAAGAGGAACAAGCTCATGTGGCTCGGGGAACGGGCATATGCAGCTCGGGGAACCAAACCCATGCGGCTAAGGGGAAACATGTTCATGCGGCTCGGGAAACATGGGCTCATGCGGCTAAAGAGGAATAACCTCATACGGCTCGGAAGAACGGGCATATGCGGCTCGGGGAACCAAAGCCATGCGGCTAAGGGAAAACATGTTCATGCGGCTCGGGAAACATGGGCTCATGCGGCTGGAGAAAAAGGGCGCATGCGGCCAAAGAAGGAATGAGCATATACGGTAGGGGAAAAGCTCATGCGGCTAAGGAGAGCTGGGCTCATGCGGCCAGGGAATTAGGTACATGCGGCCGGAAGGAAAAAGGGGCGCATGCGGCAAGTAGGCTAGAGATAACTATGCGGCTGAAGGCCAACCAAGCCATGTTGTTGAAGGCCATGCGGCCAGGATCTAGCGGTAAAGGCCATGCCGCCAAAGAAGACTTGTCGCATGAAAAGCCATGCGGCTCAGTACTGTTCTTCTTCTCCACTATTCAGAAAAGAAGAACCATGAAGACATTTCTTCCAAGTTCTATACTCCTTCATCTAAGGTCAGAATCCGGACTTCCTTAGGTCAAAATGGTGTAGAACGAAATTTTCTACCACCTAGAACACTCAAAACTTGAGAATAATAAGGTTTAATAGATCAAAACCCTAGAAATCCAAAAATGCAACAAGCTTAGATCTATATGAAATGAGCCATGGAAATTAGAAATGCTAAGTACTAAAGTGTCTTAGAATCTCGTGAGGAAGAAAATGGAACAACAAAATTTGAGTTCTTCCATGAAGCAAGTTGCATTTGCCTAAGGGGTGTTCTTGGTTGGTGGTGGATTTAATGGAGAAGGAAGAAAGTAAATGAGAAAGTAGAGGAGAGAGAAAAGTTAGGTTGGGTTTTAAATGATGAGGGTGGTGGTAGGTAGGGATTTTCTTTTGGTTTATGATGAACCCAAAAGTAAACCAAACCAAGCCAAACTAAACCAAGATAAACCATAACCAATGAAATGCTAAAATAAACCATGTAGTGAGACAAGCAATATAATTCAAAATACGTACACGTGTACCAAAATATATAATACAAACTACGGGCGTTACAGCAAGAGCTGGAAGCGCTAGACGAAAAAAATGCTTATTAGCTCAGCAGCGTATTGAGCTATACCAAGCACGCCTTTCCAGAGCCTTTAATAAAAAGGTAAAGGAAAGAATCTTCCAAGTTGGTGATCTGGTCTGAGCAGTGAGAAGACCAATGGTCATGACGCACAAGACAAAAGGAAAATTCTAGCCTAAATGGGATGGTCCTTTTGTTATAGAAACAGTGTATTCTAATGGTGCGTATCGACTAACCAAACCTGATAGTGACTTGCTCATGATGCCGATCGACGACAAGTTCCTAAAAAAATATTTTGTGTAACCCTTATGAACAGTGTTCACATATACCCTGTTTTAGTCATATAAATGTACAGTACAATGTTTATGTAATTAAAAAAATTATTTAACTATTATCCGTATTTTAAGAGTCTTGAATACGCCATGGATAATAGGTCCTCTAAAAAGATTCCCCAGTGGAATTATTTCCGTTTCGGTCTCTGCCCAAACTCGGTCTGACGAAAACAAGTCACGTCCATATTACCTCTGAACTGTTTTCTGATAATTATTTCCCCAGTATGATGATTAAGACACGTTTTGCCACATCCATATAACCTCTGAGTAAAGCATTCATTAAGGATAATCACGTCCATATTACCTCTGAATTATCCACTCCTACCTAATGTTATATATCCTTCCACGTCCATATTACCTCTGGTCAGATATAGAACATCCTCTGCTATTACGTCCATATTACCTCTATTAGAAGCTTCTTTCAACTTATCATCTATATTCAAAGAACCTTGAATATAAAACGGATAATAAGTCTACATCAAATTCTCCAGCGGAATATCCACCAGAAATATCCTTACTACGTCCACATTAACTCTAGTTCTGATATTTCACAAACTTTATTCATGAATTTTGAAAGCCAAAAAGATTCTTTATTAAAAATGTCTATCAAAAGACAGAGAAAAGAAAAGGATACAAGAGTCTTGACGGCTAATTGAGCCTATTAGAAGAGAAAATCTAAGGGATACACAATCGATTGATACTATCCCTTAGAGTCACAATTTCGGCTTCGGACTTCGCGGTAGCACGGCGGTGCGCCTCTTTTTGACGAGCAGCCTCATCCTGGAAGGGGATCAGATTCACGTGCCCTCACTCCAACTTCACCAGCTGTTCTTTTAAGTGGTCGGAAGTTGTGGTGATCATGGTAGCCTGAACCAAATAGTCTTCCTGTTCAGACATCGTTGTCCGCAAGCTGGCCTCCAGTTGAGCAAGCTCACTTTGGATCCGTGTAATGTGATTATATTTCTCAGTAATCTGTGCAGCCAGCTTATTCTTTGAAGCAACACGTGCCTCACTCGCAGCGTTGAACTGCTCATACTGATCAGCCAATTCCCTGATCTCTTGAGCGAGGGCATCCTTCCATGCTTGGAAAGTAACCCCCTCTTTCGTTAGAGCCACGACTAAGGTCTCGTCTTCGGCATGGAACAACGATGTTGGGCTCCGTTGTTTGGCATCCCGGAATCTGGCCACCGGACCCTCCTGATCATTCAGAACCCTCCTTAGAGCACTAGCCCGCTCTTCACAGCCGACGATGCTCTCAAGGGCCGCCACTTGACATTCAGTAATAGCCTTCACGGGGCCAAATGTGGCATTCTGATTTAGAACTCCAGGAAGCTTTACTTTCAGGATAGAATAGAAAGCTTTGATGACCTCCTGGGCATCTCGTCGTCTTTGGAGGAGGTCGTCGGAGAGGAAGGTTGATGAGGATCTTCCCCTCCAGGAAGAGATGCTTGACATGAAGCCGAACTTGACAAGAAAACAATATATATATATATATATATATATATATATATATATATATATATATATATATATATATATATATATATCAGCAACGGAAAGAAGAACCTGAAAGAGTACGAAAGAGTAGTAATTTTGTACCTTCGGCATGCTCAGCGCCAATTTAGACTAGGTCATCAGCCTCGGTTACCAAGGAGCCAAAGGCAGGCCTAGGTTGTTTAAGGAGAGCAATGTCAAGGCCCCGAGCAGAATCAGGCTGTATATTTTCTACGGCCCCAGATAGACCGGGAGGAGATTCAACAACGACCACTTTCAGCTGTTCAACCTCTCATTCTGCTGTTGATGGCGACTTACTGACAGAATCCTCCACACCATCAACCTTAGAGGAGCCAAGGACAACCCTTTTTTCTCCCCAAATGCCTTGGGCTATCTCTATGAGTGGTTCCTTCTCCTTGTCTACAAGGGAATATACAATGCAGTCAGCCTCACGAGGAGCACGTAAAATCGAAGTCGGAAAATCTCATCCGAATAGAGGTGCAAAGATAACGTACCCATGGGAGGGTGAGCCGATTGGACTTGATTCTCGTCCAACTCTTTCATTATGGCCCCGATTTTAGACATCGCCCCCAAGGAGATATCGAAAGAAGGACTGGCTTTCCGGTCGCCACCATAATTCGGGTATTCACCCTGATCATCCTTTGATTCAGCATCCTTGACTAGGGAAGGCTGAACGTCGTATGCCAGTCGAGGACAAGGAGGGGACAATGTTGTCACGTCCACTTCCTCAGACGTGGACGCACCTGCCTCAGCTGCAACTTCAGGGTCCTGTGGAAAGGACAAACGCATGGGTGAGAAAGCTTCTAACGGCTTGACCAAAATGGCTATGGAGTCTAAGAAGGGATCTACCTCCCGAATGGTAACGGCCTGCGACGCTGTTCCACTTCTTCCAGTTTGTGGGGAAGACCTTCTCAAGGGAAGTAAGCCAGCACCCACTTCCTTGGCTCTCCTTAGGGCAACCCTTCTTCCTCTTAAAAGTTGGCTCCTTGGCTAATTCAGTTGAAGTTTTCCTCTTCTGAGGAGGGTTGGGAAGAGCATAATCATCTTTCGTGTCCTCCTTTGGAGGCACTGCCAGCTTCCTTAGGATAGCCCTCGGCCGTAGTGCTGTGGCTGGCATCACGGCTGGAGCAGCGCTTTCCTTCTTACGGCCCTTCGGCGCCTTTTAGGCTCATTTCGCAGAAGGGGGCCAAACCGAGTCCCCAATATCAAGCTCTATTCATGATCATACAGGGGATGAAATGTATTGATCTGAACATAAAACTTGGCGGCAGCATAGCACAGGTGGGTCTCGGGCTTATCTACGGGCAGAGTGAAGATTGCCCTCGTACATCCGGCGTTGTAATATATCCAGGCACGTGCCCCTTCAATTATGCTGCCTATTGACTCCAAATACGGGCTAGCATTTCCCAAAAGGAGCTGGCTGTAGCCAAACTGCCGTACGAAATGACTCGGCATGTATGGCTCCAGATAGGCATGGTTCCTATTTTTGAGCACCAAATACAACAGCCTAATAGACTGAAGCCAGTAAAATGCCCCAGTAGTCAAGCTAGTGGTATGAACTCCCTCATCCACTAAGGTATCTCCTGTACTGCCACTGCCGGACGGAGGGGATACCCTGAAGAACTCGTAGTTCTGCAAGAAGCTTAAAGCCCTTCTACAAGCAGGTACACTAGTGACTGCCCAGTCTGCATCACAGAATCTACGAAGAAAGGCGTCTCCAGCCAATGTGTCCGCCGCTGGCCCAACGTTCATTAGGGTAGGACAGTACAGCAGCAGCCACCCCATCAAGAAATGATACAGAAGTTCGGTCCGGGCGAAGTTGGTTCTACCGTTAGGAGTCACCGCATTTCTAACAAAATCTCGTAGTCCCCGTTTAGTGGCACAGACCATCACGGAAAGCAAGGCAAGCCGGTATTCGAATACCAGCTTCATAGTCGAAAGTATTATGCTCTGGCTCATCCTCTCAATAGTCCCTGAACCCCCAGGGACTATACAGTCACGGAGCCAGATCATCAAGAAAGCTGCCAGTACGGCTTTCTCCGACAACAAATATTTAGCTTGACGGAAGTAGTGGCCGATCGGAAACTTTCCCTCAGGATCATCACTGTCCTCAGCATCCGTTGTATCATAATCTGCCATCTGAACTTCTATCTCGGACTTGGTCATAGATTTTGAAATTGAAATGGAGGCCGGATCCTCTCCTTCTTCTTGAATAAAGACGTAGAACGTCCAAGCTCTTGTATGGGGATTGGCCCCCTCGGTCCTTCCTTTCTTGTTGATCCTATGGCAGATGAGGAGGTGGCAGAATAACTCCTTGTATACATCCATCATCTCGGAGTTCTCATTCTCCAGGTCTCGGAGCTCCTCATCACAAGGCACGTACTCTTCATACGGCTCTGTACCCGAAGGAAGCTTCGACACTTCTTGCATCTCGTGGAGAGCCAATCCCATCTTCCCGCCCGGAGTAATGAAAGTACAAGTGTGAAGATTGTATAACTCCACCAAGGAGACAAACATTGGCTAGTTGACCTTTACGCCATATTGGGTGGCCCTAATAGCATAAAAAGGCCAGCAGTCTTCAGGGTGGCTTCAAACGTGGAAAGCACCCAGTCAGTGAGGTTGCTTCAGAATGAAACTAGATAACTCCAGCCTTCCATCCACATCTTCCCTACGGGATATGACACGTCCCCCGACATCATCAGATTGCAAAGCATGTCGGCAATATAAGGGTGGAGGTCAGTCGGGATGTCGTTTATTACGGCACCATGTTGCAGCCCCCTCGTAGAGTAAGTGGTAGAGCCCCTGACACACTTGAAAGTGTCCTTCTTCCGATCTCCCAAGTCGAACTGTATTCTTCCGGAGATGCCCCGTGGAGCTCAGAGGTTAGCTCCCATTTCATCTGTCGCCGCACGGCTAAGACAGTGAACACAGACAAAGGATACTGACGCTCCATTAACGGTAGCCATATCCTCTGATTGTTCAGCCTGACCACCAGTGGGCTTCTCAAGCGTATCATCTTGCCATCTTCGAACCCTCCATTGTCACCGAACAGGAAGTACGACTTCTTGAAACGACGTGCCCCTCCGAGCAAGAGCTTCTCGTCGTTAATCATCTGCTTCAGGAAGGTCTTGTCCTGTTCAAGTATGGCGATCGTCCGTTCTGTAGGCTGGTTATGACTGATCTTGGCCTGAACCTTTCCGACCATGTTGGTTATGAGGCTTGTGTCGAGGACTTGGCAAGTAGAGCCGAAAGGGATTCCACCAAGTTTTGGGACAAAGTTGTCAACTGCAAGGACAGAAGATAAAGTCAGACTCAGAATCTGTAGAAAAAAACTAAGTGCTGGAGGAATCCGATGCGCCCAAAGGATTATGCGCCCAAACATCGTATGGGCGCATAAATATACAAACAACATGTGGCCGCATAACATGCAGAAGCATGTGGGCGCATAACATGCAGTAGAATGTGGGCGCATAAGTGACTACCTTATCATGCTGCATAAAGACGCATCCCAATCCTCTGCCAGAAGCATCACAATGGACTGAAAATCCTCCAGTCCCATCTGGAAGCGTGAGAATGGGAACCGGCATCAATCTCTGCTTCAACTTTTCAAATGAACTCTGACACTCTGCTGTCCAAGCAAACTGCACATCCTTGCGGGTCAACTGCGTTCAGTGGTGCTGAAATCCGAGCGAAGTTTGAGACAAACCAGCGGTAATAGCCAGCCAATCTTAGGAAACTCCGAACTTCTGCGACGGTACTGGGAACAGGCCACTATCTTCTGGGGGTCCACTTCTACTCTACCTCTGATGATAATGCGACCTAAGTACGAGATACGATCGAGCCAAAACTCGCACTTACTAAACTTCACATACAACTGGTGCTCTCTGAGAATCTGAAGAACTACACGAAGATGCTGCTCATGATCTGCCTCATTCTTGCTATAGACTAAGATATCGTCTATAAACACTATCACAAACTGGTCCAAATAGGGCATGAAGATACGATTCATGAGGTCCATGAATACGGCTGGCGCATTGGTCGCTCCAAATGGCATAAAAAGGAACTCTTAATGCCCATATCTGGATCTGATTGCTGTCTTCGGGACGTCTTGCTCTCTAACTCTGACCTGATGGTATCCTGACCGCAAGTCAATCTTCGATAATACTGCCACTTTTTTGAGTTGACCAAATAAATCATCTATCCTTGGTAGAGGATATCTGTTCTTGAGTTCAAGGTACGATAATCAACACATAATCTTGATGTACCATCCTTTTTTTTCACAAGAAGTATCGGGGCTCCCCAAGGTGATCCACTAGCACGAATGAATTCCTTGGTTCTGAGTTCTTCAATCATCTTGTACAAAATCTCTAACTTTGAAGGTGCCATCCTGTAGACTCTCTCTGATACTGGTGCCGTCCCTGGAAGCAAATCAATGGTGAACTCTATCTGTCTCTCTGGGGGCATGCCTGGAAGCTCTTCGGGAAATACATCAGAAAACTCTTCAACAATTCTGGGAAACTGAACTGCCACTGCTACTGCCATCCGTAATACTGGCGGAGAAGGTTCTACTTCGCCTTTGGAAAATGAAAACTCTGCCTCACCGGAAATACCAAAAATAATCTTGCCAATATGGCAGTCTATTCTTGCGTATTGCTCCTTCAACCAATCCATTCCTAGGACCACATCATAGTCGACCATCGAGAATTCTATCAACCTAGCGGGAAACTCTCTACCGCTAACTACAATTCGACACGAGGAAAACACTCTATCTACTCCCACAAGACCGTTACAAGTAAGTATATTGAGCCTTACTGATAATAACTCGGGCTCCAGTCTTATTCGTGTAGCGAATCGTGTAAACATAAATAAATGCGATGCACCTAAATCAATTAATACTGATGTTGGAAAAGAGTTGATGAGAATGGTACCTGCCACCACCTCACCTGAAGCTAACTCTTCCTCCACGGTCAAATCCATAGTCTGACCTTGCCTTCTTGGTGCTGGTCCCCTCTGCTGGTGACCTCTCTGCTGGTTCTAAATTTGAGCTTGGACATACTGTTACGCCTGAGGCAGCAATAGCCTCAGAGGCTGGTACTGCTGCTGTACTGGTACTGGACCCCTAACCGATGGACTGGTTAGGTTTGATGATGACGAACTGGCTCTATTCGGACAGGACCCTATCTTGTGATCTGGTGCTCCAAAAGCCAAGCACAATCCCCGTGCTCTGCGACACTCTGATACTACGAGTCGTGGCTTCCCACAATGAGTGCAGCCCATTGCGGAAGACTGCTTCTGCTTCTGTTGCCGAGGATAGGTCGGCGTCGAGTGCTGAACAGACGAAATTGTGGTCACCCTCATAGGAGCTCCAATAGTCAAAGCCCTAGCTGCCGGGGCTGGTACTGAAGACTGGGACATCTGCCCATGAGACCTCTTCCGTCCTCCACTTCTATCTACAATCCTCTGCGAAGTATACTCATGCATCTTCGCTGCTCGCAAGACGGCATCAAATGTCTGGTGCTCAAACTGCTCCACTGATATGATAATCTCTAGGTGGAGCACCTGCTGGAATTGCTGGGCTCGATCCAATTCGGTTGCCACCAAGGTGGGAGCAAACCGACTGAGTCTAGAAAACTCGACCGCATATCCATCGACCGTCCTGCCCATCTGCTTAAAATTAGTGAATCTCGTCTGTAGATCATACTGAGCTACTGCGTCGAAGTACTTGGTTTGGAACTTGTTGCTGAACACCGCCCATGAGACAGGCGTCGGTAATCCAACTGCTAGCATCGCCCACCAGCTGCGGGCTAAGTCTAATAATTGCAGGCACAAAACGGCCACCTTCTCTTCCTTAGGAATCCTAGCTGCCTCCAGGATAACCTCTGTGTCCTGAAGCCATGCATCAGCAGCGATAGCATCTTCACTGCCGTCAAAAAAATGAGGGTTCAGACTCTTTAAGCTATTGGCCGCATTGTTCCCTTGATAACCAACTCTGCCCATGGCATCTTGTACTGTCTGGTGTAGGGCATCGTCCCGATAATTTTGAGATGCAAGTAATTCCATGATGAGACCCACCGAGGTTTTTTTGTCGGGCTCTGCAGGCTGGACGGGTTGAACTGGTGGCTCTTGACCCCTGGTAGGCATGACTCTGGAGGCTACTCCTGAATGCTGGGCTTGGTCTCCAGGTTGTTACAGGTTCACTGGAGGTGCTCCGCCTTGCTGATCGATAGGACCAGGAACAATATCACTGAAGAAACGACATGGGGAACAATAAGGAAGGACCATGATAGATCGAGGATATAAACATGTGATCAGGTCAAGATTTCAGAAAGATTAGAAGAAACAAGTAGAGATCAAGGGCGAGTGCTGATTGAGACATCTATTCAGTGAAACCCTCACACATCTTGATTTACAAGACATGCATGGGCCACCACTTAAACCGTGTCATGTCCCAGAACAAGAATACTGGAGAGCGGGGGACAGACACAGCCAGCTACGTACATTGAAGTGAATTCCACCTCGCAATATGGTCACGGCTGTCTAGATGCATGAGGGTTTACTACAAGCCAACAGTCACTTATGGTCAAGAACAAGCCCAGTGTCTCAATCTCAAGCAAGCAAGTAATGTAACAAGATGGTAGATCATCAGACATACAAAGTAAGGTGTCCCAAACATTACATATTCAGATGATCATTAAGCTAGTCATACAAAATACGAAGACTAGCAAGAGTTTAAGTCATACATGATCAACCCTAGGATTTGTCAATCATGTTACAGCCCTTAGGCAGACAGAAATGTAAATTTAACATGCGCTAACACTTGCTCGATGGCTAAACGCCTCAAGACATCAATTTCTCTTTCTCAATAAGAAAAATTATGTTCATTACATAATGGGCTTCCTTGAAAAGCATTGGCGCACGTGTAGGGAGAGCAAAATAAAACCCACTCATCGCCAGGGTTGCGTCTAGTGTGCACCATCTGGCTGGAAGATCCTCGGGTACTACTCCAAAATCTGGTCATATAAAACCAGCTGGGTCAGACCCCAGAAAGAGCAAGTGCCACAAGGGAGGCTTCACTTAAGAACTAAACCCAGCATATTAGCACAAAAGACAATTGATAAATAAAGACATGGGTTAGAAAAAACAAGATGATAAACGATAAGACAACTAAGGGACTATTGCGGTAACCAAGTTACAACCCGTAAACCAAACAAGGACCGGGGTTGTAATCCTTCACCTGAACAGAACTTAGTCTCCAACCAATTATCGACAATAGTAAAGCATAACAGTAGTGTGCTGGAATAACCATGTACTGGTCTTGCCTTGGCAAGACTTGACGGGACTCCATCCATCAATCACGGCCAAGCAATGAGTACGGCTTGATACTTTAACTAGGGTTATCAGAAGCTTAGTTACTAACAAGATGCATCGAGATGTTCCAACAGCCACAAGTCCTGCAGACTTAATCCAGGTTATCCGATCACAAGTTGAGAGAGTTGGATTAGGTGACTTGTGGTGCAACACATGACAGTGTGCTGGAAATGTGCCCTATTCGACGGCAGGCTACAAGTCCAATTAGAGCTTCCAGATAATGGGACTGCCGGTAGCTGGAAAATCTCTTCATGAACTACATGATCAATCTAGTCTTTATCCTAGTCAGATTTAGTATGAATCCCTGACCGTGGTAACCAGGAATTCGTGTCCTAGACATGATGCAAGACGAGACATGCAGCTTATACAAGCACAAACACCCACGGTGTCAAGACAAAAGTTACTTAGCAAGTCAAGATAGCCGTCACAACAGCATATCAAGATTATCATGTTGGGTTTACTTATCAAGAGTGCACCACGACGGGCCACTATCATGTCATGTTACTTGTCAAGAGTGCACCACGATGGGTCACTATCATGAATTATCATATCAAGTTACTTGTTAATTGTAACTAGCTAAGAGTGCACCTTAACAGGCCACTATAGTGATCCTTACATTATCATGAATGAAAGAAACTTGGATTAAATAGCTAGTAACATATTCTTGAAGCTAAGAAAAAGGTCTACAACTTTCATGTTGGGAGTTGGGAGAAATTTTGGCAACAATTCAGCCAAATAGGACTTAAAACAGCCAAAAATAGCCAAAATAGGCCATATGCGGCATTCTGTGGCACTATGCAAGCCATGCGGCTGTGGCACTACTCATTCCATGCAGATGCCATACTATTCATTCCATGCGGCTGCGGTACTATTCACTCCTGCGGCTGCAGCACTATTCATTCCATGCGGCTGCGATACTATTCATGCGGCTGTGACACTATTCATTCCATGCGGCTACGGCACTATTCATTCCATGCAGCTGCGACACTATTCATTCCTGCGGCTGCGGTACTATTTATTCCACACGGTTGTGGCACTATTCATACGGCTGCAATACTATTCATTCCTACGGCTGCGGTACTATTCATGCGGCTGCGGCATTGTTGATTCCATGCGGCTGCGGTACTATTTATTCCTGCGGCTGCAGCACTATTCATGCTGCTGCGGTACTATTCATTCCTTCGGCTGCACACTATTCATTCCTACGACTGTGGCACTATTCATTCCATGCGGCTGCGGCACTATTCATCGTCACTGCCAAATTCAGCACAGATGAACTAGAAAATGCTCAAATCTTATTTTGGCCATAACTTCCTCAAAACAAGTCGAAATCTAACTTTTTAAAGGTCCATCTTGGATAAAATTGAATTCTCTACAACATAGAACATTCAAAACTTGAAAATAATAAAGTTTGGTAGATCAAAACCAAAGAAAACCGAAAATACAACCAACTTAGATCTACAAGAAATAAACCATGGAAATTGAGTTCCTCCATGAAGCAAGTTGCACTTGCCTAGGACTTGGTAGGTGGGAGGAATAAATGAAGAAGATAAAGAAATAAATGAAGAAGTGAATGAAGAGATAGAGAAGAGTTGGGTTATATATCAACCCTCTCCATCTCAAACCAAGCCAAGCCAAGTCAAACCAAGTCAAATTGAACCGAACCGATCAAATAAACCAAGTCAAGATTAAACCGAAACTAGGCTAAGCAAAACAAGTCCAACTACAGTCCACCTGATAAATGCCAAAAATCTCGTATACGCATACAAAAATACGTATAACGGGAAACGGGAGTGATAACTCTACCCACCTTAAAAGAATTTCGTCCTCGAAATTTAATCAAGAGGCTAGAGATATCGGGGAAAGCTATATTAATCATAAGCAAGTTACGACTATCAGTCAATCAAACAATCATTTATGCATGCAAAGAATTAAAAGCATAAGGCATAAGGAAGATATTATACCTTATGAGTCAAATATGTGTGGATATCACGAACGAATATCATCCTCACGCTCCCACATTGACTCACCCAAAGAGTGATGACCCCAAGCAACACGGACTAAACTAATAGTCTTGTTCTTGAGCACCTTCTCTCTTCGGTCCAAAATGAATACAGGCATTTCCTCATACGAAAGGTTAGTACCAACAACCAATTCCGAATGATCAAGGACATGACTCAGATTCGGAATATACCGTCGTAATTGGGATACATGGAATACGTTATGTACCTCACATAACGACAGCGGAAGAGCGAGACGATAGGACACATCAGCTACTCGCTCAAGGATATCGAACGGCCCTATGTACCTAGGACTAAGCTTTCTCCGTATGCCGAATCGAATAATGCCACGGGTAGGCGAGATCCTAAGGAACACGTGATCGTCGACTGAAAACTCAAGGGGACACCGATAAAAATCAGCCCAATGGCGCTGGCGATCTTGGGCAACTCGAAGGTGATCTCTGACATGTCTGACCACCTCGATTGTCTGTATAATCATCTCTGGACCAAGCATCTGTCTCTCGTCGACATCATCCCAAGCTAAAGGTGATCTGCAATTTCTGCCATACAGTGCTTCAAAGGGTGCCATCTGGATACTAGCCTGGAAACTGTTGTTATAGGAGAACTCCACGAGATGCAGGTGATCTTCCCACGAACTACCGAAGTCGAGTGTACAAGATCACAACGTATCTTCGAGAGTCTGAATCGTACATTCTGACTGACCATCTGTCTGTGAATGATAAGCAGAACTGAACTTGAGATGAGTCCCTAAGCACTCTTGAAGACTCCGCCAAAGTGTGATATGAATCTTGAATCTCTGTCTGATATGATACTAACTGCCACTCCATGCAATCTGACAATCTGCCTGAGGTACATCTCTGCTAGTTGATCCGTCGACTGACCAGTTCTGAAAGGGATAAAATGAGCTACCTTGGTGAGCCTGTCAACTATAACCCAGTTAGCATCTCTTTCAGCTGGGGATTTAGGTAACCCAGTTACAAAATCCATGGTAATGTGCTTCTATTTCTATTCTGGGATCGGTAAAGGTTGAAAAAGTCTAGCTGGTCTCTGATGTTCAGTCTTAACTTGTTGACAAACTAAACAACGAGAGACTAACCGGGCTATTTCCCTCTTCATGCCATTTCACCAGAAATAATGACGGATGTCTCGGTACATCTTTGTGCCACCGGGATGAATTGAATACTGAGAACTGTGAGCCTCTGCCATGATGTCTTGTCTGATATCACCATTGGGTACACAAAGATGTCTCCCATGTCGGAGAGTACCATCTTCGTGAACACATAACTCTGGTCTCCATCCTGCTGCATATTTTGTCCTAAGCCGCTGAAGCTTAGAATCCGTCGACTGAGCTAACTTAATCCTCTCAACTATACTGGACTGAACTTGCATACTGGCCATCAATGCCACATTGGTAGGAAGAACAACTTCAATGCCCATCTTTTGAAGATCGGCTAACAATTCTGGCTGTGCTATTAGAAAATAAACTACAACTCTCCTGCTCAATGCATCTGCAACAACGTTGGCCTTCCCAGGATGATACTGCAAGTTGATGTCATAATCAACAAGTAGCTCTAGCCATCTTCTCTGACGCATATTAAGATCCTTCTGGGTAAACACGTACTTCAGACTCTTGTGGTCGGTAAAAATCTCCACCCGATCTCTATATAAATAATGCATCCAAAGCTTCAATGCAAAAACTACTGCTGTTAATTCCAAGTCATGGGTAGGATAATTCCTCTCATGGTCACGAAGTTGACGTGACGCATAAATGACTACCTTACCATGCAGCATCAAGACGCATCCCAATCCTCTGCCAGAAGCATCACAATAGACTGAAAATCCTCCAGTCCCATCTGGAAGCGTGAAAATGGAAGCCGTCATCAATCTCTGCTTCAACTTCTAAAATGAACTCTGACACTCTGCTGTCCAAGCAAACTGTACATCCTTGCGGGTCAACTGCGTTAGTGGTGCTGAAATTCGAGCGAAGTCAGAGACAAACCGTCGGTAATAGCCAGCCAATCCTAGGAAACTCCGAACTTCTACGACGGTACTGGGAACAGGCCATGACTCTATAGCCACTATCTTCTGGGGGTCCACTTCCACTCCACCTCTGGTGATAATGTGACCAAAGTACGAGATACGATCGAGCTAAAACTCGCACTTACTATACTTCGCATACAACTGGTGCTCTCTGAGAATCTGAAGAACTACACGAAGATGCTGCTCATGATCAGCCTCATTCTTGCTATTGAATATGTTGTCGCCAATAAACACTATCATGAACTGGTCCAAATAGGGCATGAAGATACGATTCATGAGGTCCATGAATATGACTGGCGCATTGGTCGCTCCAAATGGCATAACAAGGAACTCCCAATACCCATATCTGGATCTGAATGCTGTCTTCGGGACGTCCTGCTCTTTAAATATGATCTGATGGTACCCTGACCGCAAGTCAATCTTCGAGAATACTGTCGCTCCTTTGAGTTGATCAAATAAATCATCTATCCTCGGTAAAGGATATCTGTTCTTGACTGTTATGGAGTTCAAGGTACGATAATCAATACATAATCTTGACGTACCATCCTTCTTTTCCACAAGAAGTATCGGGGCTCCCCAAGGTGATCCACTAGCACGAATGAATCCCTTGGTTCTGAGTTCTTCAATCATCTTGTACAAAATCTCTAACTCTGAAGGTGCTATCCTGTAGACTCCTCCTGACACTGGTGCCGTCCTTGGAAGCAAATTAATGGTGAACTCTATCTCTCTCTCTCTGCGGGCATGCCTAGAAGCTCTTCGGAAAATACATCAGGAGACTCTTAAACAATTCTGGGAAACTGAACTGCCACTGCTACTGCCATCCGTAATACTGGTGGAGAAGGTTCTACTTCGTCTTTGGAAAATGAAAACTCTGTCTCACCGGGAATACCAAAAATAATCCTGCTAATTTGGGAGTCTATTCTTGTGTATTGCTCCTTCAACCAATCCATTTCTAGGACCACATCATAATCGGCCATCGAGAATTCTATCAACCTAGCGGGAAACTCTCTACCGCTAAGTAAGATTCGACACGAGGAAAACACTCTATCTACTCCCATAAGACCATTACTAGTAAGTATATTGAGCTTTACTAATAATGACTCGGGCTCCAGTCCTATCCGTGTAGCGAATCGTACAGACATAAATGAATGCGATACACCTGAATCAAATAATACTGAAGCTGGAAAAGAATTGACAAGAATGGTACCTGCCACCACCTCACCTGAAGCTAACTCTTCCTCCACGGTCAAAGCCATAGCCTCACCTTGCCTTCTTGGTGTTGGTCCCCTCTGCTGGTGACCTCTCTGCTGGTTCTAAATCTGAGCTTGGACATACTGTCGAGCCTGAGGCGGCAATAGCCTCGGAGGCTGGTACTGCTGCTGTACTAGTACGGGACCCCTAACCGATGGATTGGTTAGGTTTGATGATGACGAACTGGCTCTATTCGGACAGGACCCAATCTTGTGATCCGGTGCCCCACAAGCCAAGCACAATCCCCATGCTCTGCGACACTCTGATACTACGTGTCCTGGCTTACCACAATGAGTACAGCCCATTGCGGAAGACTGCTTCTGCTTCTGTTGCTGAGGATACGCCAACGTCGAGTGCTGAACCGACGAAACTGTGGTCGCCCTCCTAGGAGCTCCAATAGTCAAAGCCCTAGCTGCCGGGGCTGGTGCTGAAGACTGGGACATCTGCCCATGAGACCTCTTCCGTCCTCCGTTTCTATCTACAATCCTCTGCGAAGTATACTCCTACATCTTCGCTGCTCGCAAGACGGCATCAAACGTCTGGTGCTCAAACTGCTCCAATGATATGATAATCTTTAGGTGGAGCCCCTGCAGGAATCGCTAGGCTCGATCCAATTCGGTTGCCATCAAGGTGGAAGCAAATCGACTTAGTCTAGAAAACTCGACCGCATATCCATCGACCGTCCTGCCCATCTGCTTAAGATTAGTGAATCTTGTCTGCAGATCATACCGAGCTACTGTATTGAAGTACTTGGTCTGGAACTTATTGCTGAACATCGCCCATGTGACAGGCATCGATAATCTAACTGCTAGTATCGCCCACCAGCTGCGGGCTAAGTCCAATAATTGCAGGCGCACAACGGCCACCTTCTCTTCCTCAGAAATCCTAGCTGCCTCCATGATAACCTCTGTGTCCTGAAGCCATGCATCAGTAGCGATAGCATCTTCACTGCCGTCAAAGAAAGGAGGGTTCAGACGCTTGAAGCTGTTGACTACGTTATTCCCTTGGTAACCAACTATGCCCATGGCATCTTGTACTGTCTGGTGCAGGGCATCGCCCTGACGATTTTGAGATGCAAGCAATTTCCTGATGAGACCCACCAGGGTTCCATTGTCGGGCTCTACAGGCTGGACGGGCTGAACTGGTGGCTCTTGACCCCCGGTAGGCATGACTCTGGAGGCTACTCCTGAATGTTGGGCTTGGTCTCCAGGTTGTTGTTGGTTCACTGGAGGTGCTCCGCCTTGCTGATCGATAGGACCAGGAATAATGCCGCTGAAGAAACGATATGGGAAACAATAAGGAAGGACCATGATAGATCGAGGATATAAACATGTGATCAGGTCAAGATTTCAGAAAGATTAAACGAAACAAGTAGAGATCAAGGGTGAGTGCTGATTGAGACATCTATTCAGTAAAACTCTCACACATCTTAATTTACAAGACCTGCATGGGCCACCACTTAAACTGTGTCACGCCCCAGAACCAGAATACTAGAGAGCGGGGGACAGACACAGCCAGCTACGTACATTGAAGTGAATCCCACCTCGTAATACGGTCACGACTGTCTAGATGCATGAGGGTTTACTACAAGCCAACAGTCACTTATGGTCAAGAACAAGCCTAGTGTCTCAATCTCAAGCAAGCAAGTAATGTAACAAGATGGTAGATCATCAGACATACAAAGTAAGACATCCCAAACATTACATATTCAGATGATCATGAAGCTAGTCATACAAAATGCGAAGACTAGAAAGAGTTTAAGTCATACATGATCAACCTTAGGATTTGTCAATCATGTTACAGCCCTTAGGCAGACAGAAATGTAAATTTAACACGAGCTAACACTTGCTCGGTGGCTAAACGCCTCAAAAGAATAATTTACAATAGAGTGGGAGAACAAAATAAAATCTACTTGTCGCCAGGGTTGCGTCTAGTGTGCACCATCTGGCTGGAAGGCTGGAAGATCCTCGGGTGCTACTCTAAAATCTGGCCATACAAAACCAGCTGGGTCAGACTCCAGAAAGAGCAAGTGCCACAAGGGATGCTTCACTTAAGAATTAAAACCAGCATATTAGCACAAAAGACATAATTATTAAATAAAGACATGGGTTAGAGAAAACAAGGTGATAAATGATAAGACTACTAAGGGACTATTTCGGTAGCCAAGTTACAACCCGTAAACCAAACAAGGACCGGGGTTGTAACCCTTCACCTGAACGGAACTTAGTCTCCAACCAATTATCAACAATAGTAAAGCATAACAATAGTGTGCTGGAATAACCATGTACTGGTCTTGCCTAGGCAAGACTAGACGGGACTTCATCCATCAATCACGGCCAAGCAATGAGTACGGCTTGATACTTTAACTAACTAGAGTTATCACAAGCTTAGTTACTAACAAGATGCATCGAGATGTTCCAACAGCCACAAGTCATGCAGACTTAATCCAGGTTATCCGATCATAAGTTGAGAGAGTTGGATTAGATGACTTGGGGGTGCAACACATGACAGTGTGCTGGAAATGTGCCCTACTCGACGGCAGGCTACAAGCCAAGTCAAACCAAGTCTTATTGAACCGAACCGATCAAATAAACCAAGTCAAGATTAAACCGAGACTAGGCTAAGCAAAACAAGTCTAACTACAGTCCACCTGATAAATACCAGAAATCTCGTATACGTATACAAAAATACGTATAATAGGAAACGGGAGTGACAGTATAACTCCACCAAGGAGACAAACATTGGCCAGTTGACCTTTACGCCATATTGGGTGGCCCTAATAGCATAAAAAAGGCAGCAGTCTTCAGGGTGGCTTCAAACGTGGAAAGCACCCAGTCAGTGAGTTGCTCCAGAATGAAACTGGATAACTCCAGCCTTCCATCTGCATCTTCCCTACGGGATACGACACGTCCCCCGACATCATCAGATTGCAAAGCATGTCGGCAATATAAGGGTGGAGGTCAGTCAGGATGTCGTTTATTACGGCACCAGGTTGCAGCCCCCTCGTAGAGTAAGATGTAGAGCCCCTGACACACTTGAAAGTGTCCTTCTTCCGATCTCCTAAGTCGAACTTTATTCTTTCAGAGACGTCCCGAGGAGCTCAGAGGTTAGCTCCCATTTCATCTGTCGCCGTGCGGTTAAGACAGTAAACACAGACAAAGGATACTGACGCTCCATCAATGGTAGCCATATCCTCTGATTGTTCAGCCTGACCACCTGTGGGCTTCTCAAGCGTATCGTCTCGCCATCTTCGAACCCCACACTGTCACCGAACAGGAAGTATGACTTCTTGAAATGACGTGCCCCTCCGAGCAAGAGCTTATCGTCGTTAAGCATCTGCTTCTGGAAGGTCTTGTCTTGTTGTAGTATGGCGATCTTCTGTTCCGTAGGCTGGTTATGATTGATCTTGGCCTGAACCTTTCCTACCATGTTGGTTATGAGGCTTGTGTCGAGGACTTGGCAAGCAGAGCCGAAAGGGATTCCACCAAGTTCTGGGACAAACTTGTCAACTGCAAGGACAGAAGAGAAAGTCAGACTCAAAATCTGTAGAAAAAAACTAAGTGCTGGAGGAATCCTATGCGCCCAAAGGGTTATGCGCCCAAACAGCATATGGGCGCATAAATATACAAACAGCATGTGGGCGCATAACATACAGCAGCATGTGAGCGTATAACACACAACAATGTGGGTGTATGCTTCTGTGGGCGCAGAATGCTCACAGAAATATGTTGCCTTGGGCACATGCGCCCAGGCAGAGAAAAAGTCTGAGCGTCGCAAATTAATGTTCAAGACTTTGTTTTGAGGCGTAGCCTTACCCAGGATTGGGTCTTGGACTAGCGAGGATGCTGTCGCTGGAGGAAAGCCACTCGGTGCAGCCCCCTTGCCCTTCACAGATCTCTTGGCGGCCTTGGGAGACATGGTTCGTACAGAGAAGAGATGAAAAGTCTTTTGAATGTTTTGAAGGAAAGAGAGTAATGAATCTTCTCTCTCTTCAAGGCCTATTTATAGGCATGGGCCAAACATTATGCGCCCACTACTCCTATGCGCCTATGTGCCCACTGCATACTATGTGCCTACTACGGCTTATGCGCTCACATGAAGGCCTAGTCTCTTGCACATTATGCGACTTCCACTTACTAACGTGGACAACGCATGAAGGATGGACTTGTTCAAATTTCACTCCGATGAATCTTTCAGTTCATATTTTCGAAGAAGATCTCAACAGCCATCTCTCTGACAGTCGGGCCAAACTCTATGCGCCCAATGGGAGAGCTATGCTATGCGCCCACTGCATCACGAGAAGACGGTCCATGCTTCTTTCAAAGTATTTTGAACTCGTTCAAGTATCGAATACTTTGAAGGGGGTCTTGTAGAAGCATAAAAAATTCTACAATCTTAACAACTATGCGCCCAAGCCAGGAAATAATATGTGCCCAAGCCAGAAAGACATATGCGCCCAAGCCAGGACAGCCCACATGCACCCAAGTCACCAGAGCAAGCTATGCGCCCATGTTGATAGCGTACATCCCCTATGCGCCCACTCTAGACTCCTCCAGAAGGGGGCGCATAGCCTTGTTTCAGGCTATGCGCCCAAGTCAGGACAGCCCCTGACTCGGTCAAACCTACGATCAATCGTGCACCGAAGCATACTACCACGTCAGTCTCCACGAGTAGTCGTGTACCGAAGCATGCGGCCACGTCAACCCTATGATCACGTAGTCTGCATGCGCCTACACTCTATGCGCCCAAAGCAGGACTATGCGCCAACATGAAATCAGTATATTTTTTTATATGGGCATATTACATCATTCCATCACGAAAATGAATATAAAAAGGGGTCTCATACCTCTTCAAAAGACAGAACGAAAAGCATTTCAAGAGCCAAATTGCTGCCCTTCTTGCCAGTGAGCCGAGAGTTAGCAATTTTCTTAGGTTTTCTTCTACTTTTGTAATCAGAGTGTCAACAAAGTAAATGAGCAACTGCCGCTCGATCTTTATCGTCCTATTCCCCAAAATTCTTTTTGTACTCGGGGATCCTCAGCGCAGGATCTCTCTGGCGTACTCGATTTGTGGTGCCTTGTGCCAATAAGAAAAGACATCGTTTCCTTTTTTTGTCAACACTCCATCATCAGCCATAATTGTTGTTGTGTCCTCTATCCCTCCTACTATCGACTCTCCCTGTCAAAATTTTGGCCATTTTCCACTCGTGACCACCACCGACCTCGAGCTGCTACTCTCGTCTTATCCTTCCTGCCAACACACCAACCTAGTCCCTACCGACACGAGCCTCCACCCATTGTCGTCACCACCCTAACCCATCACCATCGTCGCCACCACAACACAGCCAATAGCAAACTTTGTATCCCTGTGTCTGTGTGTCCTCTACAAAAATCAAGTGGCAGCCGTGTCCAGACCCATATTGTCCGTGCCTACATCCATCTTTACTATCTGTGTTCATAGAATCCATAATAATACATCCTTCGTATCCGATACACCGGACACGATTCCAAAATTCTACAGAAATCGATACCCCTCATCTGTGTCCGACCAATTTGGACATATCAACAAAGAAAATAAAGCAAAACCACTAACCCTAACCTTTGTGTCTCTGGTAACCACGTTGGACTGACGCTTCTATAGCACGTCCAGTTCCAGTCTACCTCTGGTCGATTCGTTCAGACCTGCTGTACCGACATCGCTCGCCTGACCACCTAGTCGTGCACCATTGTCTCGCCCATGCGTCTCACCACCGCCTACACTACTCTACCTTCACACCCGGCCACCACACCGCCTGGATCCCATGCAGATCTTTACCTTGTGTTACTTAGAGCCGATCTCTTCCTGTAACGCCCCAGTCCCAAAATACTTAGGACGAAGTACGTAGACATGCCAGTTGTATACATACGAAATATACTCCAATGTATGGAACCCCGTATGTATACATAAGCTGTAAAATTGAAGTAAACCATGATAACCAAATCTCATCCATAAAATGAAAGAATAATAATATAAATCAACTATAAATATTTGTCATTTATTCATGTAGTTGGGCGAAGACAAATCAACTACCAACCATTTAAAAGCTAATGACAATACACGGGAGAAAATGCAAAGGAAAGGTAGCAAGTCGATCCAAGGTAATCCTCTGCGAAGGAATGGAGAAGATCACGGCCTTGGCTAGAACACCTATAAATATCACAGAAGCACACACCGGGAAAGATCACCAAGCCCTCAGAGGGACGTAACAAGATACAGGAAGAACGTGCCATAATAAACTGAATATATAGTATGTCACAAACCACTAGTAAAATAAAATAGTCCTAATCGAACAAGGTTCAATATCTCATCATCGAAATAGTGAACTACCCCTACACCAAACAAGGACAAGGGGTAGAACCCTATTCCGTGATGCGACATTGTCTCAGGCTACTAATGGAATGGGGGTGACATGACATTGACTAAGGTTACCTAACCATTCTAATGTGTTTATGCAGTTAAGAACAAACCTTTCATCGCATGAACCCTGGCTGTAAATAGGATCTGGTATAGTCCCCACTTGGATACCAGTGACCTAAGCGCATGACATTCAAAAACGACAGTGGCCAACCTGAGTGGATCATCTTACCCCAAGCGTTTAACGTTCAAGAACGTTAGTGGCCAACATGAGGGGGTAAGCATACCCGTATCTCCAGCGGAGCTTTCGGGTTACAAGGGAATGTGTAATAGAAGCCCATATGACAAGGAAATGTTTTCCCCTCCCTATATATCTATCTAAGTCGAATACGCGATCATGTACCTCTACTAACTGCTAAGCCTCCTAACATGCCTTTATTAGCAGTTAGATCTAACGCATACGCACGGATGATCAGCCAACACGTAAGTACCTCTACATGATACTCATCTCACACATATCTCGTGGTACAACTGTGTCCAGGTTTATGCAATACACTACAGATGGTAGTCCCTTAACTATAGGTCCATATGCAATCAAAGGATAATAATAAATTAAGCTAATTTCACTGAACATGTAGTAAATCAGGAACTGTAATAATGGTACATCTACAAGAACTGGAAATAAGTAAATAATGATATACAATAATAAAAATACAGACTAAATATAAGCAGTAAATATGGCAAGGTATATTGCCTAAGGTTGTGTGCAAAAGGGCGACGTCCAAAAGCTCGAACCGTCAAAATTATGAAGCGATGAAAGCCAAATCCCGTATACGTCCTCGGATGCTGAAATAAACACCACGAACGTGTTTGGAATAAAATATATGTCTACGAAATGCCTGTCCAAAAGTCCAATTCTGGAATAGGGGCAAAATCATAATTTCGGGTCAAAACGATATCCGACCCATTTTGCACCGAAATGCATGTCAGAACCTACGGTCTCTAAAGTCATCAAACTACATGTCTATGGGTCCGATTTTAGTAGACGAACTCAACGACATGTCAAATTTTGGATTCCGATGAGCCGTGCACAAAATCGCCCGTTGGATCGGGTTGCGGGCCCGCCAAATAGGCGTTCCTGTCGACCTTCTCAAAATCGGACCAAACTTGGCATACAGGACAAAAGAATGATATGGTCCTGCTGACGCAAGTTTCGTCTCTATTTGACGAACGTGCACAATGTAATTGGGAATTTTGCAAACAGTCGATACGAGGGTATCTTGACGGATGCGTACTAATTTCGTCGCGCACACGCAACAAAATCGAGTTCCGTCAGTTCCTACACGTCAGCAACATCCATATGCGTCTTTCGATGCGTATAGTGCGCGACCACGTTGCCCAATTTTTCGGGGCACACGTCGTATCGAAATTTTTTTTTCAAAATTTATACTGTTTTGAAAGTGATTTTTCTCCAATTTTAACGACAAATAAGTTTCTGTGTAGTGAATGAAAATTGAATCTACCAAAAGTGTCTTAAGGCCCTATAGGTTGTCTAGGACTCCCTTTAATTAGATCTCTTAAACAGTTACTAGGTTGTCCATAAATCAACGTCAAACAGAGGGACCTGGAACATTTTATAAACTGCTTTCGATACAGTTTTTCCTCAATGTTCACATCGACATTCTGTTCCGACGTTTCGTCCCCAAAAAATCCTATTTGTAGGGACTTGTAGAGGGTTATGTAGTCTACGCGTTCAATTTTTCTGTTCAAAAATTCGACGAGCGAGGAGGTAGAAATGAGGAGGGGAACAAGGGGTACCTGATTCATTTGCTGCTGTTGTATGCAGCAGTTGCTGCGTTCCAGCGGCCCTGCTGCTGCCGCGAACGGGACGACGGATGGTCGGCCAGTGGACGGCGGTGGCGCGGCCAGGTAGGGATCGTCTTGGGGTCGACGGTGCACGGCTAGGGTTTGTAGAGGGTGTTCGATATTCACCCCTTCGTTACTATATAACCGAACAGAGTTTGGGGGGTTGTTGTTCAAGCTCGGGTTTGTATATTTCTTGAGGTTCGCGAGGGTGGGCTTTACTGTTTGCAGAACAGTAAAGCTCATCTCAAATTTCTTTTTTTAATACTCTTTCTTTATATCTCTATATATTTATATATGTGTTTATATATCTATACACTAATAAACCTAAATAAAATAATAAAAATTTCTATCATTTCAAAAATATTTATAAAATAATCTTGTAAGTATTTAGCCCAATATATACTGATATTTATAGGCACCCTCAAATCATGAAAAATAAAATATAATTTAACTCATATATTCTAAATAACAATAAATTTATTATTTTATATCTGAAAAGATATTTTATTTATATCTTCTAATAGAATTTATATATGTAGGTATATATTCCTAAATATCCGAGAAAAATTCTCTAACAAACAAATATATAAATACAATATTTTGTAAATATTTTTAACAAGAAACTTCCATATATACTTTTATACAAAAATATTTTATTGAAGATTAAACCTATATTTGTAAAAAAAATTATACGTATACTTTTGCAAAATTCCAACTTCTATATTTGAAGATAATATATCACCTTATCCTTTGAATGCAAAAATAAATAAACAAATATCTTTGAAAATTTTTGGAGGTTTACATCCTACCCAACTTATAAAAATTTCGTCCTCGAAATTAAAAACAATCTTAAAAATATAAGGGGTTCTAATACAACGGGAGAGTATGCACGTCAAATCGTGGCTTGGTCGTCAAAACGATGGGGAAAGTGGTTAGTACAAGAATCGAAATTGGCTCTATCCTAGAAGATAAGGTATTCTTTGTTCAAGATTCTACCCAACTTATGGAAATTGGCCAACCATGAATATCGTTGTTACAAGGCTTCTAAGAAGAATAATTTCTAAGGAGGACACCAGAATATTAGACACTATTGACTGCAGTCATGGGTTCTAAGTGTGTCTAGATATTACTATAGCGCTTCTGATCAAATAGCTACTACAAGAAAGTTATTACAATTAAACATAGTCACTCTATGGGTCATCCTTCCGACAAGATGGTAGGGACACCTTATTTGAATATAACTAAGGTGTGTCAGTTCAGAAGGATTTCTTTCCTCGTCTAACATGGGAAACTAAGAAGTGGGTTTGAAGAATGTAGGGAATGAAGGATTTATGGCCAAGAGTTAAGTATCTATACAAAGTGCAGAAGACCCTACTATTGTACATAGTTATGTAAGTGTTCGGAATCCTTAAGTAATAATGAGCAGTGCGTGCGAGGTTGGTATTTGGAGTATAGGGGTATGGGCTTGCTTGGTTGTACAACATATATCATAACTGTGATGGGTCTTGCATGAATCATGTGTATTTAGTCTAATTAAGGGGATGGGTCGATATTGGCATAGCTAAAAATGAATTGGAGCCAAAATGGCATATATGGTTTGTTCTAAAGGAAGAATACGTCCTACATGTGGTAAAATTAAAATGGAGCACAAGAAGGTTTGTTTGTACGGGACATGTATGTCATGTGAGTAGAATGGCTCATCTAGTTCATGAGGGTGAAGTTGGTTGGAAGAAAATGACTAGTATTGTGCTCCAAATATCGAAGTCACGTTGAGGTACCAAAAATGACATGGATAGAAATAAACCTTATAACCCAATGATTTATTAGTTCCGTTGGAACCAATCTTTGATTGATTAAACCTTGGATTGGCCGGACAAGAGCCCAACATCTATCCGAACCATTCATATTAGGTTAGGGCAACCTAGAATAGATCTCAACTCAATTAGTTTGGCCATTTGTCAACCGGGTTGGTTAAGTAAGTTCTGTAAGTCTTGAAGATGTATCTTCCATGACTTTTATGTTTAAGTAGCACAAGAAGACTCAATTGAGTGGCACCCTAGTAGCACGTGCGTAGTGGGCTTCGAGTAGATCACAACCATATATTGGGTCAAAAGATTTGAGTCAAGGTTGAGTCTCTAATTGAAGTCGGAAGGGACAATGGTATTATGGTAGGGGTTATAGCTAGCCTTTTTGACATGAAAGTCGCATCATAAAAATAGAGTACAAGGGGATGTGTTTTAGTAGGACAAGATATGTCTACATGAAGGTGGAGTCATCTATGTCTTGTATTTGAAATTAGTTGGAAGGTCACAACTGGTCTCGTACTCTGAATATTAATGTTACGGTCGAGGACACCAAATAATCTAAATAAAAAGTGGGAGTTCATGGGGCACTAATTTTCTCCCTAATGGAAACCAACTTATTCTAACCAATCGGTAATACTAGTATATCCTAAAATTTATGAGACTTACACTCTACTCAATCTAGAAGCTAAGGCATGGTTTTAGGATTAATGAGGTTAGAAAATTTCAAAGTTGTGATATCGTACCTCGACTTTTGATAATAAAGAATAAGGCACGATGTAATGGATAATGTGATATGGTAGATATGAATCAAATTCGAGGATCGTACCCCAAATTCTAATAAATGGAAAATGATTTCGTACTACGATATATGAGTCAATAAATAGAATTATCCACTCGTCCATAGTATACGAGAGTTACCAATGGGGGTAACAAAAGATCTCAAAAACTAGGTCACAAATTTCTATTCGTGTTAAGTCGGTCAGACTATAGTCATAAGGTTTCTATGGGTATCATGCTACAGATATTGGCCCAGCTGGTGTATGTGTTTGTTCTAATGCAAAGTCACGTCTTTAATAGTAAAAATTTTATACCTAGAATGACACCTGCTGAATCCCTAATCTCGTAATGGGTGTCTATCACAGTCATTGTAAATGCCTATCCTTTTTTTTTTGTCTATCCCTCTCTTATCTAAACTGTGGGGGGCTAGTCTAGTAAGGGTCGGGTTAAGGCACACGAGTTGCTAGTTAAATCAAGAATCAAGTTGAATAATTAGAGACTCACCCTATTTGGTTTCTTGAGATTAGATAGTCTCCTTAGGTTAGTGTCTTGACCAAGAGTAAGATCCTAATCATTCTCAAATTCTAATGACTAGAAGGTCATGATATTAGTTTTAGGGTCGAGGGGAGGACAAGTAACTCAAGGCATGGTTGTAGTCACATAGTCGGCCGATGGTAGCTACACTTGTGTATACAACTATCATGGCCATGAGGAATACTTTGTATCTATCTACCAAATACGAGCGTTCGTCTTTCCAAATCAGTGAAAGACAACAACAATAAAGAGTTCAAAAAAGATGTCATCAAATACAATTTCGTGCTTCAAAGGCGAATGTATAATTCAAGAGTAATTGTCAATACAGTCGCGGATGAGATCCTAGATACCTCTATATCTCAATCCATGTGGGATAATCGTACGAAGAGCGAACCAAGTGCACAATGGTTGATCATACCATAATACATTAATTCTAATTAGACAATATGCTTGTGGGCGTCCCCAATATACATATGTCCAGAACAAGCTCGATAAAGAATAAGCTTGCAAAACTAGGCTATAAATAGCGTCATCATTCATGGTAGTTCAATGTATAAGTACGGGAGATAATGATAAAAGCAATTATAAATGGTTCAAGTTTCACAATAATCTACGTCATGTCCGGTGTTCCTGTTTATACAGTCTTCCTACTATCTCTTGTATCAGGCCTTGGTTGACCAATGGAGTATGGCCTACAAAATCTCTATATTCTAGCTTAACATATCTTCTACACTAGCACCTATTTAGTACCACTGAGTTATACTTCATTAATGGATTATAAAAACACGGGATGATAGGCTGTGAGGCATACTACCTAACTTATAAAAGTCAACTAATATAGTGGTTGAGGAATATAACACGTATATCTCGTAAGAGTCGTCTTCTTACGCTCTCTATCAAACACAAAAGAAAATGGTAAGATTTACAGTAGAAAGGAATCAGGCAGAAGGAAATCAAGGTAGTCGGATTGAGAGTTTAAAATTTGAAATCAATGGAGGAGGTCAAGTATGTGGATGAGATTCTAGACTCTTATCCTATATGCACGCTCACATCGGTACAGTATCGTAACCGAAGTGATAAACTCGACCTGCATGGGCCACCACGAAAACATGTAACGTCCCAGTCCCAAAATACTTAGGACAAAGTACGTAGACATACAAGCTATATACATACGAAGTATACTCCAATGTATGAAACCCCCGTATGTATACATAAGCTGTGAAATTGCAGTAAACCATGATAACTAAATCTCAACCACAAAATGAAAGAATAATAATATAAATCAACTATGAATTTTTGTCATTTATATATGTAGTTGGGCGGAGACAAATCCACTACCAACCATTTAAAAGAGAAGATAATACACGGAAGAAAATACGAAGGAAAGGTAGCAAGTCGACCCAAGGCAATCCTCTGCGAAGGAATGGAGAAGATCACGGCCTTGTCTAGATCACCTGTAAATATCACAGAAGCACACATCTGGAGAGATCACCAGGTCCTCAGAGGGACGTAACAAGATACAGGAAGAACATGCCATAATAAAATGAATATATAGTATGTCACAAACCACCAATAAAATAAAATAGTCCCAATCGTAACAAGGTTCAATATCTCATCATCGAAACAGTAAACTACCCCTACACCAAACAAGGACAAGGGTGTAGAAGCATGGAAAAAAGGATATTACTTTTAGTCCCACATCGGAAAGGAGAAGAAGAAAGGGCTCACACCATTCTATATATAGAGCCCCCTTTCCTCCTTTGAAAAGGGCACCAACTTCCCTTCCCTCCTTCCAACTTGGACTCTTCCTACTACGCACCTTCAGGTGCTAAGTCGAAGAAGTCTAGGGCCATATCGCATATTTTATGTGCGGGCCTGTCATAGCTCGTCCTGTCTCACAGTGCTTTTCTAGCCTCAGATCAGGGAGCAAATATGATGATCCCAAAAATTTTCCTACAACGATCGAGCATAATACTTTACTAGCCTCAGATCAGGGAGCAAATATGATGGTCCCAAAAGTCTTCTTACAACGATCGATAGCAAGTGCTTTTACTAGCCTCAGATCAGGGAGCAAATATGATACCTACGCACCCGGGTGCTCGGGATACCCAGGCCCATAAAATGGATGCAAAGGTTGATCAATCTACTCTCGACTTATGAGAGGTGGTCATTCACGAACGCAAGGAGAGAGAAGCAACCTTGATGTGTGAGGTGCCCTTTCTAGGATATCACTGCACCCAAGATGCCATCAACTACTGCTGCCATAAGACAATGGCTATACCACCAAGGCAGTCTGTATTTATACGGATCATCACCCCATGCGGCTAAGTGGACTCGAGCCGTAGAAGCAAGGCTCCTAGAGATCCCATGCAGCCAAGTGAAACCAAGCCGCAGAAGGAATGCTCATGGAGACCCCATGTGGCTAAGTAGACTCGAGCCGCAGAAGCAAGGCTCTCGAAGATCCCATGCGGCCAGGTTGACTCGAGCCACAGAAGCAAGGCTCTCGAAGATCCCATGCGGCCAGCTTGACTTGAGCCGCAGAAGCAAGGCTCTCGAAGAACCCATGCGGCAAAGTGAAATCGAGCTGCAGAAGCAAGGCTCTTGGAGACCCTATGTGGCCAAGTGGACTTGAGCCGCAGGAGGAAGACACTTCAAACTTCATGCGGCCAAGATGATCCGAGCCGCAGAAGAAAGTCTCTTGAAGACGTCATGCGGCCAAGCCAAATTCGAGCCGTAGAAGGAAGACTCTTGAGATTTCATGCGGCCAAGCCGATCCAGGTCGCAGAAGAAAGACTCTTGGTACCGCATGCGTCCAAGTTGATTTTACTCTGTTGTGGGGGAACACATGACAATTTGACCAAGTCTCAACCACCCTTTTTTGCTATAACAAAATCTCAACAACCCCCACTAGCTGGCGGCCAAATAGCGGGTCTTTGTGTGCTGTTGTAGCCACGTGGCCATCTATGCAGCTCAAAATATCCTTCATTCCGAAATCACTATAAATAGCAGGGTACCACACCCATACAAAAGGCTAGCAACCTACGAAGGATAATTTCTTTAAGAGCAATGACCGTGTCAGATAGTCCAAGGAGTAAGGCAGAGTTGCTACACTTTCCAGAGCCTCTATCGTCACCCCCAAGAATCAAAACTAAATAATTGTACTTAGATTGTTTCCTAGGATTTCTTTCTAGGCTTTCTTTTGTACAAATGAGTTTGCAATCAAGTTCAATTCCTCTGTAGTTTTTTGAACTTGATATTTAATGGCAAACACGATGGCGACTCAACTGGGGACATCCTTCTCTTCTGATGAGAAGTTGGTGATGCAATCTGACGCGTCCAAGCTCGGCTCCACGCAGCAAATGCTCGTGGTTCGATTTGACCAAGGAGCATTCGAAGAAATGCTCTCTGAAGGGAGCGCCAGCCCATCGCAGAAGAGAGCCAACCCAAAGAGAGCCCACAGGATATCGAAGCACAAAACTGTTGCCCCCGACCAGGTTCTCGAAGAAGCTTCTTCTGCGGCCCAAGGCGGTGATCAAGACTCTCCTGCGGCCTTGCTTTCGACCGCAGATTACCCCACTGTCCCCAAATCCTATAGAGAAAAATACTACGATGCTGAGTTTTTAGGGGCACAAGGGAAATCCATGCAGACAAGGAAGAGGCCGCATAAGAGAGATGGGCAGATGGCCCATGCGGCAGCTAATTCTGGCTGCAGACATATGGCCCATGCGGCAGCCAACTTTGGCCGCAGACAGATCACTCATGCGGCAGCTAATTCTGGCCGCAGGCAGTTGGCCCATGCGGTAGCCAACTCCGGTCGCAGACAGATCGCCAATGCGGCAGCCAACTCTGGCCGCAGGTAGATGGCTCATGCGGCAGCCAATCCAGGTCATGGACAGAGTGTCTCATACGGTCGTGTCAGAAGCTCTGTGTTCGATCGTCTCTCATGCGAGCTCGACTCTATACGGCCCATTGAGAATATGGGATATTCCAATCTAGGCACTTCTTATTATGTGCCCTCAGGTGCTAAAGTGAAGAAGTCTAGGGCAGTACGGGCCCAACAAGCCCAGTCAATTGTCCAAGTTGCTGACCGTCAGTGGGCACCGTTAAGTGTTATACGGGCCCCTGATGGAATGTTGTACAGAACCACCCACGTCTAGTCCCCCAGGGCTAACGGACGGGGTGGGTCTCAAAAGTCCCCCTCCAACGATCGAGAGCAAGTGTCTTTACTAGCCACAGATCAGGGACGAAACATCATACCTACGCACGCGTGTGCTCGGGATACCCGAGTCCATAAATTGGATGCAAAGGTAGATCAGCCTGCAATCGACCTGCGAGAGGTGATTACTCACAAACGCAAGGAGAAAGAAGCAACCTTGGAATGTGATGAACCCCTCCCGGGACGTCGTTGCGCCCAAGTCATCATCAACTGCTGCTACGATAAGTCGGCAGCACCTGAAGATCGGCAGTCCATTTTCTAACGACTGCAGCAGCCAGCACCTTTCCAAGGACAACTTGAGAACCAGGTGCAAATTTTGGGAGACGAGGAATTTACTTTTGCCTCCTGTAATTCAATCTGGAAGGTTATTCCCGACAAGGGAGGAAAGAAGATAGGCTCTTCCAGCCCGACAATCTCTGCCAGCATTGAAATAAAATACTCGTTTGGACGATTGCCACAGACAACCACAGGGGTTGTCTACCTAGGCACTTGATCCCGAAAGGAACTTCCAACACCTGGTGGAGGATCTTCGACCTCCCTGCGGGTAGATATAGCCGGGGGTAGCAGTTCCCTCAATGTATGCGACGACCCGGTGTTCCAAGAGCATACACAGGGGCTAGCGATCCATTAGAATTATGCAACGGACGTGGACGTCCCTGAGGGTGACCGCCTTCGCCAAAAGAATGCGGCTTCCTGCACAAGGGGTAGCACCCCTTTCGAGTCCGAAGAGGAAGACATTCCGGCATTCTCCGACGATTTCTCGGTACGAGTGTACGACACGGAGAGCACCTCTTCTACGATCCCTTCAGCATCTACCCACGTGTGGACAATCTTCATGGCCGGCGATAATCATGAAGCACCTACTGACCGACAACGTATAGAAGTACTTAAAGCCATGCTCCTGTCCTTGGTCAAGTCAGTAGACAAAATCAAATCTGCCACGGTATAAACCATTTCATATTGATTCATATGATGGGAAGGCCTCTGCTAGTCGGTACATAACTTATTTCAAGGTCACAACTGACCACTTGTCGCATAGTGATGCCATCCTCACACGATTATTCATCGAAGCATTGGAGGGAATCGCGTTCGACTGGTACCGCAATATTTTGAACAACTGCATCCATTCTTTTGACGGCTTCAAACACATGTTCCTAGAAAGATTCTATGAAGTGGGACATGATGTGACGATGTCATCCCTCATAGATGTCGTTCAAGGAGAGAGGGAGCTAACAAGGAACTATATCGAACGGTTTTGCCAAACCGCGATGAGATTGCCCCAAGGCAATCCCGAAAGCTCCTTGATCGGAATCTGCCAGAAGAAGTTGCTCCCTACAATCAGGCTCTGGATGGGCGAAGATCTGTTCAGGGATTGGATGACCTTCATCATAAGCGCTACCAATGCGGAGGCGAAGTTAAAGATGGCTCGCCAGCTGGGACTACACATCCCAGATAGAGAGGACAAAGGCAAACGTCGTGGTACATCCTTCAATAACAACTAAATCTCCTAGACTAGTTATGTACACCAAGTACCTTGGAACTCATACTCTATTAGCTCCGAGTGGATTTACATCGCATCTCCCTGAGTGGCGAGTCATGTACGCTGATACCTCTGAACTTCTACTCTAATACTTCATCTCACCGGAGTCTGCCAGGCTTATTGCCATCTATGAATAAACGTCCTGGTCATGATTATCGTTGTAGAAGCATGAAAATATGGGGTTCATGCGGATTACAAATTGCCGCATAGGTACTTTGGGTCAAACAGGTCTGTATAAAGGAAAGTCGTATGACTGGTTCAATGACATATGTGGCCCGTCGACAACTAGCTACAGAAGGAAGATATGCGGCCAAGAGGAGCAGTTCGTCTGATAAAGCTGACAAGTCCTGACAAAACTGACAAAAATGACAGCTCTGACACTTCGACAAAACGATAAGACGTGAGACGTCGCCCAAAAGCAGGGTTCGTACGCCTTCATGCGGCCAGAAGGAGTGTCATCTAAGCCGCATGAACCTTATGTGGCTCAGACGTATGTGGCCCCAAAGTCTTCAAACTTCATGTAGCCAAGAGTTACTGTGATCCAAGCCGCATGAGCTTTATGCGGCCAAAATACAGAATCTATGCGACTTAAATCCTTAAGCAATGTCTGGAGTAAGGAAGTTTACGACTTAAGCCGTATGAGGCTCATGCGGCCCCACATGGTCGAAAACTGAGAGATCTATGCGGCTAAAAAAGTGATTCCTGCGACAGAACGCGTGGCAATCTGACCAAGTCCTAAACCACCCAGATTTGCTGCAATAAAATTGCAACGAATCGACAAATGGAAGCTAAAGAGCGAGTCTTCGCGTACCAATCAGCCACGTGGCAATATGCCATCTATGCGGCTCAACATACATTCTATTTTAAATAGCAGGGTGCCACACCCCTGCAAAAGGCTGGCAACCTTCAAGAAGGCAATTTCTTCAAGATCTAAAGACTGCGTCAGATAGTCCACGGAGTAAGGCAGAGTTGATAGCACTTTTCCGAGGCTCCACCATCACCCCCAGAATCAAAACTAAACAACTATACTTAGATTGTCTCCTAGGATTTCTTTTTAGGCTTTTCTTTGTACAAGCGAGTTTGTAATCAATTTCAGTGTTCTGTAATACATGTCTTTGATTTTTATGGCAAACACGATGGCGACTCTGCTGGGGACGTCCTTCTCTTCGGATGAGAAGCTGGTGATGCAATCTGACGCATCCAAGATCGGCTCTACGCAGCAAATGCTTGTGGTTCGTTTCGACCAACAAGCCTTCGAAGAAATGCTCTATGAAGGGAGCGCCAGCCCGTCTCGGAAGCGAGCCAACTAAAAGAGGACTCACAGGACGTCGGCACACAAAACTGTTGCCCCCGTCCAAGTTCTCGAAGAAGCTCCTTCTGCAGCCCAGAACGGTGACCAAAACTCTCCTGCGGCTTTGCTTCCGACTGCGGAGGACCCTGCTGTCCCCAAATCCAGCAGAGAAAAACACTACGATGCTGAGTTTTTTGGGGCACAAGGGAAATCCATACGGACAAAGAAGAAGTCGTATAAGGGAGATAGGCAGTCTGTCCATGCGGCAGCCAACTATGGCCGCAGGCAGACAACTCATGCGGCAGCCAACTCTGGCCGCAGGAAGATGGTCCATGCGGCAGCCAGCTCTAGCCGCAAGAAGATGGTCCATACGGCAGCCAATCCTGGCCTCAAATGGGATGTCTCATGCGGCCCTACCAGAAGATCTGTGTTCGGCCGCCTCTCATACGGGCCCAACGCCATACGGCCCATTGAAAATGTGGGATGTATCAATTTGGACTCTTTTTACTATGCGCCTTCGGGTGCTAAGTCAAAAAATCTAGGACAGTACGGGCCCAACTAACCCAGTCAACTGTCCAAGTTGCTGATTGTCAGCGAGTCCCGTTGACTGTTACACGGGCTCATGACGAAAAGTTGTACAGAACCACCCGCGTCCAGTCCTCCAGGGCTAACGGACACGGTGGGTCTTTAAAGTCTCCCTCTTAAGATCCAGAGAAAGTGGTTTTACTAGCTATAGATCAGGGAGCAAATATGATGCCTAAGAACCCGTGCGCTCGGGATACTCGAGTTCACAAGTTTGGTGCAAATATGATACCTAAGCACCCGTGCGCTCGGGATGCCTAAGCTCCCTCTAAAGATCCAGAGCAAGTGCTTGTTACCGACTTACATGACGTGATTACTCACAAATGCAAGACGGCAGCGTCGGCATGCAATGAGTCCCTCTCAGGGCGTCGTTGCACCCAAGTCATCATCAACTGTTGCTGTGACAAATCAGCAGCACCGGAAGGTCGGCAGTCAGTTTTCCGACGACTACAACAGCCAGCACCAGCCCGACAACAACTCAAGAAATAGGTGTCAATTCCAGGGGACAATGAGTTTCCTTTCGCCTCCTGTAATTCAACTCAAAAGGTTCCTCCTAGCAAGGGAGGAAAGAAGATAGGATCTTCCAGCCCGGCCATCTCAGCCAGTATTGTAAGGAGACCCACATCTGGAGGGTTCCCACCGACAACCACAGGGAGTGTCTATTTAGGCACTCGATCCAAAAAGAAGCTTCCAACACCCAGGGGTGCACCTTTGGCTTCCTTGATAGTAGATGAAGCTGGGGGTAGCAGTCCCCTCAATGTATACGACAACCCGGTGTACCAAGAGCACATACAGGGGGTAGAGGTCCCCCAGAACTGTGCAATGGACTCAGATTTCCCTGAAGATCACCACCCTCACCAAGATAATGCGGCTTCCTGCACAAGGTGTAGCACCCCTTCCGAGTCCGAGGAGGAAGACATTCCGACATTCCCTAATGATTTCTCGGTACGGGGTATGACATAGAGAGCACCTATACTACAATCCCTTCTACCTCTACACACGTGTGGACAGTCTTTATGGCTGACGATGATCATGAAACGCCTTCTGACCGACAACGTCTAGAAGTGTTGGAAGCCATGCTCCTGTCCTTGGTCAAGTCCGTGGACGAGATCAAAGTCGCCTTGCCAACTCAACCAGCAAGGACGCCCGGACAGACAAGGTTGGGACCCGTTGTCAATGCGGACTCCAACACGACCGTCCCTCATTTAGGCGATGATCCCTTAGGAGCATCCGTTCTCTTAGCTGCAGATGAAGCCAAAGAGGCAAGGAGGGAAGTACAGGAGCTTCGAGCAATGTTCAATGCACGGGACACCTCTCGGGATCTCAGAATACGACAGCCATATCCCATTGCATTGAGAGATGTGCCTTTTCTACTACGGTACAAGCCGTTCCATATCGATTCGTATGATGGAAAGACCTCTGCTAGTCGGTACATGACTTACTTTGAAGTCACAACTGACCACTTGTCGCATAGCGATGCCATCCTTACGCGATTATTCATTAGAGCATTGGAGGGGATCACGTTCGACTGGTACCCCAACCTTCCCGATAATTACATCCATTCTTTTGACGGCTTCAAGCACATATTCCTGGAAAGATTCTATGAAGTGGGGCATGATGTAACGATATTATCTCTCATGGACGTCGTTCAGGGAGAGAGGAAGCTAACGAGGAGCTATATCGAACGGTTCCGTCAAACCGCAATGAGATTGCCCTAAGGCAATCCCAAGAGCTCCTTGATTGAAATCTGCCAAAAGAACCTGCTCCCTGCAATTAGCCTCTAGATGGGTGACGATTAGTTCAGGGATTAGACGACCTTCATCATAAGTGCTACCAACGCAGAGGCAAAATTGAAGAAGGCTCGCCAACTGGGATTACACATCCCAGACGAAGAAGATAAGGGCAGACGTCCTGGTTCCACCTCCAGTAACAACAACTGTGGTGCCACCACCAACCGGAACAACAAGGGCAAATAGGCCATGGTCACTGATGCGACTCCGAAACCCGAACAAAAACAGACGGAAGGTCCGTGGCCCTAGGTTACTTACTCATTTGAAGATAGTCATGTCAAACCTATCTTCGATATGCTCTTGCAAGGGGGTAGGATCCAGCTCCCTCCACCAAGGTGCGAACACCGAGCGACAGAAATGGAGGACCCAAAGTATTGTCACTTCTACCGCTATGTCCATCATGCCACTCATGATTGCTTCTAATTAAAGCGGTACATTTAGAGTCTTATCGACTCCAAAGCTCTGTCGATAGACTTTGAAGAGGTTACCGTGGCGGCAAACATGGTGTCTATTCAGTTCGGCAATTTCCCTCCAACAAGCACTCTAGACGGGGCCATACCTGTCCCTCGGGCAACGATGGAGGTTACTAATCTTCCACCCATCCGGAGCAAGACATCTGGATTGGTACTCCTTACCACATCGCGAGGAAAGATCATGTGGGTGCATCCAGACTTGGTGCCCAAAGTTACCCAGGAGGTGTCATCTCTTACCAGCAAGAAAAAGGGCAGGAAGTCTAGAGCCTGCCACACAATTTCAGCCGAGGCTGAAGAAGCTACAGCCGTTGTTACCCGGACTGGAGCACAAGTCCAGCTTGCATGGGATAGTTCAGTTGAAGATCCTCAGCCGGCAACGTTGCCTCCCTCTGATGTTCCAAGGCCATTTCAGCCTCCACTGGCAGATAAGTCCAAGAGAAAGGAAACGCGCTTCGACAAGCCACTCCGTAATGATATACCTCAGGGACTGGAGAGACCTTACAACTTCGACATATTAGCACAATTGGCTAATACGCCAGCAATGTTGTCATTATACGAGCAATTAAGTCTCTCTAAGGATCTTTGTGTCGCATTACACGAAGCACTCCAAAATGCTGACGCCTACTTAGCTGAGGTCAAGCCTCCAGGAAAAGACCCTCAAGCAGATCTACATGGCGGCAATAGCACAGATGCAATGCCCAATATCGTATTTATTCCACAGGACATGTTGATCAAGACCAATTTGCATGATCGCCCCTTATACTACACTGGATACATAGGCGACATCAAGGTGGATCGGATGCATATCGACCCTGGCTCGTCAATAAGCATCATCCTGAAAAGCTTGCTCCAACTTCTTGGCATCCCTATGCACCGGCTAGCGGAGACTAATACTGTCATTAGCGGTTTTAACTCGGGAAGGAGCTATCCCTAGGGAAGATCCGATTGAAGTGCCAGATTGGCGACCTGAGGACGGAGGTTACCTGCTATATCATAGATGCAGACACCTCCTACAACATCCTCCTGGGACGTCTGTGGATACATGACTATATGATCGTGCCGTCCACCCTCCACCAGTGTTTCAAGTATCTCAATAAGCACGGCTTCGTGAAAACTGAATTCGTCGATATCGATCCCTTCAAAGGGGTTGAATCTTATTATTCTTCGAAGGCTTGTCTATATGACAAATTCCAGAAACATATAACTGACGAACTGGAGGACATCACAGGGCCAGAAGAACCCTTGAGAATCCGTCTCCAGGCTCGCAAACTGGGCAAGGCTGCACCCCTCGTCGCAACCTTGCATAAAGAGGTGCTTTGTTCTCCTGTCTCACCTACGCAGTTGGAACCAATGGTAATCTTCTTCCGAGATCCAGCCAGGAGCCAAAACCTATCGTAGGGCCAATGGTGATCCGACTGCCGAAATCCAATCAAAGGTAACAGGAAGATGCAAGGCCCTCTCTAACACCGATGGTAATCCGATTGCCAAAATTTACTCCAAGGCGACCGGAAGACACAAAGTCCCTTGCTGAGCCGATTGTCATCTGTCTTTCCAAGACGAGCCAGCAGCAAAGTGTCAATCCAACAGGCAAGTCAATACCGCAGACTGAACCTTTGGTGGTCAAGTTGTCCAAGACAGCATCCCGACCTCCAAGCTCGTAGGTTGTAGCCAAGGAGGACAAAGAACTCGCCAAATACTTGGTTACACGGGTGGATAGCCCCTCTCCTGATGATGTAATCCATGTGGATAAAATTCCTTATTTCATAAATAAGAGGCTGCTGTTAGACTATCATGAGTATGATAAGCCGAATCTAACGTATGTCGCACGGGACTGTCTAGACGTTAGCCTGTATACACGGGTGACAACCGTCCATACCCCAAATCGACTTGCTCCCATAAAATGCGCTTACTTCCTGGTCCCAGACAGAAGATGATGGGATCACACGATCATCTTTGGCCAAAAAGAAGGTCCTCAATTGGAAGGTTACCACTCTATCTGTATAGTCCTCTAGCCAAGTACTTCATATAAAAGCAGGTGTACGACATGGAGGCCACCCTGGGTCTAAATCATGGCAGTGGTCGGCGATTACCTCTACAGCCGTCGGCACCGACAGGGAAACCTTAGGATTATTACAGAAATCCAGATGCGGCCTCGGGTATGTTACTCCACCAACAACGCTCGAAAGCTCTGATGAAGAATGCGAGTGGCACTCTCATTCGTCTGAGTCACCCATTTATGACTTCGATAGCAGTATTGGAGATATATTCAGACAGATATTGTTTGTCAATATGACATCCGCTGATATCGAAGAGGAAGACGAAGACCTACTTGAACCACTTGAGTTGGAACCGTGGGTCTAGCAACTATATGTACAATGGGAGAAACACTTTGAACTTCGGGATTTTCCCATTGAAGATGAGGTTATGCAAGTTAACCTCGACGACGAATCCTCTCCAAAGCCAATCTTCGTCAGTAAAAGTCTGACAGACGATGAGCGGGAGTCGTTGTTACAACTCGTCAGAGAATACATCGACGTCTTTGCCTGGAGTTATGAAGACATGCCAGGGCTAAACCCCGAGATTGCACTTCATAAGCTCAACATTTATCCAGACGCAAAACCAGTCAAACAACAACATAGACGGTTTCGTCCGGACATCATGAAATCTATTGAAACGGAAGTAAATAAGCTCATAGCTAGCGGTTTCATCCGTGAAGAGCAGCACCCAGACTGGGTAGCCAACGTAGTGCCAGTCATCAAGAAGAATGGAAAGATACGAATTTGCTTTGATTTTTGTAATCTAAATGCAGCATGCCTTAAGGATGAATTCCCTCTTTCGATCACTGACATAATGATCAACAATAGGTGTGGCTTCGAGCGTATGTCCTTTATGGATGGCTTTTCATGATACAATCAAATCAAGATGTCTCCTGATGACGAGAAGCATACATCATTCCGAACGCCGATCGGCATATATTGTTATACGGTCATGCCCTATGGCCTGAAGAACGTCGGTACTACATATCAACAGGCTATGAGTGTCATCTTCAGAGATCATTTGCGCAAGACGGTGGAGTGTTACGTTGACGACATCGCCGTCAAGAGTCGCTCCAAAAATGATCACTTACATGATTTGAGAACAGTATTTGACCTCTTGCGAGTGCACAACCTGAAGATAAATCCCACCAAGTCTTTCCTGGGGGTGTCCAGTAGAAAGTTCTTGGGCTTTGTCATTACTTCCCATGGCATTCACATCGATCCCGACAAAACAAAAGCAATCTTGGAGATGAGCCCACCAAGGAACCTCCGTGAACTCTGTGGCCTTCAGGGAAGATTAGCCTATATCAGGAGGTTTATATCTAACCTCTCAGGGCAATGACAACCCTTCACTCAACTCATGAGAAAAGGTGTCTCTTTCGTATGGAACGAGAAATGTCAGCTTGCCTTCGATGATATTAAGGAGTACCTAATGAATACGCCAGTTCTGGTAGCCTCGGTTGTCGAAAAGCCCTTCCTACTCTAAGTACGGGCGATGGAACACTCCCTCGGTGATTTGCTAGCACAGAATAATGACGCGGGACATGAACAAGCCATTTACTATCTCAGCCGGATGATGGTAGGACCAGAACAAAGGTAGACCGCCGTGGAGAAGGAGTGCCTTGCCCTAGTGTTTGCCATTCAAAAAATACGGTACTATGTGATAGGGCAGACCATCCATGTTATTTTACGAGTTAATCCTCTCAGGGTTCTCATGACCAAGCCAGGCGCACTCAGTTCTCGTCTAGCTACCTAGGCGATACTGTTATCCCTATACGACATGGTTTTTGTTCAGCAGAAGGCTATCAAAGGTCAAGCCCTGGCTGACGTCTTAGCAGTCCATCCAGGCTCATAAATTACCAGAATTTATGAAGAAATTCTCGATGAAGTCGTCGCCTCGAACATGACTTCGCACGATGCTATTTGGCGAATGTTTTTGGATGGTGCTTCAAGAACGGGGCCACAAGGTGATATCGTCGCTGGAGTCGGGGTGGTATTAATTTCTCCCTCGGGACTAGTAGTCAACCAGGCATATTCTCTTACAGAACCCTATTCGAACAACGTAGCCAAATATAATGCCCTAGTTATCGGGCTCCAACTCATAAAAGAAGTGGGGATCAGGTACCTGGAAGCATATGGTGACTCACAGTTGGTTGTTAACCAGATCCGAGGTTCATACGAGATTCGCAACGAGGACCTGATTCCCTATTATCAGACAGCAATTGCCATCATTACAACCTTGGAGGGGTTCTTTATAGAGCACGTTCCTAGGCTCCAAAATATCGAAGCCAATGCCCTAGCAGGTCTCACCGCTTCCTTGGCTCATCCAAATAACACTCATCATCTAGTCGACATAAAAGGTCATGAGCTGGTCTGCCCTAGGAACAATCTTCAACTGGGTATGAGCTACTCCGTCCAGATAACCAACGACACACAAGACTGGAGACGCCCGCTCATCGACTTTGCAGTCTATGGAATTCTGCCAGAGAATATGAAGGAAGCAAATTCAATCAGAAGACGCTCCCTCAGATTCTTTTAGGATACGGAGACAAAAATGTTATATCGACGATCCTACGTTGGGCTACTATTAAGATGCCTGTCAAATGCAGAAGCCAAAGAAGCCCTACGTGAAGCTCATGACGGTACTTGTGGGGCTCACCAACCTGGCCCAAAATTGCAAGATCATCTTCGCCGGATAGGTTATTACTGGCCTATAATGGTTGCAGATGCAGTTGATTATAAAAATAAGTGTAGGGCTTGCCAGATCCATAAAGATTTCATACATCTGCCATCTGAATTCTTGCATCCGACAATGGCCTCTTGGCCATTCGAAGCATGGGGAAGGACATCATTGGGCCCATCACCCCGCCGTCGTCTAGAGGGCATCGCTTCATACTTGCAATCACCGATTACTTCTCCAAATGGGCGGAAGCTGTTCCGTTGGCAGAGGTTAAGACATCGAACGTGATTAGCTTTATAAAACATCACGTCATCTACCGTTTTGGACTACCCCGGAGGATTATTCACAAAAATGGTCCGCAATTCGCAAGCCACGTTTTCTATCGATTTTGTGACAAAAATCTGATTCAGAACATGGCCTCGACAGCATATAACCCATCGGCTAACGGTCTGGCTGAGGCTTTCAACAAAACCAAAATCAAGCTCCTAAAAATTTCGTGTCTGCAAACAAACGCGAGTGGAATAAAAAGCTGTAATACCCCTAAATTTCTACTAATTTTTTTTATTTTATTTTGGTATTATGCGATAAGTACGAATACGTAGATACAAAATATTTTATTTTCTTCTATATTCGTTTTATTATAAAACTCTTAAATAGTGAATAAATATTTTGGTTCAAAATACTTATGTTTAGTATCATAACAATTCCTTGCCAAAAACATAGGTTTTATTTTCTTATAAAAGTTATTTCATTTATTATACAAATATGGCTATTGATTTCAAAAATATTAATATTTTTCGTATGCAAGGAACATGAAAATAGATTCATGTATATATTGGTTTTTGAAACTAATTGCATTTATTTATTTTCAAAAGGTATTTCAGATATTTAAATATTTATTTTATTTTTGAAATTTAATTATTTTTATTTTTATAGAAAAGGTAATTTTGAAATTATAGTGATAATTTAAACTCTGAATAAATTTTATTTAAATTGATAGTTTAATTTGTGCATTATCTATAATTAAACTAGATTTAGATTTACTGGAATTTAAATTTGATTTGGATTTGATTTTTGTTTTAAATCAAATATGAAGATTATCTAATGGGGATTTAAATCCTCCCAAATCCTTATCCAACTGGGAATCTCACATCCTATAAATAGGCAGGTACTCCTCCATTAATTCCATAAGCCAAATTACTCCATAAATAATTTCCAACCACCATGCATCATGTCCGTGTCCCCTTCCCGTCTTATTCCATATTTACAAATACATTCCACCTCACCGTGTCGGACAAACCCCGACACAAATAATCCTAGCCCTAGCCTAGTCTCCGCTGCTCCTGCCTTCTGTCGACCGCCATCACCACCTTCACCCCATTTCCATTTCGCCGTCGACTCCATGACCACCAGCCCCCTTGTCAACACAGCCTTCCCGACTTCCTCCCTGTCCAGCGCCCCGTCCCGAACTTGCTACCCCGGCTTCCCCTCTGCCAGAGACCACCCGTCGCACCACGGCCACAACCACCACAAATACAGACTAACCAATCCGACCACCCTACCAACCCCGACACCATCACCACCACCGTCCCGTCCACAAACCCGGCCCAAACCCCACCCGACTATCTCCTCCGGCGCCATACCGCCACCATGACCCACTGTCGCCACTACAGCCCCTCCTCGTCTGGAGCCATCCTCCCCGTCCCGATCCAGTAACAGGCCCTGTGACCAAATCAACACAAAACGACCACTGTTTTCCATAAAGAAATTCTCTTTATTTGTTGTGTTTCTGGGAAAATTACAACTGTAGGAATCTGATCTAGAAGACGATCGCTTTATCCCTTGGACTATGCGAAGAAGAAAATCTCTCAAAATTTTGACAGTAGATATCAATGTATCTGTACAATGAATGAGAAAAAGAACTCTATTTATAGAGTCAAAACAGTAACTGAAAAGATAACTACCTCACCACTGGTGCATTTGAAAAGTCACGCAGACTCTAAATACATGCAGGGTTAGTGAGTAGTTACTGGACGTGGCCCGTAACTGTTGGACACATGGCATCAGTGCATGGGTCGTGTGCAAGTTACTGGGCACGCGAGAGAGAGATCGGTGGCATGGCTGCCACGTACTCCAGTTGAAATGAAATCCACGCTGACTTGCTGAAGGCAAAAATCCACGCAGATTCGTTGACGCAGACTCGTTGAAGGCGAAATCCACGCAAGCTTTGAAGAAGAATACTTCAGAATTCACGCAGGCTTTGAGAAGAATAACTCAAAAGTCATGCAATGTTTTGAGGAAGGAGAAGGTTCAGAATCCACGCAAACCGCCAGCTGTCTTGATTTGGCACGCTTCGTCTGACACAAAATCTCTGACATTGATTATATTGTCAGCCGCATTAAATGAAGATAAGACCCAAAGTCATGCCAACTTGGTGAAGAGTGAGTCTTGCTAAGGAAGATTTCGAAAATCATGCAAAAGACGGCTGTGATCTCTCGAGTTCTGTGCATACGTGGCATACGAGGAGACGTTTCTCGACTGTTGTGTTGTCAGTCATTATGATTCTGACGTATGGCTGAGCTGTCTCTACGTGACTTCTAAAGGAGATGGCCAGGCAGAACTTAGCGTAACTTTTGTGCTGCTTCTCGGATCACTCTGCGTGACTTGTTCTGATCAACTCAGCGTGACTTCATTTTTGAGGCCTACAAAACCCCCTTCAAAGTTTTCAAAAAATGATAAAATATTTTCGAAATACTTTGAAAATAGAGATGATGAAATGAGTTAAAGTCACGCTGAGATGACTCCAAAATTTTTCGGAAGTCGAAAAGACTTCGAAGTTCTTTGAAAACATCCAAATGAACTTATTAAATGTCATAATGACTCTTCGTTCTTCGAGACTGATTGCATCCAATTTATGGTGGAATATGAACTGTCGACGAGATCTGTTATATAAACAGGAAGAGATTTTCAGTTTTGACATTCATCTCTCGAAAATATGACCCCAAAGGAAGCAGCCGAAGAAGAAGCACGCAAGTTGGGCTTTTGTTCCCATGGTGACCACACTTTTGGGGGCAAAGAACCCGAACCTGTCGTCATCGAGCTCAAGGACGACTCCACGCAGTTAGCCAAGAATCTCTTGAGCTACTTTGGATTGGATGGCTCGTCTTCTTCTGATGGGCGGAGCCTTATGGAGAAGCGTGAAATGCTCGAGACTCTGTTGCATCGTCTGGGAGTTAAGAGCGTAGAGGAGTTAGGCATCAAACTTAGCCGCTCTGGAAAATAGAGCGTAACTTTCTACGCTTTTATTGTACTTTTTTGTCTTTTTGTAAGGCCATCAGTGCCTGTTTAAAGAATGAAGTACAACTTTTGTGTTTGATCTGCGTGCCTTTTAATGAAGAATATTAATTAGCACACTTTGACTGTTTCCAATGTTTGCACTGTCTCCCGAAGCACACGTGACACTCATTCCACAATTTACGAGCGCTATTTATGCGGATCTTTTCCAAGAATAGACCTGCTCTTGACCCTTTAAATAGATGGATGAACTCCACACAAACTCATCTTCCCATTCTTCTTCCTCTCTTCTGAGAATGAATTTTCTATGAGAAGAAAATAGGAAAGCCATGTTGTCTGATGTCAAATCTCTGTGCACGCTACCAGACATGGATCTGTCAATCCTTAGCAGCAAACTCAGCGGTAAGTCAGTGAAATACATGTACTTATTTTTGCTGTTAAAGTTAGGCTTTTTGTTTCTTGTTACACGCCTGTTCTCTGTTTGATAAATGCATACTGAATGATTTCTGTTGATCTTTCTGCAGAAACTTGGCTGAAAATTTTCTTCAGAACTGGCATTGGGGATGTGGATGCTGTGGAGAATATCCTGTTGACATCTACATCAGGGAGCTCATACGCCTTTGACGCGTAAATCAGACAACTCAGAACTCTTCGTGAGATAGAAGGGTCTTCTTTAGATGATAGAAAGAGCCTTTATACACGAGAGTTGGATGGTGGAGTTGACTCTACTACCGAGAAATCGGGTAGTAGAGTTCATTTTACGGGAGAACTAGGAATTGTATCCCAATGTTGGATACATTCCTGTCTCCTCTGAAAGGTTGCCCCCATCCACCAGTTGTATAGGCAGCACCACGACTTCGGGCTGTCATACTCTGTGGTTCTCCTCTCGTCTGAGAGAGAAGACCAGAGTTTGATTCCTGCTGATCTGGTCGTGACTGAGACCCAGACAGTCAGGAATTGCCACCAACAACGAACCTGACGGAGAAGGTCCGACGGAGAAGATCCAAAGAAGAAGATAGATCTCTATTAGGTTATCGTTGTGGTGTAGAATGAAAATCCAAGATTTGTAATAGATTTCCATTATGATTTGTTAGAAAGTCTAAGAAAATGTAATAGACTTTTTGTGGTGAAATGGGAATGGAAATGACACTTCTTCTATGCTCAATGATTTGTATTTATGGATAAATTGTGGACATGATAGATAATAAAATCATCTTTTCTGTTTTTAGAGTATATGATATTATCAGAGGTATTATGGACGTGATAATATATAGGAACTCGAAAGAAAATAGATTGATTTCTATGCAGAGGTCAAAACATGACAAATGAGTAAGTAGATTCAGAATTGATTTAGAGGTTATGAAAATATGATAAATAACGAATCCCCACTTAATAAATTGATAGAAGATTATGAACGGATGAACCGTTAGGAAACGATGAACAGATGAACTGTCGAGTGAATGTAATAAATGAACGGGCGAACCGTCAAGTATTAATGAACATGTGAAACGTCGGATGAATGTGAGAAATGAATGGATGAACTGAATATCGGGAAAGAATACGTCCCTTCGATTCTTGTAACCATATGCCTATAAATAGAGCATATATTTGAGTAGAAGGATCGTATTTTATCCACAATGTCTTCTGAAGAGAATATAAAGAAGGCTGAAGTCGTCCCCGAAGCTACTGAAGGTGTTAAAGAACATCCACCTCCGTAGAAAAAGGAAATGGGCGAAAGCTCGTCTACTCCCAAGCCGCCGAAAGATATCCTGGACTTCCTGGTCGAACCAGAAGAAACCGAAGAAGAAGAAGCAATGAGGCTGGCTGCCTGTCAATTCTTGGTGCGGTCAGGAAAAGATGTACTCAATTCTTTTGCTGATTATGTATGTGGTCCTCGTCCCAAATATGAAAGGGATTACAGTGATCTTCCATGATGATGTACTCTTTTTTTTGAGAAATTTGTCTCAAATAAACTCCGTTTAAGGAAACTTTGTTTACGATATATCCTTCCCACTTTATATTTTTGCCTTTATTTATTGATCTTTTGACTCAGAAATCAGAAAGACTAAATATCATTTTCATAAATATGATATTGAGATAGAAAATTCAGAGGTAATGTGGACAAGATTTTCTAGATATCAAATTTGTTGAGAAAACGATACGAAGTAGAATACCTATCTCCACTGGGGATAATAGATATCAGAATGATTCTTCGGAAAGAACAATGAAACAGCTGGAGAGTGATGGGAGGACAATCTTGATAGAAATATTAGACGTAGTACTTCTTCAAGAATTTGCCGTTGATGGGCATCATAGTGGCTTTACCATCTAGAGTAGTGAGTTGATAAGCCCCATTAGAAAAGATCTTATTGACAATGAATGGACCTTCCCATTTTGCATCAAACTTGCCCTTACTCATGTGTGTCATAGTCATTGGGCGTCTGACAGTAAGCACAAGTTCTCCTTTCTGAAATGTTCGAATTCTGACTTTCTTGTTAAAAGCCCTTGAAATTCTGGCTTGATAGAATTTAATATTCTGTTGAGCAGATAACCGCTTTTCATCCAGAGCCTCCAATTCTTGAAGTCGAAGACGATTATTATTTTTTGAGGTAAGTTCATTAGCGATTGCTATCCTTAAAGAAGGAATTTGAATCTCTAATGGGAGAACAGCCTCAGATCCGTACACCAGAGAGAAAGGTGTACACTTAGTAGCATTACGGACTGTAGTGCGATAAGCCCACAAATATTCCCCGAGATTGTCACTCCAATTACGTTTGTTAGTGGAGACAAACTTCTTTAGGAGTTTGATGATAGTCTTGTTGAAAGCTTCTGCCAATCCGTTAGCTGCTGGATTATATGCGGTAGAAGCAACATTGTTGATCCGGTGATCGTCACAGAATCGAGTAAATTTCTGGCTGACGAACTGTGGTCCGTTATCATGAACAATGCGTCGAGGAACACCAAATCTGTAGATGACGTGGTGCTTAATAAAGCTGATGACATTAGACGTCTTAACTTCCGATAAAGGAATGGCTTCGGCCCATTTGGAGAAGTAATCAGTTATTGCGAGAATGAATCGATGACCTTTAGATGACGGTGGATTGATCGGGCCAACAATGTCCATGCCCCAAGCTTTGAAGGGCCATGATGCTGCCGTCGGATGTAGAAATTCTGAAGGTTGATGTATAAAATCCGTATAGATTTGGCAAGCTTTGCGTTTCCTTGCATATTCAATGGCATCTGATACCATAGTTGGCCAATAATAACCCATCCGTCGAATACGGTCTTGAAGTTTTGGCCCAGGTTGATGCGCTCCACAAATTCTATCATGTGCTTCACGAATAACTTATTGGGCTTCATCACCGGCAATGCACCGAAAGAGTAAACCATCATAAGCTCGACGATATAAGGTCTTTGTTGTATGATTATAATAGAATCTGAGTGATCATCGTCTGATAGATGCTGCCTCACTTGGATCATCCGGAAGAATATCATATAATACGAGATCTAAGAAAGGAAGTCTCCAATCTTTATCCGTATTCTGATTCTCAGTCGAGTTACTGAAGATGAATTCCATGCTGGAATCGGATGAAGATGACATCGATTTACGACTGAATCCAAATCCTCTTGTTGTGTTGACGTCATGAGATGTTGATTCTTCAATGTCAACTGGAAGTCCTAGAGTCAGGTTATTTTCAAGATGAAATAACTCTCGATTACGAACAACAATCATTTGTTGCCGTCTGATTGGGATAGCCAGCACCGCTGCAAGATTAGCAAGGGCATCAGCTTCTGTGTTACATGCTCGCCTAACATGTTCAATAAAGAATTCCTTAAATGATGAGGCCATAGATATGGCTGTTTTATGATAAGGAACCAGATCCTGATGGCGAACTTCATAAGTACCCCTGATCTGATTGACAATAAGTTTAGAGTCTCCATACGCCTCCAAATGTTGAATATTCAGATGTTTAGCGAGTTGAAGACCAATAAGCAATGCGTTGTACTCAGCTACATTGTTTGAACACGGCTGATCGAGAGAATAAGCTCTTTGGATGGCAAGACCTTCTGGCGATACAAGAACAATTCCAACTCCAGCAACAATATCGCCATTAGGACCAATTCTTGATGCTCCATCAAAGAATAGACGCCAAGTAGGATCTTCTTCAGCAATTTGATTTGAATCTAGGACTTCATCTGGGATTTCATCATAGAGTTTTGAATTTTCTGGAATTGAGTGAGCAGCCAGAAAATCAGCTAAAGCTTGTCCTTTGACTGATTTCTGAGGAATATAGTGCATGTCATACTGAGCAAGTAGGATTCCCCAGTTAGCCAGTCGAGAATTCAAAATGCTAGGTTTCTTCATCATGATCCGTATAGGATTGATCTTGGAGATGACATGAATAGTCTGGCCAATGATATAATGACGTATCTTTTGGACAGCAAACATCAGGGCTAGACATTCTTTTTCAACCGGTGAATATCGAGGTTCAGCTCCGGTCATAGTGCGGCTGAGATAATAAATGGCTTGTTCATGGCCATTTTGATTCTTTTGAGCGAGTAATGCACCCAATGAATGACTCATTGCTCGAGTATAGAGGAGGAACGGTATTCCTGAGACGGGAGGTACCAATACTGGAGGGCTCATCAGATATTATTTTATATCATCGAATGCTTTCTGACATTCATCATTCCAGACAAAAGAGACACCTTTCTTCATAAGTTTGTTGACTGGTCTGCAGCGTCCTGATAAATTAGAGATGAATCTCCTGATATAAGCGATTCTTCCTTGAAATCCTCGTAGCTCTTTTAAGGTGCGTGGAGGACGCATCTCTTGGATGGCTTTGATCTTCTCGGGATCTACGTGTATACCTTTAGAGGTAATGACGAAGCCGAGAAATTTACTACTAGAGATGCCTAAGAAGGACTTAGTAGGGTTCATCTTTAATTGATGCTTACGCATTAGATCAAATATAGTCTTCAAATCTTGGATATGATCCTCCTTTTGTCGACTTTTGACTGCAATTTCATCAACATAGCATTAGACTATTTTCCGCAAATATTCACGGAATATAGTGCTCATAGCTCGTTGATAAGTTGCTCCTGTATTCTTGAGACCGAATGGCATAACTGTATAACAGTATGTACCAATCGGCGTTCTGAAAGAAGTGTGCTTCTCGTCCTCTGGAAACATTTTGATCTGATTGTACCCAGAATATCCGTCCATGAATGACATTCGTTCAAATCCACAAGTATTATCAACCATGACATCAGTGATTGGTAGAGGGAATTCGTCTTTAGGATATGCCGTATTGAGATCGCGGAAGTCTATGCAAACTCTGATCTTGCCAGTCTTTTTAAGAACAGGAACAATATTAGCCACCCAATCGGGATGTTGTTCCTCTCTAATAAACCCAGAGGTAATGAGTTTATTGACTTAAGCTTTAATTGCATCCATGATGTCTGGACGAAATCGTCGCTGTTGTTGTTTGACCGGTTTAGCATTCGGCAAGATATTGAGCTTGTGAGTTGCAATTTGAGGATCAAGCCCTGGCATATCTTCATAACTCCAAGCAAAGACATCGATGTAATCACGAATGAGTTTGATCATGTCTTTCTTATCAGTTTCTGAAAGACTTTCACTGATGAATATTGGTTTGGGAGATCCCTCTTCACCAACATCTATTTGAACAAGTTTATCTTCAGTCGGAGGTTCTTTTTGCTCGAAATGGAACTCCCATTGATTATCTAATCTTTGGGCCCAATGTTCTGATTCAGGTGAGATTTCAAACTCTTCTTCGTCTTCATCACTTTCTTCAGAATGGTCAATGGAAACCATGTTGGAAGACAGAAGGTTGCAATAGAAGTCACCGATACTCGTATCGGAATCCCAAGAAGTGGTACTAGAAGAATCAGATCTCTTATCTTCGTCAGACTCAGGATCTTCATGGATAATGTTGATAAAAGAAGTAGGAGCAGTATAACCCAATCCGTATTTCGTCCTTCCATATTTCAAAGGAGGAATCCGGATAGGCATTTTTCTTCCTTTTCTATTATTGAGGCCAGTCCTGAAGTCATAGCCCATATTTTTGATGATGTCTCTAGATTGCTGACTATAACGACGTAGTTGTAATCTTCCAGTATCATCATTTTTGTCATCATCTTCAAGATCAGAAGGATTTTGAGGCCCTTTGTAGAAGAATATTGGAATGTCTCCTGGCTTTCTGCTGGGAACTAGAAAGTATGAAGATTGTACAGGTTCTAGAGATACATCTGTATGAACAGTCTGTACAACTCCTATGGTTATTGTGTTCAAGTCATCTAACAGATGTAAATAACTATGAACATAATTACACACATCAACGTACTGCAAAGGTGGAGACTTTTCATTAAATGTAAAAGCAGCAATATTTACATTAGGAGAAGGCTGAGCCTTAGAGATTTTAGCCAAGTCAATGACTAAAGGGGGAGAAGAAGAAGAAGCTTTGTTTCGATTAAGATCGATAACAAATGGCTCAGAAGAGGTGAGCTCCCTTGAAGTTTGAGTAGGAAGAGTAATCCGCCCTCCAACTGGAATTAGCAGAGTATCTTGTGAAGGTACAGGAACTGTAGTACGCCCACTGACAGGAATGATCAGTGTATTTTGAGTAGATGAATGAGGTAACGGAGAGATCCGTCCACTCACTGGAATGATGAAAGAATCTTCTCCAGAGGGTTTAGGAGATTGTTGCTGAGTAGTTCGACATTTAACAGGAATTATTAAAGTCTTACTTTGTGCATCTTCTTTCTCCATAGCTTGTATGATCCTTGTATACTCTTCTTTGTACATTCGGGAATCGTTGAAATAAGCTTCAACCCCATGGAAGGGATTTATATCAGCAACTTCTTTTTGTACTCTTCCATTGCTATCAATGTATTTAAAACATTGATGAAGAGTAGAGGGCACCACATTATTTTCATGAAGAAAGGGCCTCCCCAGAAGAAGATTATAGGATCCCGCGATCTCGATCACATAGAAAGTGACTTTAGATCTGAAATCACCTATCTGAAGCTTCAGATGAATCTTTCCCAAAGGCTCACTTCGGCTTTGATTGAATCCCAAGATAGTAGTAACCGTCTTGGAGAGCTTGTGAAGAGGGATTTTTAGTTCATCCAACAAACTCTTTGGCATTATGCTTATAGCAGACCCTGGGTCAATGAGGATACGATCTATCTTCATCGTATCAATATAACCAGTGTAGTAGAGAGGTCGGTCATGTCGATTATCCTCCAGTAACATGTCATCTTATGTAAAGGTGATATTTGGGATAATCTCCAGTACACTGTTGCAATGTAAGCAAGTGGCAGGTTTCGCATCCGGCTTCTTCAATTGTGCAAGACAAGAGTCAGCTTGTAGAAGTGCTTCACTTAATGTCTCCCGAGTTTCTTTAGAAAGACGTAGAAGTTCAAAAAGGGACATTCTAGCTGGAGTATTAGCAAGTTGAGCCAAAATGTCGAAGTTGTAAGGCTTCTGAAGTCCAAGAGGAGAAGACTTCTTGATTGGCTTATCAAACCGAGCCTGTTGTTTGTCTTTCTCCAGAGCCGTAGGCTTGGGAGGAACAGGTTCAGTAGATGATTCTTCTTCAGGAGGAACGTTAGGAGCATCTTTAGCATCTGAAGGGATATCAATAGGATCTTCAAGATTTTTAGAATAATCCTTTAGGTAAGGTTTCTCCGTTCGAGTAGCACTAACAAGTGCTTCTTTTTTGTCTTTTGGCTCTGTGTCAGAGGTAGACCCAAGAGAAGTCATATGACATGACTTGATCTTTCCAGCCTTCTTGGATTTTTGAGAAGAAAACTTTTGAGGAGAAGGCGATTCAAAATCTGCCACTAGATCAGGATGGATCCACATGATTTCCCCTGTTTCCAAAGTGATTGGCACTAATCCTTCAGACTGTGGAGGAGGAAGATTCATTATGTCAAGAGTTGCCTTGGGAATAGGAACAATCCCACTTTCAAGGAGTTGAGGAGGGAAATTTCCAAATTGCATAGAGACGACGTTGGAGGTGACGGTCTTCTCTTTTGGAGTAAGAGAGATAGCTCCAGATTTAATCATTTCTTGGATCTTTCCTTTCAATACATAACATGTACGAATTGTGTGACCCAGCATTCTGTGATATGGACAGTATTTAGGATGATCTGTCTTACCAGCTTCATCAGGTTTCTTGATCTCTAGTAATTGTATTTTATTACCTTTCAGCAGACATTCAAAGATACCAAGGACATCGTCGTCATCAAAAGAATATTCTTCTCTGGGGCGAGGTGTTCTTGATTGTTGAGTTGTAGAGGCAGGAGTTTGAACATTTGATGCATCTTTGCTCTGAAGATTAACTTCAAGAGTTTCTTTTCCTTTGCGAGCATTATTTTTATTGTTAGCACCTTGTCCTGTTTCTTTAGGAGTCATCTGCACTCCTAAACCTTTGAAGGTTTCAGTACTGATTTTTGCAGCTTTAGCACTGACTATGAAGGAAGGCCAATCTTGAAATTGAGTGGACCCTGTCCACATACTGATGATTGGCAACAAGTTTGATTTGCACGTGTCAATGGTGACAGCATCAGGAGTTCCAAGAGGCATCTTCAGAGCTTCTCTTCAAAACCGTTCAATGTATTCCTCTGTAGATTCATTATTTTTCTGCTTAATTCTAATAAGAGCAGACATAGTCATGTCATTAAGCCCTTTATAGAACCTTTCAAGAAACATCTGTTTGAAACCAGCAAATGAGGTAATACTCCCATCTGGGAGACTCCTATACCATTCATAAGCCATTCCCTTGAGACATCCAATAAATACCCGAGTAAGGAGGGCATCACTTGGTTGTAGTTGATCAGTCATCACTTCAAAGTGATTGATAAACTGACTTGGAGAAGTGGTTCCATCATAGAATGAGATAGTAGGAGGCTTGTATTTAGGAGGATATGATACTTGCTTCCATTCTATCGGATAAGGCTGCTTGATGCCTAACCTTTGTAAACCATCCTTCTGTTTGAATGCCTCGAATTAAGTTTTGAGATTCTTTAATTCTTCAGAGACAACTCCCGAAGATTGTGGAGTTGTGGCTTGTAGAGAATAGTTGGGAGGAGGAACAGCATTGTAAGCACTACCCCCAGCTCCAGAGAGACTAGGATTTGGTTGAGCAGGTCCAGGAGTATTGGATTGTACTGCTGGAGGAACTTGTACTGGACTTATATCAGTATCAACTGGTATGGCATCTGCTACAGTCCGTCGATTTTGCATCTGAGCTGTCATGAGTTCATACATCGACTTCATTGTGTCAGTCATAGACTTTATTTGCTGTTCCAAAGAAGCAATTCTTTGATCTTGAGGAGTCAAGAAAGAAGAAGGTTCATCAGTATTCCCATCAACCATGTAAGTCGTGACTGTATGAGGGATTATTGATGAACTAGTAGATGTTGTATACTCTGAATCATTGCTTCGTGTATCAAAGTCAACTATAGGAGAACTACCCCCAGTAGGAAGAGGTGGGAAGTTAGATTCTCCAAGAAATTCAGAATCAATTTCAGGGATCAAATTTCTTTGACTAGAAGCCAGGACTCTTGCTCTGGTGTTTCTATATACTCCATCTGGACTATCAACTCTACCTCCGGTGTCCCGATAAGTCATGTTGACAGAGGCAAACAAAGGCTCATCTTCATCAGGCATAGGTTCATACTGAATCCTATTGAAGACAGATTGTCGTTTATTTTGACATCTGCATTGCATTGTGACTCTTGGCTGGAAGTCACATTCATGATCACTATGGTCTTGAACTATTGATTGACATCTGCACTGAATTATGACTCTTGGATAGAAGTCACATTCAGCATGTTCCTTTGATATAGAATTACTCCTTCTCTTCTGTTGAAGATATTTCCGTAAATCTGTTTGTGAAGATTGAGGAGTATACTTTCTGTTCTTGGGTCTTGATGGCTCTTGATTATACAAAGAGTGATTAATGTGAGCCACATAATTTCTTGCATACTCTGCATCTAGATCTTTTATCTTCATATCCAATTGGTATGGTTTCTTAACACCAGAAGTGCTGAGTTTTGTTCTTAAATCAGTGGAAGGTAACATATTAATTTTGGAAACATGGAGTTTTCCTTCCATTGATCTGGATATTTGCAGAGAAGGAAGAGTTAAACCACTCCGTTGATTAGGAGTTGGTAACAGACCCTCTTTAATGGACAGATTCTGTGCCCAATTTGAAGAAATCAAAAAAGAAGACATTAAGGAATGTTTCTTCTTAGACTCATTCAGATTTTGAGACATAGAATGTCCAGAAGGAAGAGTAGTCAAAAGACCATCTCCTTTCCTTTGACTAACAAAAGTATCAGTCAAAGCTGTTTCTGAAGTAAAAACTACAGGAGCAGAAGAAACAACTAAAGAGTTATTCCTTTTCAAAGGAACTTTGTGTGGAAGACCACCCCCAGTTCTAGTAGAACTCGGTGAAGAAGAAGAGATAACTAAGGAGTTATTCTTCTCTGATGAAATACACGCTAAAACAGATTTGGCTAAAGAACCAGTACTGTTAGCGTGACTTTTGATTTTAGAATTACACGCTGGAACAGGTTTGGCTAAGGAGCCAGTACTGTCAGCGTGACTTTTGAATGTGGGATTGCACACTGGAATAGATTTGGCTAAGGAGCCAGTACTATCAGCGTGACTTTTAGAGTTGAATTTGCACACTGGAACAGATTCGGCTAAGGAGCCAGTACTGTCAGCGTGACTTTTAGAATTGAATTTACACGCTGGAACAGATTCGGCTAAGGAGCCAGTACTGTCAGCGTGACTTTTAGTTACTGTCATCTTCGAGCGCACAAGAGTGTGCGTGCTTGCAGTGGAGTTCTTGCCAGTGTTAGGAGTAGACACTGTGGCAAAGACTTCACCATTGACTGCCAACTGATTCTTAGGGACATAGACAGAGTGTCCCTTCGACTTGGCAGTGATGATGGAGGCTGGAGTGGGCTTGCCACCCTTAGCCCGCTGCATTTCTTCATAGGTGAGTTGATCGAATTTGATCGTCATCACCTTTTTCGTCGAGCCGATTGACGAAGTGTCGCATTGAGTTGTTACCATCTCAGAAGAGGAGATGGTTTTCCCCAGCAGAGTCGCCAATTTGTTTTCCATAAAGAAATTCTCTTTATTTGTTGTGTTTCTAGGAAAATTACAACTGTAGGAATCCGATCTAGAAGACGATCGCTTTATCCCTTGGACTATGCGAAGAAGAAAAGCTCTCAAAATTTTGACAGTAGATATCAATGTATCTGTACAATGAATGAGAAAAAGAACTCTATTTATAGAGTCAAAACAGTAACTGAAAAGATAACTACCTCACCACTGGTGCATTTGAAAAGTCACGCAGACTCTAAATACACGCAGGGTTAGTGAGTAGTTACTGGACGTGGCCCGTAACTGTTGACACATGGCATCAGTGCATGGGTCGTGTGCAAGTTACTGGGCACGCGAGAGAGAGATCGGTGGCATGGCTGCCACGTACTCCAGTTGAAATGAAATCCACGCTGACTTGCTGAAGGCAAAAATCCACGCAGATTCGTTGACGCAGACTCGTTGAAGGCGAAATCCACGCAAGCTTTGAAGAAGAATACTTCAGAATTCACGCAGGCTTTGAGAAGAATAACTCAAAAGTCACGCAATGTTTTGAGGAAGGAGAAGGTTCAGAATCCATGCAAACCGCCAGCTGTCTTGATTTGGTACGCTTCGTCTGACATAAAATCTCTGACATTGATTATATTGTCAGCCGCATTAAATGAAGATAAGACCCAAAGTCACGCCAACTTGGTGAAGAGTGAGTCTTGCTAAGGAAGATTTCGAAAATCACGCAAAAGACGGCTGTGATCTCTCGAGTTCTGTGCATACGTGGCATACGATGAGACGTTTCTGGACTGTTGTGTTGTCAGTCATTATGATTCTGACGTATGGCTGACCTGTCTCTGCGTGACTTCTAAAGGAGATGGCCAGGCAGAACTTAGCGTAACTTTTGTGCTGCTTCTCGGATCACTCTGCGTGACTTGTTCTGATCAACTCAGCGTGACTTCATTTTTGAGGCCTACAACCACCACCATCGACAACACCACCAACCACCACCACACAAACCCGCCGCCAACAAAACAACCGAATAAATAACTACACTACGACTCACCTCCATCTCCGGCCACGGCGTCCGGCCGATCCACCAGGAAACCCCTTTCGACCCCGACCGCAGCCCTTCTTCGGCGCCGCCCTCCGACCACCGCTCGTCCGCCCAAGATCGGAAACCTCCCGCGGTCTCGTGCCTGAACTTCTCTGCCTCCCTGTGCCGTACGAGCCTGGCCGTCGGCGACCCACCGCGCCTGGACCCTCTGCGACCCTCCAACTGACTTTTGCGGCGGCGCATCAGGTCCGCGCCACCGACAACGTCGACCCCACGGCGGATCTCCGCTAGTCGAGCCTCCGCACGTCCGCCGTGTCCATCCTCGGCACGATCGATGAGTCCGCCGCCTCCCTCTGCGCGTGTCTGGCGCCGCCCCTTGTCGCCCGAGCCCTCCATCGAGACTCTCGATCTCCCCCCTCCCGATTTTCTTCTCCGCCCTCTCCTTTCTTCCCTTTCCTTTTTTGTTTTTTTTGTTTTCTCTATTCTCTCTCTCTCAAGAGCAGTATGCTCAGTTTTAATCACTAATAATAGATTTTTTTTTTGTTTCTTTGGATTGATTGCTTTAGCTTGTTGTTTTATGGTATAGAAGGAATACTTTTCATATTATTATTATTATTATTATTATTATTATTATTATTATTATTATTATTATTATTATTATTATCATTATTGTTATGTGCTGTGTCCCCTTGGCTCCACTTAAGGGGCACAGCTGTTACAGCTGTGTTATTACTATTTTTGTTATTATTATCATATTTTTATTGTTCTCATTTAATAGTATACTTCTATAAGAATAGATAAATGTTTTCGTATCTTCCTTTTTAAATCTATACATAATATATCTATGTTTGATGTGATCATGTATGGGTCCAAAATATAGGAATATATGATATATGTTTCGTAAAATTTCTTTGACCAATTTAATTAGAGATTTACAAATAATTATTTTAGTATTCCAACTTTTTATATATAAACTTATATATATACTTTTGACTTAAATATTTAGATTTCAAACCCTAAATATTTTATTTTATAATTACCTAGAAATGTTTGAACACGTAAAATATAGTTTATAAATTAGGAAATCTGTATTTGTAATCTTTATCTAAAATATTTTATAGATTTTTCCTAAACTACTATCTTAACAATCGTAGAGTCTTAGCTAAAATCTATTTTTATATAATTTGTTTGTATCGATTAGAAAATTTATTTTACTAATAAATATAGTTTCAAAGGTTATAAATAGTTTATAAAATAGTATATATATTACTTTCACCAACTCTTCGACTATCAATTCTTGACCATACCATTCCCATTATTCCTATTTTCTCTCCAATTCTGCACTTCATCATGTCAAACTTAACTAAGTTGACCGTTCTGGACCCGATGGAATACTCCGTGTCGTCAACAGAGGCTCCCTTGCGTAGTTGTAACACCGAAGTCGATCTTGTGCCACCTTTATTGTACAACACCAGGCAGCTCACCAGGAGTCGCAACAGGCAAGTATACATTGCTAATTAACTGTCAAATCATTTATTTTTTGTATTATTAATTTTGTTTCATATTGTTAGTTTCCTTTGTTATAAACTGCGCGTCCAAGCCATACTTGGGTGCAAGCGACTCTACTAGTCTTTTTACTTTACTATATGCATGTTAACTTATTGTTAGCGGGCTACCTTCTTGTTGGAGGATATCCTTATATCTCCTTTGGCCATGACACACACACTATACGGTTGGAGACATGTTGCTAGGGGCACGACTTATGGACTGGCCCTCTCTAAAGTCGTGTGACGGTGGATGATCGTAACTGCTATGACTAGGGTTTTAGAGACTCAAGCAGTTACAAAACTGGACAGGTTATGGACATGACTTGAACAGTATGGGAAATATTGGGGGAGGACAGTCGCTAGTGCATTTGGGAATCCAAACAGGTAAACCACAGTCTCCGGATGGAACTATGGCGATTTATTTGTATATGCCCTCTGACGTTTTGGACGTTACGGACGGATACGGATCACTGGATGCCAGTTACGTACACATAGCCTAAAATTCCACCCATGCGCATGAAAGTTGTCCTCTAAATTGCACATTAGGCGGTTAGAATCTCTTTTGCATATTTGTGTCTAGGATAGTCTTTTATATATTATTTTGTTATTCTGACAGTTCATATCAGCTTGTTCTTCCTGTATCTTGCTGTATTCGTCTGAGGACCTGGTTATTCCCCAGGTGTGTGCTTTCATGATTCACTGCAGGTGTTCTAGCCATGGCCGTGATTCTTTCCATTCCTTCGAAGATGATTGCGCTTGGTTCATCTTGCCATTTTATTGATCGATTCTTATACATTTCTTTCATTGAGATAGTTGGTAGTGGACTTTGTCTCCGCCCAACGATTGTACCATAAATATTCAAGTTGATTTTATATTAGTATGCTTTTCATTGTGGATGAGATTTAGTTTGTCTTGGACTACTGTATTTTACAGCTTATGTATACATAAAAGGCCCCTGTACTTCGTATGTATACAGCTGGCATGTCTACGTACTTAGTTCTACGTATTTTGGGACTTGGGCGTTACTTGTTTTTGTGGTGGCCCATGCAGATCAAGATAAATTGTTTGGTTACTTTACCGTGCCAAGCAAGCCTGCGAATAGGATTAGAGTCTAGGATCTCATCCACATACTCCTATCTCGATTCCATCTTCAAACTCTCACTTGACTCATTAATTGCATCTTGCTTGATCCCTTCTATCGTGATTCGTGCCCTTCTTTCGTGCTTGATAGAGATTAATAAGGTAAGAGATTAATAAGGTAACATATACTAGGTGGACATGACCCATCGTCCCATTACCCAACTAGTATAACTCTTGTAAGTTGGGTAGAATGCCTTATGACCTAGCAATCCCTTTGTTCTTGTGACCTATATTAGCAAATCACTTAGGTTCTAGAATTTAGAGGACCCTAACCCATCTAGTCTACCAAAGACTTGGACAAAAGAGACTATAGGACGGCTATCTAGAGACAACATAGGATATAACTTAGAGTCTTAAGGAGTTTGAACTAATTCTACTCTATTTCAATCTTAATCTCTCGTGCTTATGTTTTTTTTACCATCTTAATTAAATGTTGCTACTATAGCCTAGTTTTGCAAGTTTAACCGTTATCAAACTTGTTCGAGACATATGCTATTGAGCGCGCGCTCACTAACATATTGTCTAGTCAGAACCGGTGCATGATGGTCTGATCAACCGAATGCACTTTGGTTCGCTTTTATTTATCGTTCTACTTGGATGGGGACATAGCTAAACTTGCCCTCTAGAGTCCCATCCGCGACAGCCTTGGCAACTCTTTTGAAATTATTCAATCGCCTTTGAACCATGTGTTCGTATTCAATAGACATCTCCTTCGAACTCTTATTCGTTTTGTCTTTCACTTAATTTGGAAGGACAGAACACTCGTACTTGATAGATAGAAACCAAGTGTTCCCCTATGACCATGATAGTTATAGTTAGCCATCAACCAAGCCATGTGTTTACAACCTCGCCTTGAGTTATTCGCCCTACCCTTTTACTCGTGATCATGATCTCTAATCATTTGAAATTTAGAAATGACTAGAATTATTTCCTTAACACCCCTAAAACTTGAACGAGTATTTTCTCCCTAGGAAACCACCTGTCCTTGATCTCAAATCAATTTACCACCCCTTATTGACCATTAATCTTTTGTCTCTTCTTGCGTTAACACGCGACTATCAATTACTCCCTAAATTAAATTCGTGATTTATTTCCATAGTTATCGAAATCAAGATTTTCTAAAGTATGTTTTGAACGTCGTGATTTGATTGTTCCTCGTCAATATACCCTTGTAGCTTTTCAACCCCTAATTGTTCTTAATTTCGAGGACAAAATTTTTGTAAGTTGGGTAGGATGTAATACCCCTAAATTTCTACTAATTTTTTTTTAATTTATTTTGGTATTATGCGACAAGTACGAATTCGTAGATACAAAATATTTTATTTTCTTCTAAATTCGTTTTATTATAAAACTCTTAAATAGTGAATAAATATTTTGGTTCAAAATACTTATGTTTAGTAACATAACAATTCCTTACCAAAAACATAGGTTTTATTTTCTCATAAAAGTTATTTTATTTATTATACAAATATGGCTATTGACTTCAAAAATATTAATATTTTTCGTATGCAAGGAACATGAAAATAGATTCATGTATATATTGGTTTTTGAAACTAATTGCATTTATTTATTTTCAAAAGGTATTTCAGATATTTAAATATTTATTTTATTTTCAAAATTTAATTATTTCTATTATTTATAGAAAAGGTAATTTTGAAATTATAGTGATAATTTAAACTCTGAATAAATTTTATTTAAATTGATAGTATAATTTGTGCATTATCTATAATTAAACTAGATTTAGATTTACTGGAATTCAAATTTGATTTGGATTTGATTTTTGTTTTAAATCAAATATGAAGATTATCTAATGGGGATTTAAATCCTCCCAAATCCTTATCCAACTGAGAATTCCTACATCCTATAAATAGCCAGGTACTCCTCCATTAATTCCACCAGCCAAATTACTCCACAAATAATTTCCGACCACTGTGCATCGTGTCCCCTTCCCATCTTATTCCATATTTACAAATACATTCCATCTCGTCGTGTCGGACAAACCCCGACAAAAATAATCCCAGCCCTAGCCTAGTCTCCGCTGCTCCTGCCTTCTGTCGACCGCCATCACCACCTTTGTCCCATTTCCATCACGCCGTCGACTCCACGACCACCAGCCCCCTTGTCATCACAGCCTTCCCGACTTCCTCCCTGTCCAGCGCCCCATCCCGAACTCGCTACCCCGGCCTCCCCTCTGCCAGAGACCACCCGCCGCACCATGGCCACAACCACCACAAACACAGACTAACCAATCCGACCACCCTACCAACCCCGAAACCATCACCACCACCCTTCCGTCCACAAACCCGGCCCAAACCCCTCCGACCATCTCCTCCGGCGCCATACCGCCACCACGACCCGCTGTCGCCACCACATCCCCTCCTCGTCTGGAGCCATCCTCCCCGTCCCGAGCCAGTTACCGGCCCTGTGACCAAATCAACACAAAACAACCACCACCATCGACAACACCACCAACCACCACCACACAAATCCGCCGCCAACAAAACAACCAAATAAATAACTACACTACGACTCACCTCCATCTCCGGCCACGGCGTCCGACCGATCCACCAGGAAACCCCTCTCGACCCCGACCGCAGCCCGTCTTCGGCGCCGCCCTCCGACCCCTGCTCGTCCGCCTAAGACCGACAACCTCCCGCGGTCTGGTGCCTGAACTTCTCCGCCTCCCTGTGCCGTACGAGCCTGGCCCGGCCGTCGGCGACCCACCGCACCTGGACCCTCTACGAACCTCCAACTGACTTCCGCGGCGGCGCATCAGGTCCACGCCACCGACAACTTCAACCCCACGCCGGATCTCCGCTAGTCGAGCCTCCGCACGTCTGCCGTATCCAGCCTCGGCACGATCGGTGAGTCTGTCGCCTCCCTCTGAGCGTGTCCGGCGCTGCCCCTTGCCGCCTGAGCCCTCCGTCGAGACTCTCGATCTCCTCCCTCCCGATTTTCTCCTCCGCCCTCTCCATTCTTCCTTTTCCTTTTTTTTTGTTTTCTCTATTCTCTCTCTCAAGTGCAGTTTGCTCAGTTTTAATCACTAATAATAGATTTTTTTTGTTTCTTTGGATTGATTGCTTTAGGTTGTTGTTTTATGGTGTAGAAGGAATACTTTTGATATTATTATTATTATTATTATTATTATTATTATTATTATTATTATTATTATTATTATTATTATTATTATTATTATTATTATTATTATGTGCTGTGTCCCCTTGGCTCCACTTAAGGGGCACAGCTGGTACAGCTGTGTTATTACTATTTTTGTTATTATTATCACATTTTCATTGTTCTCATTTAATAGTATACTTCTATAAGAATAGGATAAATGTTTTCGTATCTTCCTTTTTAAATCTATACATAATATATCTATGTTTGACTCGTAGCTTCTATGAGTCCAAAATATAGGAATATATGATATATGTTTCGTAAAATTTCTTTGACCAATTTAATTAGATATTTACAAATAATTATTTTAGTATTCCAACTTTTTATATATATACTTATATATATAGTTTTGACTTAAATATTTAGATTTCAAACCCTAAATATTTTATTTTATAATTACCTAGAAATGTTTGAACACGTAAAATATAGTTTATAAATTAGGAAATCTGTATTTTTAATCTTCATCTAAAATATTTTATAGATTTTTCCTAAACTACTATCTTAACAATCGTAGAGTCTTAGCTAAGATATATTTTTATATAATTTGTTTATATCGATCAGAAAATTTATTTTACTAATAAATATAGTTTCAAAGGTTATAAATAGTTTATAAAATAGTATATATATTACTTTCACCAACTCTTTGACTATCAATTCTTGACCATACCAATCCCATTATTCCTATTTTCTCTCCAATTCTGCACTTCATCATGTCAAACCTAACTAAGTTGACCGTTCTGGACCCGATGGAATACTCCGTATCGTCAACAGAGGCTCCCTTGCGTAGTTGTAACACCGAAGTTGATCTTGTGCCACCTTTATTGTACCACACCAGACAGCTCACCAGGCGTCGCAACAGGCAAGTATACCTTGCTAATTAACTGTCAAATCATTTATTTTCTGTATTATTTATTTTGTTTCATATTGTTAGTTTCCTTTGTTATAAACTGCGCATCCAAGCCATACTTGGGTGCAAGCGACTCTACTAGTCGTTTTACTTTACTATATGCATGTTAACTTAGTGTTAGCGGACTACCTTCTTGTTGGGGGATATCCTTATATCTCCTTTGGCCATGACACACACACTACACGGTTGGAGACATGTTGCTAGGGGCACGACTTATGGACTGGCCCTCTCTAAAGTCGTGTGACGGTAGATGATCGTAACTGCTATGACTAGGGTTTTAGAGACTCAAGCAGTTACAAAACTGGACAGGTTATGGACATGACTTGAACAGTGTGGGAAATATTGGGGGAGGACAGTCGCTAGTGCGTATGGGAATCCAAACAGGTAAACCACAGTCTCCGGATGGAACTGTGGCAATTTATTTGCAGATGCCCTCTGACGTTACGGACGGATACGGATCACTGGATGCCAGTTACGTACACATAGCCTAAAATCCCACCCGTGCGCATGAAAGTTGTGCTCTAAATTGCACATTAGGCGGTTAGAATCTCCTTTGCATATTTGTGTCTAGGATAGTCTTTTATATATTATTTTGTTATTCTGACAGTTCATATTAGCTTGTTCTTCATGTATCTTGCTACGTCCGTCTAAGGACCTGGTTATTCCCCAGGTGTGTGCTTTTATGATTCACTGCAGGTGTTCTAGCCAAGGCTGTGATTCTCTCCATTCCTTCGAAGATGATTGCGCTTGGTTCGTCTTGCCATTTTATTGATCGATTCTTGTACATTTCTTTCATTGAGATAGTTGGTAGTGGACTTTTTCTTCGCCCAACGATTGTACCATAAATATTCAAGTTGATTTTATATTATTATTCTTTTCATTATGGATGAGATTTAGTTTGTCTTGGACTACTGCATTTTACAGCTTATGTATACATACAAGGCCCCTGTACTTCGTATGTATACAGCTGGCATGTCTACGTACTTAGTCCTACGTATTTTGGGACTGGGGCATTACAAAAGCTTGGCGAGTGCTTATGGGCGTATCGCACCACAATTTGGACGGCTACAGGAAATATACCGTTCTCCTTAGTTTATGGGAGCGAGGTAGTCCTCCCATTGGAGACTCAGATCCTCTCACTTCGAGTGGCCCTTACTTACCGGTTAACGTCGGATGACAACTACCGCCGATGGCAACAAGAGTTAGAAGCATTAGATGAGAAGCGTTTACAAGCTCAACAAAGCATAGAGCTCTACCAAGCACGCATCTCTTGGGCTTTCAACAAGAAAGTCAAACAGAGAACATTCCAAGTCGGCGATCTTGTCTGGGCCATTCGCAGACCAATGGTCATGACTCAGAAGACCCCTGGAAAATTCCAGCCTAAATGGGAGGATCCGTTCATCATCGAGACCGTATTCTCCAACGGCGCGTACTGTTTCGCACAACAGAATGGAGACTTGCTCATGATGCCCATCAACGGCAAGTTCCTCAAGAAATACTATGTCTAAAAGATATCTTCTAGCTATCACCCAGATTGTTGAGTTATATACCCTCTGGTATCGCTGAACTTACACTCTGACCTCAAATCTCCCAGATTGTTGAGTTATGTACCCTTAGGTACCACTGAACTTACTCTCTGACTGCTCCATCTCATCTCCTAGTCATAACTAGGAACCTCCACATTAAATTCTTTTCTCCTACAGAGTTTGTCTCAAAATCTATTACCCGCACCACCAGTCCGCAGAAGGGTAGTAGGTCCATAAAACTTGTCCTAATCTATTACTCGCACCATCAGTGCGCAAAAAGGGTAATAGGTCCACAAAATTCTCCAATGGAAAAATAACCAAGTCCATATTACCTCTGAGTTGCTTTCCCATCCATTACAAATAAATCACCCAATCCACAGAACTTCCACGTTGATAACCCATCTGAGTTGTTCTGTGTATCCCCATTTGGCCTACTCCTACCATGTCCTCATTACCTCTGAGTAGGAAGGCTTTGTTTTGACCCATATTTACCACATCCTCATTACCTCTGAGTAAATATATTGGTTTTCTCCACACTTATTATCAGTACTCGCATCGCCAGTACACAAAAATGGTTATAAGTCCATAAAAATTATCCTAATCTGTTACTCGCACCACCGGTGTACCAAAGAGTAGTAGGTCCACAAAATGTCATTCAAATCTATTTGCTCGCATTTCTAGATGCACAAATGGGCAATAGGTCCACAAAAGTTCCCCAGCGGGTTGTTCTTTATCAAACACAAATGCTGTATTAGGCCCTCTAGTACAAGCACCACAAAATACCGCAAATAAAGAATGGAGTGAACATACTCTGCTTATTCAAGATCAGTTACATTCATAGGACTACATCGACAACAGAAAGCAAAGAAAGGAAAATCTGGCAATACATAGTTTGGTTTGACAGCACTTCATTTTCAAGCAGTTATGTGGCCCTCGAAGGAAGTCATGTTTTACTGCTGAGAAGCAAACAAAGCTGTTGAATCGCCAAGGAGCTGCCAGGAGGAGGGCAAATATAGCATGCTATCCTTCCCTCCGTATTGTGGAAGCCTTAGCCCCGCTCCCCCGAAGGACCATACCTTCAAAACATGGTCCTGTTGGCACATTTTATTTTGATAATATTAACAGCATCTTCGTAGTTTAGTTTTCTCTATTTTTAGATTGATATCATTTCAGAAACTCTACTACATAAAGTCTGTCCATTCAAGTTTACCATCCATAGCCTTGAAGACTGAAGCAAAGATCGGCGCTCCTTGCATAGACGGCTTCCTACACTGCATGAATTCGAGTCTGTTTAAAGGTCTAAGTCTTTCTATAAACACTTGAGGTTGGATGACAAACTAAAAGCTTTCTACTTCTTAAAGTCAAAAATCAATATCCTATAGAACGGCATACCGGCGGTATGCTCCGGCATACCGGCGGTATACCGTTTTATTGTCCACAAAACTTTCTGTGAAAAATGTCGGCATACCGACGGTATGCTCCGGCATACCGACGGTATACCGTTTTGTGGACCACAATACGTTCTGTGACAAACATCGGCATACCGACGGTATGCTCCGGCATACCGACGATATACCATTTTGATTGCCTTAAAAACGTTCTGTGATAATCGTCGGAATACCGACGGTATACTTCGGCATACCGACGGTATACCGTTTTGTGAGCCATAGAACATTCTGTGACAAACTTCAGCATACCGACGGTATGCTCCGGCATACCGGCGGTATACCATTTTGTTTATCACAAAAACGTTCTGTGACACACATCGGTATACCGCGGCATACCGACGGTATACCGGCTTACGAAATTTGATTTTTGAATGGCATAGACTAGCATTAATGGCAGCATTAAATGCTCTCAACGGATATTAATATGACCGTTACTGTTCGACCGGTATACCGATGATATGCCGGTCCATACCGACGGTATGCCGGTCAGGCTGTATCCAGGAGCATTAAATGCCACCTACTCTTGGTTTCTCTATAAATGAAAGTCTTCTCTCTCATGAAGCTTTGACCAACTCTTGCCGTAAACTTTCCAAACAACCAAGAGCTCCACCATTAATACTCTACCAAGATTTTAATTGTCATCATTTCCCAAAGTGCTAGAGTATTTAAGAGTTGTAATTTTCGATCTTCAAGTGTTAGAAGATCAACAAGTTCTCTTCTCATTTATTTGAAGTTGGCGAGACTTGTAAGAAAACTCGTGTGTTGAAGTTGGCGAGTTCTTCGGATCCAAACTCGTGTTGAAGTTGGCGAGTTCTTCGGATCCAAACTCGTGTGTACTATTTTATTAAATAGTGGATTTAAACCGGAGAGAGTTTCGAGACTGGATTGCCTCAAGCGAGGATACCAGGATACATCTTGTGTTTGATCTTCTTACTCTTATCTTTTTATTTGACGTATATTGCTTCTTGTGCTTTAGTTATTTTTAATTTCCCTATTCACCCCCCTCTAGGGTTCTACAATTGGTATCAGAGCTTTGTTCTCTAGATTTGGATTTACACCCTTTGAGTGATCCATGGCCACTAACCCTAGTATCAACACCTTCCACAATGAGGGACACTCCACAAATAGGCCTCCCCTATTTGATGGAACCAACTATAACTACTTGGAGATTAGGATGAGCATTTATCTGAAGTCCATAGATTTCGATTTATGGGATTGTGTGATAAATGGTCTCCCTACTCCTTCCAGAGTTATTGAGGATGCTGCATCTGACACCCTTAGGGACATACTTACTGAAAACACCAAGAAGCTTGCTAGTCGAGATGCCAAGGCTATGAACGCTCTTTATTGTGCTATCGATAGTAGTGAATTCAATAGAATCTCTACTTGCAAGACTTCCAATGAGATTTGGAAGTTACGTGAAGTCACACATGAGGGTACATCACAAGTAAAGGAATCCAAGATTAGTAGACTCACGCAAGAATATGAGTCCTTTAAGATGAAACATGATGAGTCTATTACTTGCATGTTTACTCTTTTTGGTGATATTATTAATCCTCTTTCTTCTCTTGGTAAGGAATATCATGCTCATGAAAAGATCAGAAAAATCCTTAGAGGATTGACAAAAGGATGGAGTCCTAAAGCTACCGCAATCATTGAGGGGAATGACCTGACAGTCATGAACCTTGAGACCCTCATGGGAAAGCTAATGACTCATGAACTCGATATGAAAGATCAAGAGGAATCTTCCATACAAGAGAAGGAGAAGGAGAAGGCCAAATAGAAGGAGAAGTCTCTTGCTCTCAAAGTTACAAAGTCCTACTCCAAGGATAGCTCTGACGACAACGAGTCGGACGATGATAAAGAAATAGCTCTCACAGCTAAGCACTTCCGAAAGTTCCTCAAATTCAACAAAGCCAACCGCTTCAGACGGGACAATGAGAAAGATCCGGCGTGCTATCAATACAGAAGAACCGGACACATCAAAAGGGACTATCCTATGATAAGAAAAGTCTCAAGCAAGTACAAGAAGCCTAGCAAAGGAAGATCGTCCTCCAGAAAATTTGCCAACATAAGCATTTGTTGTGAGAGTGATGCAAGCGACTCCGACAACGACAAAGAGAGCATCAACCTCTTTTAGAGATTTCTTGTATTTATTCCTAACACCTTTGTGCTCTTTACGTAGTTCAAGGATAGCTTTCTCCAAGTCATCATAAGTAAGAGTATTTAAGGAGAGATCATCAAGTACCTCATCGGTTGCCATGAGATCATCAACTTGAAGTAGAGAGACTCTCAAGCATCATTATTGATGTAAAGGGAAAATCTCCTACTTCTGACACGGATGAGATAGAGTCTTTGCGACTCAAGTTTCAAGAATCCCTTGTCACTATCAAGAAAAATGATGATGAGATTCAATCCATAAGAAGGGCTTATGAATTTGCTATGCATAAAGTTCAAGATGCTAATAGGAGAGAATATGATACTTCTATTAAGTATAATGATCTTCTTGTACAGAGTAAGAAACTAGGTAATAAGAACACTACTCACGTACACACTCCAAGACACCTCCACACTCATCACAATGCTAGGCATACTTCTTACATGAACACTACACACAAGTCCTATTCCAACATTAGGAAAGGACCATTCATTAAGAAAAACACTTCGTACCATGCTTTTTATTATCATCATCATAATACTAATGATATAACTCCTCGCACTAGAGATTCACATATGCATGATATTCACACATCTTCTTCTAAATCCTCTATGATTTGCAACTACTGTGGCTTGTTGGACATACGACCAATTATTGTCATACAAGGAAACTAGTTGATAAGAAAGTTTTTAAGTGGGTTCCTAAGACTAACACTCAAGGACCCATACGATCATGGGTACCAAATGTTCATCTTCAACTTATGTTGTAGGTGAAGATTCCTTCTCATGGTAGAAGCAAGTGGATTCTCGATAGCGGTTGTTCACGGCACATGACCGGGGATGCTTCATTATTTACAACGATATCGATGAAGAAGGAAGGACACGTCTCCTTTGGTAACAATCTTAAAGGTCATATTATAGGAAATGGTAATATCGGTTCCCCACCTTATCCTTGTATTAAGAATGTGTGTCTTGTTACTAATCTTAAACACAATCTTCTTAGTATTAGTCATCTTACCGATAATGGTTATGATATCAAGTTTGTTAAGCTTAAATGTTTCATTACCGATAGTTTAAGTGGATCTATTGTTTATGAAGGCATTAGAGAAAACAATATCTATGTTTTATATCTTGTCGAAGACACTAACAATGACAGGTGCTTAGTTGCTAAGAACGATGAAAATTGGCTTTGGCACATGAGGCTCGGACACGCCAACATGGATACCATTTCTCGTCTTGCCACCAAGAAGCTCGTAAGAGGACTCCCAAGTATCCCGTTCAAAAAGGATATGGTGTGTGAAGAATGCGAGAAAAGTAAGTTGACCAAATCATCCTTCAAATCCGTCAACTCTGTGAGTACCTCTAGACCTCTTCAACTTATTCATATGGATCTTTTTGGTCCTAGTAGAGTTGCTAGTCTTGGAGGCAAGCTTTATGCTTTTGTTTTGGTTGATAATTTTTCGAGATTTACTTGGGTTATTTTTTTGCTTACAAAAGTGATAATTTTCGTGAATTTGTTGCTTTTTGTAAACGTGTTCAAAATGAGAAAGGTTTTTCTATTAACAAGATTAGAAGTGATCATGGAGGAGAATTTGACAATGCCGATTTCAAAAGATTTTGTGAAAAGAATGGTTTTGGACATGAATTTGCTTGTCCACGAACTCCTCAACAAAATGGTGGTGTGGAGAGAAAGAATAGAACCCTTGGCGATATGGCCCTGGTTATGTTAAACCAATATAAGCTCCCCCAATATTTTTGGGCGGAAGCCGTTAACACGGCATGTCATGTTATAAATAGGGTCTTGATTAGACCTATTTCTAAAAAGACTCCGTATGAGCTTTGGTTTGACAAAATTCCCTCTATTGAATATTTTAAAGTTTTTGGTTGTAATTGTTTTATTTTGAATACCAAGGATAACCTAGGCAAGTTTGAAGAAAAAGCCTATGAAGGAATATTCCTTGGATACTCTACTCATAGTAAAGGTTTTCGTATTTTTAATAAAAGAAGTCTTGTTGTCGAAGAGTCAATCAATGTCTTTTTTAATGAACTTAACTCTTCTACATTCTCCTCTTCCGATGATATTGATGACATCTCGTTTGGGCTGGAGAACTCCTCTATTGGAGATCGTCCTTCTTCATCTAACAATGAAGTTGTGACTCCTCCAACAAAAGAGTCTCCACCTCTCGAGCCTCCTTAAAAGGATCTCCCAAAAGAATGGAGATTTGTCACCAATCATCCTAAGGAGCTTATCATTGGGGATCCTTCTTCCAGTGTTAGCACTAGATCCTTTACTCGTGATCTTTGTGCAAACGTGGCTTTTATCTCTCAAATAGAGCCTAAAAATGTTATTGATGCTTTTTTTGATGAATTTTGGATGACCATTCGTATGCTCTGTGCTTTTGCTTGCTTTAATGATTTTAAACTCTTTCAAATGGATGTTAAGAGTGCTTTTCTAAATGGTATTATTAAAGAGGAAGTTTATGTAAAACAACCTCCTGGTTTTGAAGATTTTTAATTTTCTAATTGCGTGTTCAAACTCCATAAAGCCCTTTATGGCCTCAAACAAGCTCCCCGTGCTTGGTATGAGCGCCTTAGCTCCTTTCTTGTTTCACACAATTTTTCTAAGGGCAAAGTCGACACAACACTTTTTATCAAATCCCATAGTGGCACTCTTTTATTGGTTCAAATTTATGTCGATGACATTATTTTTGGTTCTACTACCAATACACTTTATGTAGAATTTGCTAAAGTTATGCAGGAAGAATTTGAAATGAGCATGATGGGTGAACTATCATTCTTTTTGGGCTTACAAATCAAACAAGGACCTAAAGGAACCTTCATCAATCAAGCAAAATATACAAAGGATCTCCTCAAGCGTTTCGAACTTGACTCATCCAAATCAATGAGGACTCCTATGGCAACAACGACAAAGCTTGACAATAATGAAGATGGCACATCGGTCGACATTCGTAAGTATCGAGGTATGATCGGTAGTTTACTTTATCTAACTGCTAGCCGTCATGATATCATGTTTAGTGTTTGTCTGTGAGCATGATATCAAGCGAATCCAAAGGAATCGCACTTATGTGTCGTAAAGCATATTTTTCGATATCTCAAAGGTACCGTGAATATGGGCCTTTGGTATCCAAAATCTTCATCCTTTGAGCTTCACGGCTTCTCGGATGCAGATTTTGTCGGATGCAAGATTGACCGAAAAAGCACTAGCGGCACATGTCAATTCCTTGGAAAATCCTTAGTATCATGGTTTAGTAAGAAACAAAATTCTGTTGCTCTTTCAACCACTGAGGCCGAGTATATTGCGGCCGGTTGCTGTTGTGCACAAATTCTTTGGATGTCACAAACACTCATAGATTATGACATTTCTCATACTTGCACCCCTATTAAATGTGATAACACTAGCTCGATCAATCTCACGAAAAACCCGATTTGTCACTCACGCACGAAGCACATTGAAATTAGACACCATTTTCTTCGTGACCATCAACAAAAGGGGGATATTCGTCTTGAATTTATTGACACTACTTATCAGTTAGCCGATATTTTTACCAAACCACTCCCGGAGGATCGCTTCGTTTTTCTTTGCCAAGAATTGGGCATTTTAAATTTCGACTCATAGTTCTTCTCGGTCGGCACACCGACGGTATACTGCAGTATATCGACGGCATGCCAATTTTGGTTCAGAATTATGTTCTGTGCCAAAAATCGGTATACCGTCGGCATACGTCGGCATACCGACGGTATACCGGTTCACGGCGGACTGCTGTGTCAAATCCAGCTCGGGCACCACCTTTCTTCCATTCTTTTTTATTCCTTTCTTCCCCTCATTAATACCCTTCACATCCATCATTTCCCTCTTTATTACCCACCTCCTCCTCTCCTCTTCCCCATATCCTAACTTCCCATCAACATTTAATACCCATCTCTTCCTATTCCTCATTACTCCTCTTTTATCTCCATTTTCATCATTTCCAACCCACCACCCTCTCCACTTCCTCTCTATAACCGTTTCCCATTAACCTCATCTCTCCAGCCGTTCCCACCCTTTCCCTTCCCAACATATCTTTTAAAAACCCTATTCTCTTCATCATCCTACTATACTTTTCACTTCTTCTCAAAACCCTACTTCCTCCTCTAACTTTTTTCTTCTCCCAATGGCTGCCCCCAAGCGTGCTTGTTCCTCCTCCTCCTCCTTCAATCCTTTCACCCTGGTGGCTCTTCTCCATGGCTATGATCAGCGGGTCTTCACCTCCTCCTTGGCTGCCGAATCTTGGTTTTAACACTTCGTGCACCATAACATCTACAAATGGCGTGCCATCAACTGGAACCTCTTCCCGGCCATGTTTCTCTCTTCGAGGAGGCCGGCCTATCTTTCCTCCATCGGCGTCAGGTGCCTGTCTACCCGCCGCCGTACGTCTCTTCTACTGCAACATGGTCCCGGACATCGAGAACGGCGCCATTGAGACGATGGTCAACGACCATCATTTCTGCCTGACGGCTCGTGACCTCTCTAGCATTCTTGGCATCCCGGATAGAGGAGAGGCTCTACCAGGCTTGGCTGCTCTTCATCCTTCGGCGTCGGTCTCCTTTGACGAATTCTGCGCTATTATTTGCAAGGGCCCAAACCCCCCTAATATCCCAGCTCTTTCTGTCCAACTGGAGCCGTTCTATTACGAGCTCCATTGGATCGTGTGCCACACTCTCTATCCCAAGGGAGGCAACTATGACGCCATCACCGGTGACGCCCTGGTGTGCATGTACTACTTGTATTCGAGGAAGCCTTGGTCCTTCTCCAAGACTCTTCTCCATGCTTTCTTCGGCGTCCTGCCCGCGGGGAAGCAGAATCTCTATTATGGTTCCTTCATCACTTTCATCTTGGAAGCCAAGCAAGTCGACCTTTTCCAATGCTACTCGGACGGTGTCCTATCCTTTCTCGCTGTTTCTTGCTCCGTTGGTGGTGCCTCCACATCCCGTCCCTCTTCCTCCCAAGAGCCGCCAGCTTCTGCTCCTGCTGTACCCACCTCTACTCCTCCTGCCTCCGGCCGCTACATACCGCTGACTCAGCAGCATTTCGATATATGCATGGCTCAGGCAGAGGAGCAGATACGGGCCCACACTCGTGGCCTTGGCACTCTAATCCAATCCCGCTTCCATGACCAGGCCTATTTCATTCAGCGCACCCTTCAGGACCGGGATGCCTTTCTGGATCTGAATCTTCAGGATCCGATGTACCAGGCCTCCCGCTTTTCCGATCCTAATGCCTACAGTTTTATATACCCGGACGACATTGATCCTTTTGGCACTTTCCACCAGGCTCAGGATTGTGGGGATGATCCGGCTGACGAGTAGGGGTTGCTTCCTTATGATGGTGGTGTCGAATAAATGGTTGTCTTAGTTTGTTTGTGTTTGTTTTTATGTCTTTTGCGGTCCTTCGGGGACCAGTATTTGGTCGTTACTAGTTGTTTGCAGTCCTACGGGGACTTTATATTTGTCTTTTTATTGTCATCCCAACTTTCGTAGCGGAGAGTTTTTACTATGTCTTTATGTAGTGTGTTATGGTTATCAAGCATGTATCCAATTTCCAACTTTTATCAATCAATACATGCTTTTGTCTATGATATTGTGTTCCATATTCATGTATTTTTTATTAATTACTTTCATTCCCATCTTTGACTAAGTGACAAAGGGGGAGAAAACGTATTGAGGGGGAGTTGTCTACCTACGGGGGAGTCACTCCCTGAAGATGCTATCTCTCTATTTTGTCAATTATCAAAATGGGGGAGATTGTTGGCACATTTTATTTTGATAATATTAACAGCATCTTCGTAGTTTAGTTTTCTCTATTTTCAGATTGATATCATTTCAGAAGCTCGACTACATAAAGTCTGTCCATTCAAGTTTACCATCCATAGCCTTGAAGACTGAAGCAAAGACCGGCACTCCTTGCATAGACGGCTTCCTACACTGCATGAATTCGAGTCTGTACAAGGTCTAAGTCTTTCTGTAAACACTTGAGGTTGGATGACAAACTAAAAGCTTTCTACTTCTTAAAGTCAAAAATCAATATCCTATAGAACGGCATACCGGCGGTATACCATTTTATTGTCCACAAAACTTTCTGTGAGAAATGTTGGCATACCGACGGTATGCTCCGGCATACCGGTGGTATACCGTTTTGTGGACCACAAAACATTCTGTGATAAACATCGGCATACCAACGGTATGCTCCGGATACCGACGGTATACCGTTTTGATTGCCTCAAAAACGTTCTGTGATAATCGTCGAAATACCGACGGTATACTCCGGCATACCTACGGTATACCATTTTGTGAGCCATAGAACATTCTGTGACAAACTTTGTCATACCGACGGTATCCTCCGGCATACCGGCGGTATACCGTTTTGTTTATTACAAAAACGTTCTATGACACACATCGGTATACCGATGGTATACCGTGGCATACCGACGGTATACCGGCTTACGAAATTTGATTTTTGAATGGCATAGACTAGCATTAATGGCAGCATTAAATGCTCCCAACGAATATTAATATGACCATTACTGTTCGACCGGTATACCGACGGTATGCCGGTCCATATCGACGGTATGCCGGTCAGGCTATCCAGGAGCATTAAATGCCACCTACTCTTGGTTTCTCTATAAATGAAAGCCTTCTCTCTCAAGAAGCTTTGACCAACTCTTGCCATAAATTTTCCAAACAACCAAGAGCTCCACCATTAATACTCTACCAAGATTTTAATTGTCATCCTTTTCCAAAGTGCTAGAGTATTTGAGAGTTGTAATTTTTGATCTTCAAGTGTTAGAAGACCAACAAGTTCTCTTCTCATTTCTTTGAAGTTGGCGAGCCTTCGTAAGCAAACTCGTGTGTTGAAGTTGGCGAGTTCTTCGGATCCAAACTCGTGTTGAAGTTAGCGAGTTCTTCGGATCCAAACTCGTGTGTACTATTTTATTAAATAGTAGATTTAAGCCGGAGAGAGTTCCGGGACTGGATTGTCTCAAGCGAGGATACCAGGATACATCTTGTGTTTGATCTTCTTACTCTATCTTTTTATTTGACGTATATTGCTTCTTGTGCTTTAGTTATTTTTTATTTCCCTATTTACCCCCCCCCCCCCCCTCTAGGGTTCTACAGGTCCCTGATGGTGGTTTTGCCTACTTGGAGAGCCATGAAGGCAGGACGTTCATAACGATGCCTGACCACCGTCCAACTCTCCGAGGTGTAAAGGCCCTTCCTACCACCTGGAGAAAACTCTTCCGAAGCATAAAGAGTCCTGAGTTGTTTGATGTGTATGCCAAAAAGGCGTAGGGAAAACTCTTCCGAAGCATGGGGAGTTTTGAGCTGTCTGATGTAGGCTCCAGAATGTTGTATTTTCATTCCATCGCCGACACCGGTCCTGAAGAAGTTTGCTAGCCAGATCCCTACAAAAACATAGGAAAAATGGGATTTAGCCCCAAGAAAACAAAGCACTCTGTTATGCGGCCTAGCCAGTTATGCGGTCCAGCCAAAACAGAACTCATGCAGCCCAAAGTCATGAGGCCGACTTCATGAAGTACTCATACAATATTTATACGGCTCAGTCATGTTCATGCGGCTCAATTATGAGATGCTTATGGCTCAGTCATGAAAAACTCATGCGGCCCAATACTCGTGCGGATCAGTCATGAGGCAATCATGCGGCCCAGCCTTACAGTATTCATGCAGCCCGATCATAAAGTGCTCACGCGGCACCTATGCGGCTCTGTCATGAAATATTCATATAGATCAATCTTGAGGCACTTATGCGGTTCAAGTTCGAATGAGCATCGGTCATACGGCTCAATCCATGCGGCACTATTATACAGAACACATGTGGTCCAAATGAGATAGGGCATGCACCGACCAGGCTTAAAGCAGAAGCAGTATATGACAGGCCCGTGCATGAAAATATGCACTATGGCCATTCAAAATTTCAGTCATCGTCTGCTCACCATCCTTACTCTTGAGAGGAGGTTGCACGTCGGAATAAATAGAAGGAGCGTCTGCTGCTCTCGACGGAGAAGCAAGTCTCTTCCCTTTGGCCGTCGTACCAGTTGACCTGGAAGCTTTTGAAGCCATAGCAGAAAGTATGATGAAGTCGAAGGAGGAGAAGGTAAAAGAGGAAAGTCTCTCTCTCTGAATGACTCCTATTTATAAAGTTGCTGAAAAGATACTCTTCGATTCTCGAGATCATTAAGGATAAGGACGACGTTTGGGGACTTTATCCCTAATAACCGTCGAGCGTCTCTTCAGTTCTCGAGATCATTAAAGATAATGTCGACATTTGGGGACTTTATCCCCAGTAACCGTTGATTTTTATCTCGAAAAGAGATCCACAACCAAATCAAGAAAATTAAATACAACAGTGACAGCTGGCAGGCCCTCTGCGGCTCGAAGTGTCCCTGCGGCTCAAGATTTGTTCTGCGGCTCAAGATTTCCTTGCGAGTCAAGATCTCTCTGTAGTTCAAAATATTTCCTGCGACTTGAAGACTCCCTACAACTTGACATATTTTTATGCTTCTTATTCAAAGTATTCCAAATTTGCAATTTGAAAACTTTGAAGGGGGTCTTGTAGAAGCATAAAAAATATGGGGTTCATGCGGATTACAAATTATCGCATAGGTACTTTGGGCCAAACAGGTCCGCATAAAGAAAAGCCGCATGACTGGTTCAATGATATATGCGGTCCATCGATAACCAGCTACAGAATGAAGATATGCGGCCAAGAGGAGCAGTTCGTCTGATAAAGCTGACAAGTCCTGACAAAACTGACAAAAATGACAGCTCTGCCACTTCGACAAAAAGATAAGACGTGAGACGTCGCCCAAAAGCAGGGTACGTATGCCTTTATGCGGCCAGAAGGAGTATCATCTAAGCCACATGAACCTTATGTGGCTCAGACATATGCGGCCCCAAAGTCTCTAAACTTCATGCAACCAAGAGTAACTGTGATCCAAGCCGCATGAGCTTTATGCGGCCTAAATACAGAATCTATGCGGCTTAAATCCTTAAGCTATGTCTGGGCAAAGGAAGTTTACGACTTAAGCCAAGAGGCTCATGCGGCCCCACATGGTTGAAAACTGAGAGATCTATGCGGCTAAAAAAGTGATTCTTGCGACAGGACGCGTGGCAATCTGACCAAGTCCTAAACTAACCAGATTTGCTGCAACAAAATCCCAACAAATCGATAGATGGCAGCCAAAGAGCAGGTCTTCGTATGCCAATCAGCCACATGGCAGTAGGCCATCTATGCGGCTCAATATACATTCTATTATAAATAGCAGGGTGCCATACCCCTGCAAAAGGCTGGCAACCTTCAAGAAGGCAATTTCTTCAAGATCTAAAGACTGCGTCAGATAGTCCTCGGAGTAAGGCAGAGTTGATAGCACTTTCACGAGCCTCCACCGTCACCCCCAGAATCAAAACTAAACAATTGTACTTAGATTGTTTCCTAGGATTTCTTTCTAGGCTTTTCTTTGTACAAGCGAATTTGCAATCAATTTCAGTGTTCTGTAATACTTGTCTTTGATTTTTATTGCAAACAATCGTATGTCATGTCCATATTACCTCTGATACTGATAGCCTCTTAACTTAACACCTGTACAATCTAGGATAAAAGACATGGTGTTAAGACTACAGAACTATCTCGTCCATATTACCTCTGTTAGGTTTTGTTTCAAATCTATTACCCTCACCATCAGTGCGCAAAAGGGTAATAGGTCCGCAAAAGTTATCCAAATCTATTACTCGCACCACCAGTACACAGAAGAGTAATAGGTCCACCAAAAATTATCCATGATTATCATGTATCACGTCCATATTATCTCTGATATAGATAATCTCCTAACATAACACATGTACCCAACCCAGGATAAAATCAGAGTGTTAAGACCACAAAACCTATCACGTCCATATTACCTCTGTCGGGTTTTGTCTCAAAACCTATTACTCGCATCACCAGTGCGCAAAAAGGTAATAGGTCTACTGAAAATTATTTTGAATCTATTTACTCGCATCACAGATGCACAAAAGGGTAATAGGTCCACGAAAAGTCACCCAAGTGGGATGTCCTCTACCAATCACAAATTTTTTATTAGGTCCTCTAGTACAAGCACCCCTTCTCTCACAATCATATGCTTTTGGAACCCAGTTGTTCCGTTGCATTCACTCCGTAGAACAACCATGTCCAAATTACCTCTGAGTTGTTTTTCTACCCCTAACAAAGCAGATGATGCTAAAAACAATTGTTTACCACGTCCACCTTACCTCTAAGTAAACACCCCGTGCAACAACTCCTGCATTGTGACGCATCAATCATAGAACTTTCATGTCCATATCACCTCTGAGTTGTTTTGTGTATCCTCATCGAGTTCACTCCTACCATGTCCATATCACCTCTAAGTTGGAAAGCTCTACATCAATCTCATATTTACCACGCCCGTGTCACCTCTGAGTAAATATGTTGGTTCCCTCTCTCAACTTATTATCTGTACCTAAAACTAAGTTACGCCAAGGATGATAAGTCCACATAAAATCTCCAGCGAAACTACCCAAACCTATCACATCCATGCTACCTCTAATAGGATTGCCATACCTAAACAGCTCTACTTTCCATGCTTCTTATTCAAAGTATTCCAAATTTGTAATTTGAAAACTATGAAGGGGATCTTGTAGAAGCATAGAAAAAAGGATATGGCTTTTAGTCTCACATCAAAAAGGAGAAGAAGAAAGGGCTCACTCTATTCTATATATAGAGCCCCCTTTCCTCCTTTGAAAAGGGCACCAACTTCCCTTCCCTTTTTCCAACTTAGACCCTTCCTACTACGCACCTTCGGGTGCTAAGACGAAGAAGTCTAGGGCCATATCGCATATTTTATGCGCAGGCCTGTCATAGCTCGTCCTGTCTCGCAGTACTTTACTAGCCTCAGATCAAAGAGCATATATGATGGTCCCAAAAGTTTTCCTACAACGATCGAGCACAGTGCTTTACTATCCTCAGATCAGGGAGCAAATATGATGGTCCCAAAAGTATTCTTACAATAATCGAGAGCAAGTGCTTTTACTAGTCTCAGATTAGGGAGCAAATATGATACCTATGCACCCGGGCGCTCGAGATACCCTGGCCCATAAAATGGATGCAATGGTAGATTAATCTGCTCTCGACTTGCGAGATGTGGTCATTCATAAACGCAAGGAGAGAGAAGCAACCTTGATGTGTGAGGTGCCATTTCCAAGACATTACTGCACCCAAGCCGCCATCAACTACTGCTGCAACAAGACAGTAGCTCCATCACCAAAGCAGTCTGTGTTTATGCGGATCATCACCCCATGTGGCTAAGTGGACTCGAGCCATAGAAGCAAGGGTCCTGGAGATCCTATGCGGCCAAGTGAAACCAAGCCGCAAAAGGAATGCTCCTGGAGACCCCATGCAGCTAAGTAGACACGAGCCGCAGAAGCGAGGCTCTCGAAGATCCCATGCGGCCAGGTTGACTCGAGCCACAGAAGCAAGCCTCTCAAAGATCCCGTGCTGCCAGGTTGACTCGAGCCACAAAAGCAAGGCTCTCGAAGAACCCATACGGCCAAGTAAAATCGAGCCGCAGAAGAAAGGCTCTTGGAGACCACATGCGGCCAAGTGTACTTGAGCCGCTGGAGGAAGACTCTTCAGACTTCATGCGGCCAAGATGATCCGAGCCGCAGAAGGAAGTCTCTTGAAGACCTCATACGGCCAAGCCAATTCGAGCCGTAGAAGGAAGACTCTTGAGATTTCATGCGGCCAAGCCGATCCAGGCCGTAGAAGAAAGACTCTTGGTACCGTATGCGGCCAAGTTGATCCGGGCCACAGAAGATTGATTTTACTCTATTGTGGGGGAACACATGGCAATTTGACCAAGTCTCAACCACCCAGATTCGCTACAACAAAATCTCAACAACCCCCACCAGCTAGCGGCCAAAGAGCGGGCCTTTTTATGTTGTTGTAGCCACATGGCCACGTGGCCATCTATGCGGCTCAAAATATCCTTCCTTCCGAAATCACTATAAATAGCAGGGTACCACACCCATGCAAAAGGCTGGAAACCTACGAAGGGCAATTTCTTCAAGAGCAAGGACCGCGTCAGATAGTCCAAGGAGTAAGGCAGAGTTGCTGCACTTTTTCGAGCCTCTATCGTTACCTCCCCATAATCAAAACTAAATAATTGTACTTAGATTGTTGCCTAGGATTTCATTCTAGGCTTTCTCTTATACAAGCGAGTTTTCAATCAAGTTCAATTCCTCTGTAATTTTTTGTTTTTAATATTTAATGGCAAACAAAGGGGTAGAACCCTTTTCCGTGATACGACATTGTCTCAGGCTACTAATGGAATGGGGGTGACATGACATTGACTAAGGTTACCTAACCATTCTAATGTGTTTATACAGTTAAGAACAAACTTTCGTCGTATGAGCCCTGACTGTGAATAGGATCTGGTATAGTTCCCACTTGGGCACCAGTGACCAAAGTGCATGACATTCAAAAATGACAGTGGCCAACCTGAGTGGATCATCTTACCCCAAGCGCATAACATTCAAGAACGTCGATGGTTAACATGAGAGGGTAAGCATACCTGTATCTCCAGCAGAGCTTCCGGGTTACAAGAAAATGTGTAATAGAAGCCCATACGACAAGAAAATGTTCTCTCATTCCTATTTACCTATCTAAGTCACAACTGCGATCATGTACCTCTACTAACTGCTAAGTCTCCTAACATGCCTCTATTAGCAGTTAGACCTAACGCATGCGCACGGGTGATCAGCCAACACACAAGTACCTCAACATGCTACTCATCTCACACATATCTCGTGGTACAACTGTGTCCAGGTTTATGTAATACACTATAGATGGTAGTTCCTTAACTATAGGTCCATATGCAATACACTAGAGATAGTAGTTCCTTAACTGTAATAATGGTACAGCTACAAGAACTAAAAATAAGTAAACAGTGATATGTAATAACAAAAATGCAGACTAAATATAAACAGTAAATATGGCAAGATATCTTGTCTCACTACGCCAAAATGGACAATTTGGGACACTGTGTGTTGTCCAACAATGACGGAGTAAAGCCGTCGTTGATGATTTGACGGATTAAAACTGTCGTTTAACATCATATCTCTTCCACTTAAGAAATAAATTTGGCTTTGACGGAATGAAACCGTCATTTAACATTAAAAATTATGTTGAAAAATTGGCTCCTAAATTTTTTGATCCCTACTCATTTTCTAAAACCGCAAAACTCCCCTCCCAAAGCCCGTGCCCACGAAAACTTTTCCTCCCCTCTCATAACTTTTCTTCTCCCCTCTCCCCTCTCCCCACTACTCTCCTCTCCCCCTCTCACCCCTCAAAACCCTATCACCCCTCAAAACCCTAAATCATCAGGTGCTGGAAATCCCCTCCCAAACCAGACGCTGGAAATCCCCTCCCAAACCTATGGTTGAACTGCCGCCGAACCCTCCGAAATCAACAGGTGTTCCTCTCGTTTAATTTCTACCGTTTGTTTTCCAGGGTTTATTTGCTATGGACAGTTCTAGTTTTATTATGTAGGGTTTATTTGCTTTATGTAGCAAATCCTCTAATTTTAGGATTTGCTAGGGTTTAACCTTTTTGTAAAGATTTGTAGTTTTTCAATCCTATGTTACCTCTGAAATTAGCCAACATTTTCTGAGTCTCTTTCTCTCTAGGGTTTAATCTTTTTGTAAAGAATTATTTTTTTCTCAATCCTCTGTTACCTCTCCTATTATTCACCATTACCTCTGAAATTATTGAAGAAATTGATACGTTATGAACATAATGTCTTGATCTCGTCGATGCACATTGTCAAGTGTTCAATCTTTTTGTAAAGATTAGCTAGTTCTTTTTCTAAAATATAAGACAGTTTAAATTGTTTGACAACATTATTGCTAGTATAATTGTGCACTGTTATACTTGAAAGATAATGTCAGGTGCAAACTTCTGTCATGATATATGTCAACATTGAATTAGAACTTTCAAAATGGCAAAAACCTGTATGTCAATTTTAGACGACTCCCAAAGAATGAATATGCATGTTAATTTTACATGACTCCCAAACCAACCAGTTCAGCATGAGGGAAGAAATACCTCAGTATGTGTGTGTAGAAAATTAGAAAGGAATTCCTGTGCAGCAGCAGGTGCATCTTGCTGCACCACCAGCAACAACAGATTTGGTCAGCAAGCAGAAGCTTGCTCACACACATACTGCAGCAGACCTGTGTGAATGTGAGTGTTGTGTGCGTGTGTAACATCATGCAGGCAGTGGGAGATTCTAGTGTGTGTGTATTGATTGTAACGTGTCTTGATACCAGTTGAAGGAGTGAAGATCTGTTAGTAAAAGGGAAGAGGGAACCTGTGCAGTGCACAGGTCTGTGTGTACACAGGTAATCTGTACACAGACTTGTAGCCCTGTTTAACAAGAATTTTGGTGCTTGTGTGAGTATGTAGATACACATATGTATGTGTTCAGTTTTTGAGGGTGTCTAAACCAGTGTGTGTAGGCCATTTCCGGGTGCAGGGATGTAAGTTCAGTTCACCTGGAATCATCATTACTACTTGTTTTTATGGAAGCTACTAACTAGTCATGCAATGCATCTGTGCATGGTTATCTGGTGTAGGTTATTTCAGGTACAAGAGTCTTGATGATTGAGGACTCCGATAGTGCAGTCAGCAGTTCATTCTTACTGGATGATGATTCCAGGTGAACATTTTAGGAACTTATTTAAGATAATTAACAGGTCTTTTTGATGTATTATATACAAACACTTTCATATCATCTTTTTTTTCCAATGTAGCATACCATTCTTAATGGATGAGGTATCCAAATCAATGGCACAGATAGACGTGTCAGATGTTGATCCATCACCATTGCTTTGTGAAAATTCAGGATTTTCGTTCTTGCTTCAACCTGGCAGACTAATTATCTAAAGCTTATGTTGGACACTACCATCCAACTCAATTGAAACCTAGTAAGGTTGTGTGCAAAAGGGCGATGTCCAATAGCTCGAACCGTCATAATAGTGAAGCGATGAAAGCCAAATCCTGCATACGTCCTCGGATGATGAAATAAATACCACGAACGTGTTTGAAATAAAATATATGTCTAGGAAATGCCTGTCCAAAAGTCCAATTCTGGAACAGGAGCAAAATCGTAATTTCGGGTCAAAATGATATCCGCCGTTGGACCCGTTTTATATCGAAACACGTGCCAGAACCTACGGTTTCTAAAGTCATCAAACTACATGTCTACGAGTCTGGTTTGATGAGACAAACTCAACGGTATGTCAAATTTTGGATTTCGATGAGCCGTGCACAAAATTGTCCATTGGATCGAGTCGCGGGCCTGCCAAATAGGCGTTCCAGTCGACCTTCTCAGAATCGGACCAAACATGGCATACAGGACCAAAAAATGATACGATCCTGCTGACATATGTTTCATCTGGATTTGATGAACGTGCACAAAGTAATTGAAAATTTTGCAAAAGGTCGATACGGGGGTATCTTGACGGATACGTACTAATTTCGTCGTGCACACACAACAAAATCGAGTTCCGTCAGTTCACACACGTTGGCAACATCCATACGCGTCTTTCTATGCGTATAGCGTGCGACCATGTCATCCGATTTGTCGGGACGCATGCCGTATCAAAAAAATTTCCAAAATTTATACTCTTTTGAAAGTTATTTTTCTCCAACTTTAACAACAAATAAGTTTCTGTGTAGTGAATGAAAATTGAATCTACCATAAGGGTTTTAAGGCCCTATAGGTTGTCTATGACTTCCTTTAATTAGATCTCTTAAACAGTTACTAGGTTGTCGATAAATCAACGTCAAACAGAGGTACCTGGAGCATTTTACAAACTGCTTTTGATGCAGTTTTTCCTTAATGTTCGCGTCGAGATTCTATTCCGACGGTTCGTCCCCGAAAAATCCTATTTGTAGGGACTTGTAGAGGGTTATGTAGTCTACGTGTTCGATTTTTCTGTTTGAGAATTCGTCGAACGAGGAGGTAGAAAGGAGGAGGGGAACAGAGGGTACCTGATTCAATTACTGCTGTTGTATGCAGCGGTTGCTGCATTCCAGCGGCCCTGCTGCTGCCACGTGCGGGACGGCGGTCGGCCGACCAGTGGGCTACGGTGGCGCGGCCAGGGAGGGATCGTCTTGGGGTCGACGGTGCACGACTAGGGTTTGTAGAGGGTGTTCGATATTCACCCCTTCGTTATTATATAACCGAACTGGGTTTGGGGGGGTTGCTGTTGAAGCTCGGGTTTGTATATTTCGTGGGTTACGTGGGGGTGGGCTTTACTGTTCGCAGAACAGTAAAGCTCATCTCAAAAATTTTATTACTTTTTCTTTATATCACTATATATATTTATATATATATATATATATATATATATATATATATATATATATATATATATATGTGTGTGTGTGTGTGTGTGTGTGTGTGTGTGTGTGTGTTTATATATCTATATACTAATAAACCTAAATAAAATAATAAATTTTTTTATAATTTCAAAAATATTTATAAAATAATCTTGTAAGTATTTAGCCCAATATATACTGATATACCCTCAAATCATGAAATATAAAATATAATTTAACTCATATATTCTAATTAACAATAAATTTATTATTTTATATCTAAAAGATATTTTATCTATATCTTCTAATAGAATTTATATATGTAGGTATATATTCCTAAATATCCGAAAAAAATTCTTTAACAAACAAATATATAAATACAAAATTTTGTAAATATTTTTTACAAGAAACTTCCATATATAACTTTATACAAAAATATTGTATTGAAGATTAAACCTATATTTGTAAAAACAAATTATACGTATACTTTTGCAAAATTCCAACTTCTATATTTGAAGATAATATATCACCTTATCCTTTGAATGCAAAAATAAATAAATAAATATCTTTGAAAATTTTTGGGGGTTTACACTTCCACCGATAAAGCCCTTTCTGAAGATCCTTCCCACCTACGCACCCTCCCATGATGTGACTATTTGGAGCCTATCCTAACTGGTTCACCATTGCTGCAGCACTGGAGTAGCTTACCATTTAAGTAGAGTAAAATTCAACAAAAGTAAGGAAGAAGATGGCTCGAAATGGGAAATTGTAACTAGGGTTTTCTTTATTGATGTAAATTAGAAAGAAAGTACAAGGAATTGAAATGCTGTAAAAAGCTATAAGGGAAAGCTTGGAAAACAAGAAATAAAACTTCTGTTCTTCGATATTGGACACATCCCTTCTCTTCCCTTATATAGTAGGAAGTTACAATCACTAATTCAGTTATTAGGGCTAACTAACCTTTGCAGCTAGCTAATGGCTGGATGAGCTGGCTAACAGAGCTGACAGTAGTTGTTGATCGGTAGACAGAAGCTGACATGAAGATGCAGAAGCTTACTGTAACTGTATTAACTAGTGCAACCTTCACTGATGGTCACTGACCACTAGTAGTGTCCTAATTTTTACTGATAGGTCCTTAACATTATCCTCTCCTTATTTTGACCTTGTCTCAAGGTCAAGGTATGAGTAATCTTGGAGAACTGCTCATAAGGAACCTAAGTAAAAGAGTTTCCTTCCCATGTCTTCGATTGTACTAACATATACACTACTTCCCTCCCTTTCTTGCACTACATGACTAACTAATGCTAGAAAGTAACATTCGTATAGAGCTATGACAACTGGGATAATGCTAGCACTAATAGAATAGAACTGAAAATGAAGCTTGATTCTGCAATCTAGTAGTACTTGGTGCTGCACTAATAGCTGAACTGCGCTAGATAGTTATACTCTTAGATACTGGAAATTGGAGTATCCAGATACTCGCTGTTATTTGATACTTGATACTAAGTATAGTTAGTATACGGTAAAGGCCTCCATGAGCTTGTGCAATCTTTAGTGACCGTTTTGATCTTGGTCACTGGCTGTCAGATTATAACAAGAAGAATATGTACTACTGTAGGTTTGAGAATATATCTGGATCCTACATCATCATTAACAACCCTTGCGTCTTGAATATCTTTCCAAGAAGACCTCCAATCCATCCAGTCCTACCATGTATCAAAAATTTTATGGAAGATTTAGTGCTGCTTGATCTGTTTGGAACTGGAATTACCATCTTGTTCTGTATATAAGAATTTATTGCTTGAGAAATCGTGTCCTGGGTTTCTTCACAACAGTCTAACTGCCTCTTAGTTCTAGACAACATTTGCATCCTTGGATGGGGCAATAATGCTCCAATGACATCACCCCACCAATCAGGATTTGTTATGTACCACTCCATTTTTTTCTCAACCCCTCTTCCCATTGAGTATTCTTTGACCACCCTTTGTCCTTCAATTTTTGATCATTGAGAAAATACCTTTGGTCATTAAAATTCATGTCCTCCACCAACTTGATGACAGAGTCAGAGTCCAGTGAAAAGAGTTTACAAATGTCCCTTGCCACATCTATCACCCTTCTCTCTTTCTTTGATCCAATATTATAAACTTGGTGAACTTCTCCTTTGTAGAGAACCTCCTCATAAGCCTCTAGAACATCCTCGTAGTATAGATAGCTTCTAACATTAGAACTATCCCCATGAATTGAAAGAGGCTGCCCTCTCATAGCTATAAAGATAAATTTTGGAATAAGCTTCTTTGGGAACTCCTCTCGAATCTTCTTGATCTCGTAGAGCCTTGTACCTGTTCCAATATCAAACTCTTACATTTCATCAGGCCTATAGACTATAACTGCCCCGCAAGCTTTAGCAATCCTATCATTATCAGTCTTCCTCAGCTTTCGGATAGCACTGACACCAACCTTGCTGAAATAATGGTATGCAAGATCACTGAGTCCTTTCTCAGTTACAACTAAGTCAGGTTTGAATTTTAGTATCTACATATGTACTCTTCCTCCAACTTCCAAAGAACTTCCCAATCTTCTTCCTTTACCAACTCTGTATTCATTTGATTTTCACCCTTTTTATACTCAAGCAGATAGTCGAGAATAATAATTCGAGGGTTCACTAACTTCTCTTTCTTAACTCATATAATGGGAGAATAGGACTTCTTTGGCGCCTCATCATCTAATAGAACAACATGATTTTCCTGACTATTCATGGAAGCTCCCTCGACAACATCTTTTTAATCTTTTTCAAGATGCAGTAAAAAAAATTCAATAGCAAGTTCCTGGGTACCATACCAAGTTCCTGGATCACATAGTTCCATTTGGAATGACTTAGAGATTCCCAGGTACCTTATACTAAGGTTAAAGCAAGGTTTATTGGAATCACCAAGGTTGAAGTCAAGACTGTGGAAGTCTTCAAGATGGATCTCCATAGTCCTCTTACTAACTATATAGCTACCCAATTGCCATACAATAAATTTGAAATTATTTTCCTAAGGAATGGAGGCTAACTGCAGAGTTACCTGCACTAAGGATGGCTGCAAGATAGGTGCTTTCTGCATTTGCTCATTTGCATTAGGACTTGAGGTAAATTTTAGAGCCATGCCTCTCTCGAAATGCTACTTTTTGCTCCTCAACATCATCACCGTGATTGTTAGACACCCTTTTAGTGGCGTTATCCTCTTTTTCTTATTCTAGCTCGGACCAATGGATGCAGCGCTTGTCGAGGAAATATTTGAATAGTAAATATTCGCTTAATGTTTCAGACCGATGTCATGGTTCTGTTGTGATGCTCACTTGTTAGTGAGTGGATGACCAATGCCTCCATATATTCATACTCAATTTTGGTCCTACAACACCAACTCGTACTTCTAAGCTTCTTCACAGGCATTTCGTCAAACACCTTTGGTTCAGTCTCTTTATGTTGTTGTAGACTACGACATTGTTGCTGCGGTGGTTGAACGAGGGACAAGGGACCTTCGTACTAGTGCTGCGGTATAGGTGGTATCGAAGGAGGTAACTCGATCATAAAATAGGAGGGATAGATCTCCTTTCGATACTCCATCCACCAATCCAACGTCATAAATTATTTATCTAAATTCAGTAACATACCATCAATCGATCGAAGACTCTCCTCCATGATCCACTCGCGAGGATCCTCTGGGAACCCTAATTGTGAGCTCAAACTCACCGTTGGGGGTTATGTCGTTGGAGATTATTCTAGTAGGACTCCCTGATGACATCCACGGCTCCAAGGAATCAAAAGCTCGTCAGTTGCTCGGTACCTTAGCTCGTGTGGGAATAATGATTCAGGTAGAATTTCATCCCATGATCCATAGCTCCATGGGATCGATAGTTGTGAAGATGCTGAGGTTGATGGTTGAAACCCTTGCCAAGAACCTGATCCGTCCTGGCCGTAGTGGCTCTTCCATTGTTGAAGCTCTGATGATCCTCCATGGATGCTCTAGCTCTGCCATTGATGAAGCTCCGATGATCCTTCATGGATGCTCTAGCTCTTCCATTGATCAGCTTTAAGAATTTGGACCAAATTGCTCTGATACCAATTGCTAGGTTCCTGTCATAACTGGTTCACCATTGCTGCAGCACTGGAGTAGCTCACCATTAAAGCAGAGTAAAATTCAACAAAAGTGAGGAAGAAGAAGACTCATGATGAGGAATTGTAACTAAGGTTTTCTTTATTGATGTGAATTGGAAAGGAAGTACAAGGAATTGAAAGAAAATGATATAAGGAAAAGCTTTGAAAACAAGAAATAAAACTGCTGTTCTTCGATACTAGACTCATCCATTCTATTCCCTTATATAGTAGAAAGTTACAATCACTAATTCAATTATTAGGCCTAACTAACCTTGGCATCTAGCTAATGGCTGGATGAGCTGGCCAACAGACTAGCAGTAGTTGTTGATTGGTAGATAGAAGGTGACATGACAGGCAAAAGCTGACCTGGAATTGTATTAGCTAGTACAACCTTAACTGATGGTCACAATCACAGGTAGTGACCTAATCTTTACTGGTAGGTCCTTAATAGTGATCGCGGTCGTGTGCCTCCGGCGTCACCAACCGTACGGTGAGTACCACCGCTTCTCCCCCCCTCTCTTTATCTGAACATTCTCTTTCTTCTTTTCTTTTTGAAAGTTGAAAACAACAACAATGAATGGGCTTAGGGTTTTGATTTAGTAATTAGTTTATTAGGCCTTGGCCCTATCAAATGGGTTATGGATTCTTAAATGTTTGGCATAAATTATTGTGTTTGGGTCCTATCCTTATTTGGGCTTTTAGAACATAACATAATGCTGACTTATATATATATATATATATATATATATATATATATATATATATATATATATATATATATATATATATATATATACATGAATATTTATTTTTTTTAAAAATAAATAAATATATATATATATATATATATATATATATATATATATATATATATATATATATATATATATATATATATATATATATATATATATATATATATATATATATATATTTTATATATATATATATATATATTTATATATTTTTTTATATATATTTATTTTATATATATATATATATTTATTTTTTTATATATATATATTTATTTTTTTTATATATATATATATATTTTTTTTATTTTATATATATATATATATATATATATATATATATATATATATATATATATATATATATATATATATATATATATTTTATATATATATATATATATTATTTTTTAAAAAATAAAATATTCATGTATATATATATATATATATATATATATATATATATATATATATATATATATATATATATATATTATCAAATAAAAGTTTTTGGACACATGCATATATAAAATATATTTTTGGACTTGTCTATACAACAACATTTGGGTTTAGATTTAAATATATAAATATTAATTAAAAAATAGATATGGCAATAAATATATTTTTCTAATAGACTTTAAGTGTAATTAATGGGCCTTCGTATTACATTTGGTATTTGGCTTATATATTTTAAAAGAATTTGGGCTTTTTATTATTTTGGCAAATATTTTCTTTGGGCTTTCTATTAATTTATTAAGGTCTGATATTTATATATTTATTTATAATTCTAATATTTTCTATGTAATAAAGTCTGGCTTATGTAAGGGTTTTATATGCTAACAGGTTTAAGAATATACATATATATATATATATATATATATATATATATATATATATATAGACAACGTCCTAGGAGCTTTGCTCCTGTTGGACGCCCCGGGGGCGCTCGGTCCCTTCCTGACCGGCTTTCTCCGTGTTCGGCGTTCCGCGGCCCCCTTGGCCCTCTCCGCCCGTTCCTAAGTGTTCTCCCCCTCCTCTCGGGCGCCCCTGGGCACACGGCTCCTCCCTGACCGGCTTCCTCCTCGCTCAGCTTTCTGTGGCCCCCCCCGGCGCCCTACGCTCGTGCCGTAGTCTTCTCCTTCTCCTCGCCTCCATGTCGGGGAACCGCCCTCCCGCTTCCAAGCGGGTGGCGGTGCAGCCGCTCGACCTTGGGCTCTTCATCGGGCTCCCTCCCGTCCATTCCCCCCTCCGCCCCAAGTGGTTTCCTCTTTGGTTCCCGCCTCCGTGGCGGCTAAGGAGGGCTCTTCCTCCGCCGGCGGTACTGGACCGTCCCCCCATTCTGACGATTCTCTCGGTGGCTCCCGTCCTCTGGGTGGAATCACCGGAGAACTTGGACGCTCGGAGCTGCCGACCCCCGGAGTCTGGTCGCTGGTCCCCCACCCCATGTCAAAGTCTGGCCTCGGCGACCGTACAACATCGTGTCCTGTTGAGGGTGACAGGCCAGATTGTCATCACGTGGACGCGGTTCCTTTCCCGTCTGGTAGGCTGAGCATGGGTCCCACCATGGGTTACGCAGTCCTGCTTTCCCATGCGCCCAAGGAACCTGTTCCCTGCTAAGCGGCTTATGCGCCCTATGGCCAGCCCAGTAGGGCCTCGGGCCATGCGCCCACTACTTGCAGTGCGGAAGCGCCTGCTGAGGACACCCATCCCTTATGCGCCCCATGCGCTAAGGTGGCATGCGCCTCCCCACAGTTTTCCTCCCTCTAGAGGGGACTCGGGCCATGCGCCCACTACTTGCAGCGAGCATGCGCCTGCTGAGGATGCCCCCTTATGCGCCCCCTGCGCACAGGTCGTATGCACCTCCACCCGCTTTTTTCCCCTCCTTATGTGCCCCCGGCGGTGTTAAGCCCCCCGCTGCGCAGCGCCTTGCATGCGGCTCCTCCCTCAGATCGCCTCCCCATCCGGCGGTATCGGCCCCCCTTCTCCCTCGGCCAAGTTTCCTTCCTCTTTCACCAGCTCCTGGCGACGCGTTGGGACGTCCGTCGTCCGCGCTCGGGTCCGGCGAGAAGCACAGTCTTTGCTCCGGCCGTCACCGGCATCGGAGTTCCCTACCTCCCTCGCCCGCCTCATTGGCGCCGCCGTCGCAACGCTCCGGCTTGGACCAGGTTGCAACTAGCCCTCGTCGGTCTCAGCGCCCCCGGTCCGCCCAGGAACTTTGGTGGATCCCCTGACAGGCCCCCGGCCAGTCATCCGGCCCGGGCGTAGCTGCCCCACTCCGGTGGCCGCCGGCGACTGGCACCGTGGAGCCCCACTTAGTCTTCGTTGCTCCGGGGTCTGCGATTTCCCGCCCACTCCCCCCAATTCAGGGTGCAATTTCCAATCCAACCCTACCAGGCCCGACGAAGCAGTGGACATGCGCCCGTGGTCACGACGGAGTAGGCTTCGCAGGTTTCTACCCATCTCCCGGGGCAAGGTGCTCGACCCCATCCTTAGTCAGGGGACCTTGTCGGTGGGCATTGCGCCCTCCCCTTCCTATCGGGGGAAAGCGCACGCCCCTCCTCGGGGCTAGGCGTCTTCCCTTGGTCCTCCAGGACCTGCATCTGGACCCATCCAGCGAAGTCCTGCTCCAGCCCACCAGTAGAGGGACCATGCGCACCCTCCCTCATCTAGCCTTGGCCCTCAGCTTGAGGGCGGAAGGCCTCTTACGCCCGGAACCTGCGACCCCCCATATGCCATCGCTGGGGCGGCAGCCCCTCTAGGCCACATAGCCTCCAGGACTCCGGTAGAGTCCACTTTTCCAGCATTAGTTACAGGCGCCCGATCTACCCTTCCCGGCTCGTCGGCTATGCCACCCGCTACTTCCTACGAAACGGCCCTACGTCCTGACCGAGGTATACAGCTTGCCCGCCAGAGCCGGAGATCGATCTTCCGGACATGGAATTCCAAACTCCCACCGACGGTCAAGACATCTGCATCACATTCTCACCCGCCGAAATTTCAACGCTTTCCTCCTCCTTTGCGAAGACGTTCGTATTGAAATTCTCCGCTTGCTGTCCTAAAACTGCGATAGTCAAAGAGGCTATACGTGATGGGGCCTCTTTGCAGCTTATAAGGTCACCCCTCTTGACCCCAAACACCTGTACCTCTACCTCTCCTCCCCCTACGACTTCTCCAAGGTTTGGGCCAAAGGTTACCCCAGAATTGCGTCCCAGATCGTTAAAATCGTCAGAAGGTCCCCGGACTTCAGCACAAAAGTCGATTCAACAATCGTTATGGCATGGATCACCCTACCAAGTCACCCCTAGTCTGCTTCGCGCCTGCTGCGCTGAAGCATATCGCCAGCTCTTTCGGGACGCTTGTGGCAATAGCTGAAGAAACAAGAAACCTCTCCAAAGGCAACTATGCGAAGATCTGTGTCGAAGTCGACCTAGCTCACGACCCCCCCACCCAGATTCAACTTGAGCTAGGGGGTCGTACGCACTATCAAACGCTCGAGTATGACAACAACATCTTATTTTGCAAACAATGTCAAATGAGAGGCCACCCCTTTAAATACTGTTTCAGAGCTCATCCTGAGCTGAAGAAGGCTGCCACCCGTAAACCACAAGCCCAGAAAATGGTTCCCACCGATCCCACATCCCCAAACCGTCATCAATCCAATCTCCAACTCTCCACCAACAACAGCAGCAGGTCCCCCTCCCCCACCACGATGCGGCCACCGGCCGGCGCCATCATCCCTTACAACCCCCCAAATATAACCCTCACCAATCCATTCACCATCCTCGCATCCCTCACTTTTGAGACCAATCCGGAGCGGCCCCGATCCCCAGGTTCTAGCGCAGCTGCCGCCCTCGGCCAGCAGGAGTATCACACCCCAAGAAATGCGACGGAGGAACAACTGGCTCTTATCATTCCCCCAGAGCAACCTTCCACAGACATCCCCTCACTCAACACTGACATCGCCAGCGAGGCCGATAGACCGAGCTTTGACTTCACTAAGACGGACAGGTTCTACCAAGCGAAGGATGCGGGTTTCTTGGACCCCAGTAACCCCTTGAACGCGCTGACAGAAACCGACCCAGTAGATCCATTGCAGCTGGAGGTCTCTAACAGCCATGATCACAGCCCACATGTCTCGGAGGCGAAAGCACCCAACCCTACCCAAAGTTCCTCCAAAAACCTCTACAAGAAGAAGAAAAAATGTGACACAGAGTTGTCGTCGGTCATGACCACGAGGGCTGTCGCGAAGCTTACAAACCTCCAACCCCTACCCCTTCCAATGTTTAACATCCTCTCTTGGAACGTTCGGGGGCTGGCTAATAAACCGACGCTGAATAAAATCATCAGCCTCAAGAAGATTCATAAGATCGACATTCTTGTTATCATCGAACCTAAAATTCCTCAAAAAAAACTTAAAGCCATTCAACTTCAGCTTGGATTTCACGCTGCGGTCGCTAGTTGCAACGACATTTGGATCTTCTTCGCTAAAGATATCAGGTTCGGCATCGTGCAGGACTCAGAGCAGGGTCTCTCCTGTTGGATGGAACATCCGCTCCTCCCTACTCGCTCTCTCCTCTCTGCGGTTCACGAAAGCTGTGATCAGCCGGAGCGTAGGATCCTCTGGAATACGTTGCTGGATACTTACCCCCCAGCAACAACCTCCCATGGCTGTGCATTGGCGATTTCAATACTATCTCTTGTTACGACGAGATGTCAGGGGGTCGCCCGCCCCAACAGCAGGCCATGAATGATTTCAACAACTTCATCTTTAAAGCTCACTTAAACATGATCCCTTTCACAGGCAACGCTTTCACTTGGTGCAACATGCAGGAAGGTGCTAGAAGACAATACCTCCGCCTCGACCGCGCCTTAACCAACAATTGGTGGATCGACATGGGCCTCACCACCAAACTATCTCACCTCAACACAACTGAATCGGACCATTCTCCCCTTCTGATTGAGATCAATAGCATAAACAACCCCAACAAAAAAGCTTTCCGATTCCTGGACTTCTGGAGGCATCATCCGCAATTCAGAAACATTATCATAGCTGCGTGGATCACGGTGGATGACTCGGATCCCCTCACTTGGATCACAGTTAGACTCAAAGCCACCAGGAAGGCCCTCTCTGTTTGGAGAAAGTCCGCATTCGGCTAAATTTTCCAAGCGGTCAGAACGACGGAGGATGACGTCAACCGTGCCGAGATCCAGTATGCCACGGACAGATCCCCGCAGGCCCGGTCCGCTCTCAATTTGGCCAGAGCTATTATCAAGTCCCGTCTGAAGGTGGAGACGGATTTCTGGAAGCAGAAGGCCAGATTAAAATGAGACTCTGAGGGAGACCATAATTCGAGCTACTTTCACTCCTGTGTTAAGGGTCGCAGGCACAAGCTTCATCTATACCAAATTTGCGATATGAACGATAATGGGCTGGATGATCAGAGCCGCATACAAGAGGAGGCCGCCACCTTCTACACAATCTATTCTCCAAAGAGGCAATCATCAAGGATGATGTTTTCCTGGCTAAGGTCCTAATTTGATCTCCGAGGAGGATAACGAGCGGCTGCTAACCCCACCTTCCGTTGAGGAACTCAAGAACGCGGTCTGGGACCTCGATGAGAACAGCGCTCCTGGGCCGGATGGATTTCCAGGTGTTTTCTTCAGATCTTACTGGGATCTGATCGCTGCAGACTTCCTCGAGGCCACCATCGCGTTCTTCCAAGGGTCCACCTACCCCAAAGCCATATCTAGTGCAAACCTCATCCTCATACACAAAAAAGATAATTCGGAGACTTTCAAAGACTTCAGACCCATTAGCCTCTGCACTTTTACCAATAAAATCATCTCAAAAATCATCAACAACTGCATGTCCGTCCTCCTCCCAAAGATTATCTTCGAAGAGCAAAGTGGTTTTGTCCCAGGCCGAAACATCATTGACAACATCCTTCTAGCTCAAGAAATGATCACATGCATGAAATTCCCATCTATAGAAGGAAATGACGTCATTAAACTCGACATGGAGAAAGCATACGACCGTTTGGATTGATAATTCATGATTTGGGTTTTCAGGGCCTTCGGTTTCTCTGAATCTTGGACCGACATCATCTTTCGCTCGATCAGCAACTCTTGGTTCTCCACTGTCATCAACGGATAGGCCGCAGGTTTCTTCACTGCCAGCTCTCCCCCACCATCTTCATCATCGCGGCGGAAGCTCTCAGCAGAAACCTCAAGAGTATGGCCAATATCTCCGGATTCTATCACTTCCACACTACTACCGGATGCCCACTAATCAAGCATCTTGCCTATGTTGATGACATTCTAATTTTTTCCGTTGGAGATATCGGATCTGTTGAGGTGGTCCACACCACTCTGGAGAAATATGCTAAATGTTCAGGCCAATGCATCAACACCAACAAAAGCGTCATCTACACTCACCACAAAGTGGACAGGCTTCACTCGACGACGCTCTCCACTCTGACGTCCTTCTCTACTACTTATCCGCCGTTCTCCTACTTCGGCTGCCCTTTGGTTTACGGAAAGACTAACTCAAGTATTTTTGCGAGTTTAGTTAGCAAAATCAGGTCCAAAATTGAGGGATGGCAGAACACGACCCTATCCTCGGGTGGCAAGTTGATTCTAATCAAGCATGTCCTATCGTCCATCCCCATCTACACCTTTGTCATTTGTGCCCCTCCAAAAAAGTTCTGCACTCGCTTGAAGCCCTATTTGCTAACTTCTATTGGGGCCACTCCGACGGCAAGGATAAGCATCACTGGGCTAGCTGGAAAACCATGGCTAAACCAACCGAGGAGGGAGGGGTGGGATTCAGCAGACTTCCTCATATCGTCGATTTGTTCTCCATGAAACTATGGTGGAAGCTTCACTCGAATAATTCTCTTTGGACCAGGTTCATGAAGGCCAGATATTTCAGATTCTTTCACCCCATATCTGCCGTCGCCAATAACAGATCTTCTGCCTCCTGGCGATGCATTCTCCAGGGCCGTCACTTCGTCGAAGCCCTCATTCGCCTCAAGCTCGGTGATGGTCGCTCTTCGATGTTCTACGAACGTTGGTTGGGGAATGATTTGGGCCAGCAGGCGATGTCCAACTTACATCCCCGTAAAATTCGGGAGTTGTGGGATAGCACCTCTGGTTGGAGGTGGGACAGGGTCAGCACTCGGCTTGGCGGGGAGGCAGTCAACTACCACGCTGCCGCGAACCTGCGTATTATCGACTCCCCGGACACTTTGTGGTGGTCGCCCAACTTCGCTGGAAATTTCTCCTTAGCTTCGGCTAGGATTGCGACGAGAGGCATCGGGGTTCATGCCCCTATTACTGCTCCGTTCTGGCAGGCGTGCATCCCTATTAAATGGTCCATTTTGATTTAGAGAGCCCATAGGCGAAAACTCCCTACTGATGACATCATAACATCCTTCGGTTTTAGCCTGGCCTCACGGTGCCACTGCTGCTCATCTCCTCAAGCCGAAACCGCGGAACATATATTTCTCTCCGGCGACCTCGCGACTCACTTGTGGAAGAATCTCTCTGCCAAATGCCGGCAGGAGCACAAGTCGGGCAGCCTTAACGATCTCCTGGCCAACTGGAGCAAATCTCATGAGCATCAGATCGTCGCGGCCGCCGATATTTGGGTCATGTGAAAAAATCGAAACAAATGGAGGTATGATGATCGTCGGTATGACTCCGACCAACTGATCAGGGAGGCTTCCTGACATGTGCGTAAAGCTGCAGGGCGCTGCCGCCACTCCCCTCCTAGCTTTTGGCAGGCTCTATCCTCCACTACCATCTAGGCTTTCCACAGCTCCGGCTAGGCGCCTTTTTGGGCACCCTTTTGCGTTTGTTGTTGACATGGATGGTTTGTGTCGATTCATGATTAAGTTATAACGTGTCATGACTAGTGATTATACGGGTTTGATGCGTGAGTCTTAGTTGCGATGCGAGTAATTCGTATCTTGGCTTTGTGAGCATCCGTGTCATGCATCGTGATTATCTGTATTCGTGGCATGTGTCTATCTGCATCATGATTCATGATTACCCGTTGAGAGTTGTGATTATCCATTTTTGTGATATTTTATGCTTGATATGAGAGATAGTCGGGTGAGAGAATACACTAATAGGTGTGGTTAACCCCATTTACCTATTCGATTCGACAAATAGCATTCGTACACCTCACGTGCGACGTGTTGGTTTTAGCCTAGCCCCCATATGTCGAATATTGTATTCTAGGTCATACGGTATTACTGTTCTTGTTAGATCTTGATTTTCGTGATCATTTAATTTACTTGCTCTCTTGTTGCTACTGCCATGATGCTACTTTTATATTTTTAGTTTGTCTTATTACTTGTTCTCATTACATATTATCATTATCTACTAGTCTAGTTTCATTATTGTCCATTCTCGTCATGATAGATTTATATATGCATTATGTACTTTTATAGCTGTAACAGTACTTGCTCCAATCCTGACTGGATACGTTGACAATTTTTGGCATGATGTGACTTGTGACCCACATTTCTGATGAGAAAGGACGAAGGCAATCCCTGGAAGGATTTGTTAGAATTTTCTTATTATTTTATTTCATATTTTGTAGTTAATTTCCTTAATTGCTTCCCGAAACATTACTTGACATGTATATCAACTATGGATTCCAGACTTGTAACTTTAGATGGTTATGGTTATATTAAGTTACATTTTTCCTTATTAATATATTTCTATAGAAATTCTGTGATTTGAGTACATATTGGTATTGTTGGACTTGTGTTGATTATTGAGGACTAGATAGCGTTTTACCGCCGATACCACGGCGTAGGTTGGACGTGACCACGTACTCGTACCCAAACATTAGGGTACAGATCGTGACACATTTTTATGGTGGCCCATGCATGACAGTTTTTACAAATAGTATGAACTTGTGGGAGTACTTAGGCGTAGTCGTACTACTGTGAGCCTGCCATATAGTTGGATTAATTGATTGTAGGAGATTCTAGAAAGAAGGGTACTCAATCATAGATTAGGTTTTCTTGATGGATTCCTGGGATTAGTCTCAAGAAATCTTTCCTTGAACCTTGCCTAAATTTTGTTCCATTTTTTTGTTCACCCTAATTTTTAATAAAGTTGAATATCTGTATGTTTGAATTCCATTATCCTTGAATTTTGTTCATCAACATGTTGTTTAGAAAATCTTATGTATCTCTAAACTCTTTGATTCTTCATTTTTGTCAGAATGACGAGGTCCAAGCGTAGAAATCATCATCGTCGCGCCTTGTCCTCAAAGTCGTTAGAGGAATGATCAGCAGAGCCGATGATGATAGAGACTCTTCTTTCTTTACCATCCCTGCTAACTCAGGATAGGGTTACCCCTAATTCTTCTAGTTCAATTCCCGATAGAACCTCTGTAAACCCTTAAATCAATCTTTGTTAATAATTTCTCTAATTTTCCTTAAGTATTAAATAAGGTAGGTAGTGTGTGTAAACATTCTTCTAAAACAAATGAAGAATAAAGTTCTTTGCAAAGACCTAAATTTTTAGGGGCCTTATTGCTATTATTCAAAATTCAAAATCCATCAACAGGCCAATGCTCAAGTGGCCTGTACTCCAAGCCTTAGTCGAATTCACATTGTTCTCATCAAGAGATAAGGCAATCTGGATTTAAATTTGAAAACCTCTATCTATTCTTCTCTCGATCCAGTCCAGCCTACATATATAGAGGAGGGATGGCTGCGGTTTCCCACCCTGCAAACCCTAGTCGTTCATACCCTTCACTTGCCAGGAAGAAGTCAATTTATGTTCAAACACAGGTAAGTTCATCATCCCTTTTGGTCGTGCCAAGTTACTAGTTCCTCTTTTTGTCAGCACGTCAGAAGATTAGAGTAGAATAGGTACTTGATGAAATTCCTAGGTAAACCATGAGCAAAACCTCACCAAGCATGTAGACAAAAAGTCTAGGATATTGTACCATGTATGGGGGTTGTCGCCTATCTCTTAGGGGGCGTTTGGTATGCGGAATACTATATAGCTGGGAATTCTATATTTTCGGGAATCAAATTCCAAGGAATTAAATTCCCTGGAAAATTACATTCCCATGTTTGGTGACAATATAAATATTCCCGGAAAAAAAAATAAAAAATAATAATAACGAAAAAAATGAACAAATATAAAAAAAACCGGTAAAAACGACAAAAAATCGGTAAAAACGAAAAAAAATGGTAAAAACGATAAAAAATCGGTAAAAACGACAAAATAACAAAAACCGACAAAAATGATGAAAAACGACAAAAAATCGGTTAAAACGACAAAAATGACCAAAAAGCGACAAAAAATGTATAAACGACAAAAAAAACAAAAAAGGGTAAAAACGACAAAAATAACCAAAACACGACAAAAACGACATAAAACCGGTAAAAAACGACAAAAAAAATCAAAATGCGGCAAAAACGACAAAAACAACAAAAAAATCGGTAAAAACGACAAAAAATGACAAAAAAAAATCGGTTAAAAACGACAAAAAAATCGGTTAAAAACAACAAAAAAATCGGTAAAAACGACAAAAAATGACAAAAAATTCGGTTAAAAACGACAAAAAATCGGTTAAAAACAACAAAAAATCGGTTAAAAAACGACAAAAAATAACCAAAAAACGAAAAAAAAAAAAAATCGAAAAATAATCGATAAAAACGACAAAAAAAAGGACAAAACGACAAAAGAATAACCAAAAAGCGACAAAAATGACAAAAAAAATCGTAAAAACAAAAAAAAAAGCTACAAAAAAAACGACAAAAAAAGCGGTAAAAACAACAAAAAATCGCTTAAAAACGACAAAAATTGACAAAAAAAGCGACAAAAGGGACAAAAATTGGGTAAAAACGACAAAAATAATCAAAAAGTGAAAAAAAAAAAAGAAAAAAATGGGTAAAAACCAACAAAAATCGCTTAAAACGACAAAAATTGGTAAAAAACGAAAAAAAATGACAAAAAAGCGATAAAAACGACAAAAAATAATCAAAAAGTGACAAAAAAAAGACAAAAATGGGTAAAAACGACAAAAAATTGCTTAAAAAACGACAAAAAATGACAAAAACGACAAAAAATAATCAAAAAGTGACAAGAAAAGACAAAAAATGGGTAAAAACGACAAAAAAATCGCTTAAAACGACAAAAAATTGGTAAACCGACAAAAAATGACAAAAAAAAACGATAAAAAACGACAAAAAATAATCAAAAAGTGACAAAAAGACAAAAAAATGGGTAAAAACTAAAAAAATCACTTAAAACGACAAAAATTTGGTAAAAACGACAAAAAATGACAAAAAAGCGATAAAAACGACAAAAAATAATCAAAAAATGACAAAAAGACAAAAAATGGGTAAAAACGACAAATCACGACAAAAATTGTGTAAAAATGACAAAAAAAGCGATAAAAACGACAAAAAAAAGAAAAAATGTTCAAAACTAATCAAAATTGATCAAAAAAGAAGAAAAAAATTTAGACAATTTTTTTTTTGCCCGGGCAAAAAAAAATACCCACATATTCTCAAGGGATAGAATTCCCATGTTTTGTGGGTAAACTATTTACCCGGGTATTTATAATTTCCGGGAATAAATTTTTTATAAGCCAAACAAACGTGGTAATAGATTCCCATCTTAAATTCTCCCGGGAATAAAAAAAAAATACCGCGTACCAAACGTCCCCTTAAAGTTATGAAGGATTAAGGATAGGGAGAGTACCAATATCCAACAAGTAGCTGTGACACCTGGTTACCTAGGGACGGGGTCACAGGCCTATCTATGTACAGAGACAGGCTCTGTACAGGCATAGAGGATACTAGATGTACCTCTAAGAAGCAGGGAACCCCAGTCCTCACCTATAACCACCTTTGTATACATTTGAAACTGGTAGGGAATAACCTTATGAAACCTAAAGGAAGGGATCAATATCTAACAGGTACCTAGTACCCTATGAATTAAACTACTCGACCTGGGGGAGACTTGATATCAACTGGTTATATTTACAGACCTATACTAGTGTACCAAACTTCTCATGGTGCATCACCTACTGATACTGTAGGATGAGACCCTGCTATCCCCAGATATTAGCATAGGAAAATCCTTGTATCCATTGATACAGACCTATGAATCCTTCCTAGTATCTATTAAATATTGATAAGTGAACCCCCTTTTGTTATTAATGTTAGGATGCTGATAAAGGAGTTTCCCTTGTGCCCTTTTCATACGACTGTATGAGCTGCATCCAAAGGATACAAACAGACTAGCCTTCCTTTGTATACCCAATGATACTGCCATAAAACTTCTTGTTAACCCTTAGATAGTAATATGTGACCTGCCCTTCACAAATCAATTGATATCAACCTATGAGTTCTCCTAACCATGTAGCATGTGACCTGTGCTTTTGGTCCTACGAAAAGACTGAGAGGGAGGGCTAACACCCTAGCTAACCATGTAGCATGGGTAACAGGAATCGAATGAAACCATTTAGGTGGTTAGTTATAACAGAGCATGGGTGTTCCCATGTCCTGTAATAGGAGTCAGGGTAGTAGGGACTAAATGCACCTGTCCACCACAATCAATACCTGGAACCAACCTGTATTTGCTAACGTCTCAAATCAGGCCTTGCAGCTAACCATGTGTGTCCATCACGATATTAGCCTATATGGAAGGATTTGGGGGGTTTTGATGTGGGACATACAACTCTAACTGCTGCAATAGGCTGACCCACTGCCCTAGGTTACACTGCACTTGGACTTTACTTGCTAAGGTTCCTAAAGGTTCAACCTGTCAGTACTGATCTTATGAAACCCCATTAGTTGAGAACCTTGTTTACTTTAGACCATATCCTGGAGTTGTATCCTGTGGGCAGCATCGACTTCATAATGAGTAACAGGACAGTAAAGTGGTAATGCCTACAAGACTATGGAAGGCAGGGTGTAACAGATGTCTGATACCAAATTCTCAGTGTGGGAATCCTTATCCTTTAATTTCTCATTTTGGTCTGCTTATGTCAGTTTCATCTTGATGGCTCCACATCTCACATCAATTGCATCATACCACCTGTCATCAAGCAACATGCTGATATAGGACATTAGCCTAGGAACTAGTCTCCTGTGAATGAAATCATGAGTACTACAAATGCTCTATTGACAGGAGTAGAAGGGGGTGCATTTAGAAAACCTTTTTGTACTAGTAGATACTAAAGTATAGGACACTCCTTGTATTCCCTGTATCCTAATATTTCAAGGGAGATGTGGTGAAGGTAATGGACTACAAATTAGTTCTTGAGTGTGGTTTGTGGCAGGTTGATATAACTTTATCATAACTTAACTTGAATATTGGATGACCCTAAACAACAAGCTTAATGAGGAAGGTATGTAGGGGTATCCTACTGCTAGAAGGACATCAACATGAGGGGTACCCTAATGTCAATTCAAAACCTATATTGAGTCCTTATGTCTGTCTGTTAAAAGGGGGGAATATCACTGCTAGTGTGTCTAGTTAGGTGACCAATCACCACAAGAAACAGAACAACAGCTAGGGAAGTACCTCATATGGGTAGAAACCTAGTACAGGAAGTACCAAGGGCTAGGTATGAAATGTGAGTTAGATTATGCAAGAGAAGTCAGTGAACCAATAAACCACGTAATAAATAGATGGTGCACTTTTGAATCTAACTACATTTGACATTACAAATGTGTCTAATCAGGTTACCTGGACATCGATTTGGAATCTGATCAGTACAAGCATCTCAGGATACCAAGCGAGTACAGTTTGTTGTTTGTTTTCGATATTAATTTTCATTATATTTTACTGTTGGCCATTGGTTATGTGGTTTTATCATTTTATATTCTATTATAAATTGTTGAGTTGGAAATGAGAAGTACCAAGGATGTGTGATCCAACCGTAGACATTGTTTAATTTCTGCAAGTAGACCTCGGAGACATTGTTTATTTCTCATGCAAGTAGACATCGTAGACCTCGCGGTGTAGTGTCCCAGACTGATCACATATCAAAGGTACTTCTTACAATTGGGAAGGTATTTTAGTTTATTTATTTGCTATTGATTTTTTATCTTTTCTCACATCTTTTTCTGTTTATTTTCAAAACATATGATTGGTGTCTAACCTCTGTCTTATAGTCATTTTCATATATTGGAACGGCATTCAGTGAATTGTACTCATTCCATCCTGACTGGGTAACCAAATAAATTTTAGGTGATTGCGAAGAGGTTGAGTGCCCTGACCAGTATGGACCGTACATAAGAGATACAGTAGAGGCGAACTTTGCTTATCAGGAGGAGTACGCAGCATCTGATCCTGATGTGTTTGCTTAGTTACCTTTAGTTAGTGCTGAGGCATTGTAGTAGATACTGAGTTAATTTTTGAGACATGTAGTTGAGATTTATTCATCACACATTTCATATTTTGAGATGGTTCTATTTATTTTCATCTTCTGGATGCTGAGTTGTGATATTGAGTTGTGTTTTCCCATGTGGGTATATCTTTTATTGCGTGGTTTCATCATACTGTTACAGCGTTCTACCACCGACTCTACGATGTAGGCTGGGCGTGTACACGGTTCATGCCTAAATATTAGGTACGGGTCGTGACACGTTTTTATGGTGGCCCATGTAGGTCAGTTTTCGCAAAGACAGCGAAACCGTGGTAGTACTTAAGTTAGCCGTACTACTGCGGGCCTGCGATTAGGACTAGCAATAGGAACCTAAGGACCGTCTCCATGAGTTGAAACTGCGTTATTGACTTCTATACTCGACTTCAAGTACCCTTATGCATCATGTTTGAATCTTTCTCTAATGATTTCTTTTTTTTTCATCCAATGGATTCGCAAGACAGGAACAACGCTGCACTGAACACTCCACCGGCCGTTGGTGAATTTTTTACCTACGAGACTCCACGGACACAGGGAGGCCAGCTTATTTACCAGGGCGATCTGCCTCAGCCACAGTACTCGAGGTTCCGTAGGGACGACATTCCACCACCGTCGCAGTTCCATCCGCAGACTCCAGTGTCAGCACCCATTCCTCCTCCAGCACCAGCAGTCTATCCACCACCAACGATGCATCCAACACCAGCCATGTATCCAGTGCCTATGATGCAGTAGGTACCCTTTATGTACGCAGCACCTACCATTCATCCAGCACCAGCGATGTACCCGACACCTACTCTGTCCCCGCCACCGGCACTGGATAATATTACCCTCCTAGGAATTTTCCTACAGCAGGCTAACATCTTTCGTAATACCTTGCGAGAGGCTCTTCAGCAGAGAGATGCTCCCCAACAGCGTCCTGGAACTTCCAAGAACTTCATGGACTTCAGGCCCAGAGAGTTCTATAGGACAGAGGGAATTATCTACGCTGATGAATGGTTGGAGAACGTGGAACGATACATGAAGATGGCCCGCGTCTTAGAAGATCTAAAGGTAGAGTCAGCTAGTGGACAACTTTTCGATATCGTGCAGACGTGGTACCAAGGCAAACCCTGATTTTCTGCTACAGACGTAACTTGGAAAGAATTCAAGTGACTGTTCAAGAAGAAGTTCTATACATACGTAACACGAGAGGCGTTGGTGAGTCAGTTCGATCAGCTAGAGCAAGGCAACAACACCGTTGACGAGTACACATCAGAGTTTTCTTGCCTCAGCCGCTTCGCAGAGAGCTTGGTCAGCACCCCTGAAGACAAGGCACGACGATTCAGAAAGGGACTATCTCACGAGATTCGCTTAGCCATCGCCACCAGCCAAGCCACTACCTACGAGAAGATTCTGGACGTCGCCCAAGCAGTAGAAGAAGAACTGAATTACAGGCCAAAGAGGAGTCGAGAGACTTTCGGAGGAAGCAACAACCAATTAGCACCGGCGAAGCGTCCCCAATTCCAGCCGAAGGTCTTTCAACACCAACATCAACAACAGTTCCAGTCTGCTGGCAAAACCCCAGCATATCAGTAGAACCGAGTTCCAGCCCAAGCCCAGACCCAGCAGCCGCAGAGACAGCTACAACAGGTCCTGCAATGCACTCACTGTGGGAGAAGCAGACACATTTGGGATGACTACAAGAAGAGACTCGGAGCATGTTATAGTGTGGATCTCCATCGCATCAGCTGAAAGATTACTTACTGGTCCCTAATCGAACATGACGCGAGACGGCACCGGTATCGAGAGGACCAACAGTTCTACAGCCATGAGGTCCCCAACTACCCACTCAGCAGCAGCGGTTCACTCAGCACCAGCAAAGAGAAGCACCCCAGCAGGGCCGAGCTTTTTCCATGGCCGTCGGGGAGCCAGAGCCTACCCCAGATGTGATAGCAGGTTCTATATTACTAGATTCCTTTTCAGCTATAGCTTTGTTTGATTCGGGTGCATCCCACAGTTTTATTTCTGTAGCTTTTGTATTCAAGCATAGCGTAGTATCGGAACCATTGGGTGGTATTTGCAAAATTATGACGGGCGGAGGTGCTATCCTAGTCAAGGATATTTGCATGAGTCTTCGCATCACCTTGGGAGGTAGAGAGTTGTGCGCCAACTTACTCGTAATGCCACTACCTAGTTTCGACATCGTCTTCGGTATGGATTGGTTGAGTAAGAATTTTGCCAGTATAGACTGCCACCGAAGATGTGTTGTATTCAATCCTCCGGGGGTTCCTGCATTCGAGTTAACTAGAGGAGCAGTAGAGCAGCAGCGCAGGGCTATTTGTGGAGCTATGGTCGAGGGGAAAGAGATGCCACATCCCATCATCGCGGAATTCATGGACATATTTCCTGAGGACTTACCGGGATTGCCGCCAGATAGAGACATCGAGTTTGCTATTGATCTAGTGCCAGACGCGGAACCAACGGCACAACCGGTGTACCGGATCAACAACAAGGAAGCTGAAGAATTGAAGAAGCAGATCGATGAATTGCTAGAGAAGGGGTTCATCAGAGAGAGTTCGTCACCATGGGGATCCCCTGTCCTTTTTCTGCCGAAGAAGGATGGTACGGTACGTATGTGCATCGACTACCAAACCTTGAATAACCATACTATCAAGAACAAGTACCCATTGCCGAGGATTTACGATCTTTTCAATCAATTAAGCGGAGCACGGGTATTCTCGAAGATAGATTTGAGGTCGGGTTACCTTAAACTGAAGGTGAAGAAAGAAGATATATCGAAGACTGTATTCTGGACCAAGTACGGGCAATACGAATTTATGGTGATGCCGTTCGGGTTAACTAATGTCCCGACAGTCTTCATGAACTTGATGAACAAGGTATTCCATCCGTACCTTGACAAGTTTGTAGTGGTATTTATAGATACATACTTATTTACTCAAAAACACCGGAAGAACACGAGGAGCACCTAAGGATCATGCTAGAGACTCTCAGGTAGGAGAAGCTCTATGAAAAACTCTCGAAATGTGAGTTTTTCAATGACAAGGTAGAGTTCCTTGGACATATGGTAACATACGACGGTATATCTATCGATCCGAAGAAGGTTATGGTGTGGAAGATTGGACTACTCCGACTACGGTGGCAGAGATACGAAGCTTCTTGGGATTAGCAGGGTATTATCGAAAATTCGTGCAAGACTTCGCTTGGATTGTAGAGCCGCTTACTATGCTCACTGAAAGGACGTAGAGTTCGTGTGGACAGAGGACTGCCAGGCTGCGTTCGATGAGTTAATGAAGAGACTGACGACAGCCCCTATTCTGGCTTCCTATTTTGAGTGTTTGCTTGCCGCTGCTTTATCCTGAATACCAAAGACAACTTAGGCAAGTTTGATGCCAAAGCTGACGAAGGTATTTTTCTTGGTTATGCCGCCAAGAGTAAAGGATACAGAGTGTTCAACAAACGCTCTATGATTCTTGAAGAATCTGCTAATGTAACCTTTGATGAGAATAATAGTACAACTATTATTCCCGATGATGAAGATGACATATACCGCAAACCATCAACTTCTACACCCGTGGATACAACACCTAGAACCAGTTCTCTGGAAAGCTTACCAAAGAAGTTTAATTTCATACCATCACATCCGAAAAACTTGGTAATAGGTGAAGTATCAAGAGGAGTAAGTACTCGATCATCAGTTAGAGACTCTATAGCTAGCACTACATTTATTTCTCAAATAGAACCCAAAAACGTTTTAGAAGCCTTCTCTGATAAATTTTAGATATCTGTAATGCATGAAGAACTCAACCAATTCGAAAGAAATAGTTCGGGAACTCGTTCCTAAACCTGCTAATCATTTGATCATTGGTACTAAATGGATTTTTCGTAACAAAGTCAATGAAGACGGTTCAATCACACGTAACAAAGCCCGTCTCGTAGATCAAGGATACAACCAAGAGGAAGGTATCGACTACGATAAAACATATGCTCCTATTGTACGACTTGAATCAATCCGCATGCTTTGTGCATTTGCAAATTTCCAAAATTTCAAACTCTTTCAAATGGATGTCAAAAGTGCTTTTCTTAACGATTTTATCAAAGAAGAAGTGTTTGTAAAGCAACCACCTGGTTTTAAAAATCACAAATTTTTCGATCATGTTTTAAAACTTAAGAAAGCTCTCTATGGCCTCAAACAAGCCCCTCGAGCTTGGTATGAATGCCTTAGCACTTTCTTACTTGACAAAGGTATTTCAAAAGGAAAAATTGACACGATACTGTTTATAAAATCTATTGATGACACCATTCTCTTAGTGCAAATTTATATGGATGACATCATATTTGGGTCTACTAATGAGATTTTGTGCCAAGAATTTGCCAAGTGTATGCAGAATGAGTTTAAGATGAGCATGATAGGGGAGCTCAACTACTTTCTTGGACTGCAAGTCAAACAATACTCACAAGGAGTCTTCATCAGCCAATCAAAGTATAAAAAGGATATGCTGAAGAAGTTTGATCTTGACAACATCAAACCAATCAGTACTCCGATGGCTACTACAACAAAACTAGAACCTGATGAAATCGGCAAACCAGTTGATCAACATAAGTATCGAGGTATGATTGGTAGTCTACTCTATTTAACTGCTAGTCATCCCGATATCATGTTTAGTGTTTGCCTGTATGCTCGCTATCAAGCCAACGCTAAGGAATCACACATGACCGTATTTAAGCATATCTTTTGATACCTTAATAGGACTGTTACGGTGGGCTTATGGTATCCCAAAACTACATCCTTTGACTTGATCGGATATTTTGATGCCGATTTTGTCGGATTAAAAGTCGACCGTAAGAGTACCAGCAGAATGTGTCATTTGTTAGGCAAGGCATTAGTCTCTTGGTTTAGCAAGAAACAAAATTCTATAGCATTTTCTATAACAGAAGCTAAATACATAGCTGCAGGATGTTGTTGTGAGATTTTGTGGATAAATCAAACCCTTGAAGACTATAATTTACTTTTAAGCACATACCTATATTCTGTGGTAACACTAGTACGATTAACCTGACTAAGAACCCAGTATGTCACTCACACACTAAGCACATAAAAATTAGACACCATTTTATGCGTGATCATCAATTGCATGGTACTATTAATCTAGAGTCTATTGATACTGATCATCAGCTAGCAGACTTTTTCACAAAACCACTTGCCGAAGAGCTTTTCAACTTTCTTCGTCGAGAATTAGGAATTTTGGATGAAAATGTCATACAATAAATTATACATATGCAAATAATTGTTAAAACATAATCGTACATAGTGCAATTATTTTGGGTACAAGCCGAAAGGGCCCTTTTCACAACAAAGCGTAAAAGCCTAAGCACGGTGTACTAGTCTTCGGACTACCGCTAGCTGGGATCCGGCTCCTACAGCTAACCTGAGGCGATTCATCTGTACTGATCATTGATTAACAAAGTTTGTCGTAAGGTTTAATTTATTTTTTGGCTTATATAATTCAAGATTGTTAATTCAAGACCATCTTTTATCTCTTCTATCAATATTTTGTTTCTTGTTGGAGTTCTGGAACCACCCTTACAGAGCTCGGGCGGAACTCTGCCTATGGCAGAACTCGGGCCGAACTCTGTATAGTGCGTACCAGAACTCTCAGCCACTCCTGGCCATCCATCCTATTTGATCTAAGGGCAACAATTTAACATGTGCAGCCGGCCCTACCACTTAAACCCACGAATTTGCCTTCTCTCTCCTCATTGCCATCATTTTCAACCACTATCCAAATTTTTTTCTCCAAAACGCTAACCCTAGAAATCTTTTTGTTGGTGCTCTTCACTCTTCAAACTAAAGATTTCAAAGTTTTGGGTGATTCTCTTCCATCCTCCTTAATTATTTTTGAGGTATAACTCTTAGTTCTCCATCTCCACTTCCATTGTTCTTCTTCATTTGTTTTACTATTATCAATGGCTCCTAGACTTTTTAATAGAGGAAAGAGGATTAGGACTGAAGGAGCTTCATCATTAAACCCTCCTTCTCCTCCTCCAAATCCTATTCACCCATTGTTCAATCCTTCTTCTCCTTCCAATGCCAACACTTATAATGCACATATTTTCGAATCGTTAGAAGCCTCTAACGAGTGGTACTCTGATTTTCGCTCACAAAGTGTTGTGTCGGGACATCCTATTAATTTCATAATATTTTTCGAATTTGATCCTAATTTCAAGGATCTATGTCTTGATGAACTTGTGTCCACATCGTCACTCATTTACCTCAATGTAATTCAAATGTTTTATTGCAACATGACCAACGACGACCGAAGAACCTACTCTCGGGTCGCCGACATTGATATTATGTTTAATGACTTTGACCTAGCTGAATATCTTGAACTCCTTGACCCCAATTCCGGGGAGCGTATTGTTGATGCTCGGGATTTCTAATTTGCTGGTGATATCACACTTGAGGGGTTGAATGATATGATGTGTGAACCCAACACCTGCCCTCGTAAACTTCGGGCTATGTATCTCAACAACCATTTCTATGAACTTTATCGCATCATTCTTTTCTATCCTGTCGAAAGCAGGATCTACCGATGAGGTTACTTATCATGAGATTACCGCCCTTTATTTTCTTCATTTCACCATCTCCTTTAATTTTCCTCGCACGATGATGGATTGGATGATTCGTGCAAGGAAGAAGCCAAAATTGCTTATACGATGTATCTTCCTATGATCTTTCGTGCATTCAATATCCCTTTGGATGAGTGTCAGTTTTTAGCAGCTCATGCCTTCTGTCCAAGGCTCGTAGGACTGCCCCTGCTCCTGTTCCTCCTGCTCCAGCGAGGAGGAATCTTCTGACTCAGATGCCCCACAGCCTGAGCCTCCTGCCACCCTCGACAAAATCCGCGACATGTTGCACGACCGCTCCGTTTGGAAGACTATCGCTATACCCAGCTAGACTATCAGACTATTTTGCAGATGAGTGCCATCAGCAATGCCCTGCATGATATCCAGTACAACATGGCCCGACATCCAATTATGTTGTTTCCTACGGGTCGGGACCCTTCTCGCGAAGCCTACCGGATTGACGATCCACGGGCCTTGCGGTATTTGGATCCTAATACGGCGTTTGCTGATCCTCGTCGCTCTGCCAGCGGGGTGCATTTAGAACACCTTTTTGTACTAGTAGATACTAAAGTATAGGACACTCCTTGTATTCCCTGTATCCTAATATTTCAAGGGAGATGTGGTGAAGGTAATGGACTACAAATTAGTTCTTGAGTGTGGTTTGTGGCAGGTTGATATAACTTTATCATAACTTAACTTGAATATTGGATGACCCTAAACAACAAGCGTAATGAGGAAGGTATGTAGGGGTATCCTACTGCTAGAAGGACATCAACACGAGGGGTACCCTAATGTCAATTCAAAACCTATATTGAGTCCTTATGTCTGTCTATTAAAAGGGGGGAATATCACTGCTAGTGTGTCTAGTTAGGTGACCAATCACCACAAGAAACAGAACAACAGCTAGGGAAGTACCTCATATGGGTAGAAACCTAGTACAGGAAGTACCAAGGGCTAGGTATGAAATGGGAGTTAGATTATGCAAGAGAAGTCAGTGAACCAATAAACTACGTAATAAATAGATGGTGCACTTTTGAATCAAACTACATTTGACATTACAAATGTGTCTAATCAGGTTACCTGGACATCGATTTGGAATCTGATCAGTACAAGCATCTCAGGATACCAAGCGAGTACAGTTTGTTGTTTGTTTTCGATATTAATTTTCATTATATTTTACTGTTGGCCATTGGTTATGTGGTTTTGTCATTTTATATTCTATTATAAATTGTTGAGTTCGGAATGAGAAGTACCAAGGATGTGTGATCCAACCGTAGACATTGTTTAATTTCTGCAAGTAGACCTCGGAGACATTGTTTATTTCTCATGCAAGTAGACATCGTAGACCTCGCGGTGTAGTGTCCCAGACTGATCATATATCAAAGGTACTTCTAACAATTGGGAAGGTATTTTAGTTTATTTATTTGCTATTGATTTTTTTATCTTTTCTCACATCTTTTTCTGTTTATTTTCAAAACATATGATTGGTGTCTAACCTCTGTCTTATAGTCATTTTCATATATTGGAACGGCATTCAGTGAATTGTACTCATTCCATCCTGACTGGATAACCAAATAAATTTTAGGTGATTGCGAAGAGGTTGAGTGCCCTGACCAGTATGGACCGTACATAAGAGATACAGTAGAGACGAACTTTGCTTATCAGGAGGAGTACACAGCATCTGATCCTGATGTGTTTGCTTAGTTACCTTTAGTTAGTGCTAAGGCATTGTAGTAGATACTGAGTTAATTTTTGAGACATGTAGTTGAGATTTATTCATCACACATTTCATATTTTGAGATGGTTCTATTTATTTTCATCTTCTAGATGCTGAGTTGTGATATTGAGTTGTGTTTTCCCATGTGGGTATATCTTTTATTGCGTGGACAAAGGCAATCCTGGAGATGAGTCCGTCGAAGAACCTCCATGAACTCTGCGGCCTTCAGGGAAGACTAGCTTACATCAGGAGGTTCATATCCAACCTCTCAGGACGATATCAACCCTTCACACAACTGATGAAGAAAGGCATCTCTTTCGTATGGTATGAGGAATGTCAACACGCCTTTGATGATATTAAGGAGTACTTGACAAATCCGCCAGTTCTAGTAGCTCCGGTTGCCGAAAACCCTTTCTTGCTATATATATGAGCAATGGAACACTCCCTCGATACCCTGCTAGCACAAAATAATGATGTGGGGCACGGACAAGCCATCTATTACCTCAGCCGAATGATGGTGGGGTCGAAGCACAAGTACACCGCCGTAGAGAAGGAATGCCTTGCCTTGGTGTTCGCCATTCAGAAAACACGACACTATGTGTCAGGCCAGACCATCCATGTTATCTCACGAGTCAATCCCCTCAGGGTTCTCATAACCAAGCCAGGCGCACTCAGTTCTCGTCTAGCCACATGGGCGATACTGTTATCTCCCTACGACATGATCTTCGTTCAACAAAAGGCTGTCAAAGGTCAAGCCTTAGCCGAATTTTTGGCGGCCCATCAAGGCTCAGAAACAGCCAGAATCTATGAAGAAATCCCAGATGAAGTCATTGACTCAAACATCATTTCACATGAAAACGTTTGGCGAATGTTCTTCGACGGTGCCTCAAGAATGGAGCCCCAAGGTGATATTATCGCTGGAGTTGGGATAGTGTTGATTTCTCCCTCTAGATTGGTAGTCAACCGAGCATATTCACTCACGGAACCCTGTTCCAACAATGTAGCCGAATATAACGCTTTGGTCATTGGGCTCTGACTTGCAAAAGAAGTGGGAGTCAAATACTTAGAAGCATACGACGACTCGCAGTTGGTTGTCAATCAAATCCGAGGCTCGTACGAAGTTCGCAACGCTGACCTGATTCCTTATCATCAGACAGCAATTGGTATCATAGCAACCATGGAGGGGTTCTTTATAGAACATGTTCCTAGGCTCCAGAATATTGAAGTCGACGCCCTAGCAGGCCTCGCCGCTTCTTTGGCGGTTCCAAATTATGCTCATCATCTAGTTGACGTCAAAGGCCATGAGCTGGTCTGTCCCAAAATCAACGTTCAACCAGATACGAGTTACTCCACCCAGATAACCAATGATGTGAAAGACTGGAGACTTTCGTTCATCGACTTTGCAGTTTACAAAATCCTGCTTGAGAATGTGAAAGAAGCAACTTCAATCAGAAGGCGTTCTCTCAGATTCTTTTATGACACGGAAACAAAAATGTTGTACCGATGATCTTACGATGGACTATTGCTAAGATGTATGTCAAATGCAGAAGCCAAAGAAGCCTTACGCGAGGCTCACGATGGTGTCTGCGGGGCTCACCAACCGGGCCCGAAGTTGCAGGACAGTCTCTGTCGGATGGGTTACTACTAGCCTACGATGGTAGCAGACGCAGTCGATTATGCAAAGAAGTGCAAGGCTTGTCATATCCACACAGATTTCATACATCTGCCATCTGAATTCTTGCACCCAACAGTGGCTTCTTGGCCATTTGAAGCATGGGGAATGGACATTGTTGGCCCAATTACCCCGTCGTCGTCCAAAGGGCTCCGATTTATTCTCGCAATCATCGACTACTTCTCTAAATGGACGAAAGCTATTCCGTTGGCAGAGGTAAAGACATTAAACGTGACCAGTTTCATAAAACATCACGTTATTTACCATTTTGGACTGCCAAGGAGGATCATTCATGACAACGGTCCGCAGTTTGCAAGCCATGCCTTCTATCGATTCTACGACAAGAACCGAATTCAGAATGTGGCTTCAACGGCCTACAATCCGTCAGCTAATAGTCTGGTCGAAGCCTTTAACAAGACCATAATCAAGCTTCTCAAAAAGTTTGTGTCTTCAAACAAGCGCGACTGGAATAAAAAGTTTGGCGAGTGCTTATGGGCATACCGTACCATAATTCGGACGGCCACAGGAAATACGTCGTTCTTTCTGGTGTACGGAAGCGAGGCAGTTCTCCCATTGGAGACTCAGATCCCTTCACTTGGTGTGGCCCTTACTTACCGGTTAATGTCGGACAATAACTACCACCGACGGCTACAAGAACTAGAAGCGTTAGACGAGAAACATTTTCAAGCTCAACAAAGCATTGAGCTCTATCAAGCACGCATCTCTCGAGCGTTCAATAAGAAATTCAAGCAGAGGACATTCCAAGTAGGCGACCTCGTCTTGGCAGTTCACAGGCCGATAGTTATGACTCACAAAACTGCCGGCAAGTTCCAACCCAAGTGGGAGGGCCCATTTGTCATCGAGACCGTATTCTCCAACGGCGTGTACTGTCTTGTAAAACAAAATTGAGACTTGCTCATAATGCCCGTCAACGGCAAATTCCTTAAGAAATATTATGTCTAAACGACATCTTCCAACTATCTCTCAGATTGTGAGTTATGTACCCTATGGTACCGCTGAACTTACACTCCGACCCCAAATCTTCCAGATTGTTGAGTTATGTACCCTCAGGTACCACTGAACCTACTCTCTGACCGCTTCGAGTGGATTTATATCGCATCTTCTGGGCAACAAGTCATGTATGATCATACCTCTGAACTTCCACACTAAATGGTTTCCCCACCGGAGTTTGCCTCAAAATTTATTACTCGCACCACCGGTGCACAAAAAGGGTAATAGGTCCATAAAATTCCCCAATGGGAAAAACAACCACGTCTATATTACCTCTGAGTTGTTTTCCCGTCCATCACAAAAAAATCACCCAATACATAGAACTTCCACGTTGATAGCACCTTTGAGTTGTTCTGTGTATCCCCATTAGGCCCACTCCTACTATGTCTTCATTACCTCTGAGTAGGAAGGCTCTACTTTAGACCCATATTTACCACGTCCTCATTACCTCTGAGTAAATATGCTGGTTTTCTCTCCACTTATTATCAGTACTCGCACCGCCAGTACACAAAAAGGGTAATAGGTCCACAAAAGTTATCATAATCTATTACTCGAACCATCGGTGTACCAAAGAGTAGTTGGTCCACAAAATATCATTCAAATCTATTTGCTCGCATTTCTAAATACACAAAAGGGCAATAGGTCCACAAAAGTCCCCCATTGGGATATCCTTTATCAAATACAAATGACGTATTAGGCCTTCTAGTACAAGTACCACAGATATTACAAATAAAGAATAGTGTGAATGTATTCTGCTTATTCAAAATCAGTTACATTCATAGGACTACATCAGTAGCAGAAAGAAAAGAAAGAAAAATCTAGCAATACATAGTTTGGTCAGTTCGACAGCACTTCGCCTCCATCAAAAAAGTAGTTTCGTGGCCCTCGAAAGAAGTCATGTTTTACTACTGAGAAGCAAACTAGGCTGTTGAATCTCCAAGGAGTTGCACGGAGGAGGGCAAATATAGCATGCTTTTCTTTCCTCCGTATTGCGGATACCTTAGCCCCGCTCCTCCAAAAGACCATACCTTCAAAACTGTTCTCTAATGGTGGTTTTGCCTACTTGGAGAGCAGTGAAAATAGGACGGTCATAATGATGCCTGACCACCGTCCAACTCTCCGAGGTATAAAGGTTCTTCCTACCACCTGGGAAAAACTCTTCCGAAGCATGAAGAGTTCTGAGTTGTCTGATGTGTATGCCAAAATGGCACGGGGAAAACTCTTCCGAAGCATGGAGAGTTTTGAGCTGTCTAATGTGTGTGTTAGAATGGTGCATTTTCACTCTATCGCCGATACCGATCCTAGAGAAATTTACTAGCCGAATCCCTAAAAAAAGAAGAAGGGGTTAGCAGGTAGAAGAAAACAATATTCAGCCAAAACAGATCCTATGCGGCCCAGTTATGAGGAATGAAACGCATGAGGCTCAGTCTTAAAAAGCACTTATGCGGCTCTGTTATGCAAATATTCATGCGGCTAAGCCATGAAGCAGTCATGAAGCATCTATGAATGATAGTGGCGCTTATACGGCCCAACTGGCCCCATCATATAAAACACATGCAGTCCCATGAGATGGAGGATATATCAATCATGCCCAAAGCGCAGAGGTAATTTATGACAAGACCGCGCATAAAATATGCGATATGGCCGTTCAAGTTTAAGTCACCACTTTCCCACCGTCCTTACCCGTAACAGGAGAATGCACGTCAGAATGAACGAGAGAAGAGTCTGTAGCACTCGACGGAGAGGCTAGCCCCTTTTCTTTGGCCGTGGCATCAGTCAACTTGGAAGTTTTCGGATCCATGGCTAACCGGGACAGAAAGAGGACGAAGACGATGAAGACGAAGGAGAAAAAGTTGAAGAAAAAAGTTCTCTCCGTATAGGCCATATTTATAGCTCTTCAAAATGGAAACAGATGAATGCCGCTCCGATTCTCGTATCCATTAAAGATAATAATGATGTTTGGAGTTTTATCCTTAAATAACCGTCATCATCGCTTCAATTCTCGTACCCATTAAGGATAATGATGATGTTTGGGGATTTTATCATTAGTGACCATCAGCTTTATCTCGAAAAAATAAATAAATAAAAGTGTCCAAATCAAAAACCAAATCAAGGCATTAAATGCAGCAGTGACAGCTGGCACAAGATCTCCCTACGGCACAAGATCTACCTACGGCCCGAAAGCGTCCATGCGGTCCAAAATGTCCCTGCGACATGACGTCTCTCCTGACTCGATGATTTTTTCTGCGGCTTGATATACGTCCATGATTCTTATTCAAAGTATTCCAAATTTGCAATTTGAAAACTTTGAAGGGGTCTTGTAGAAGCATGGAAAATATAGAATTCATGCGGATCACAACTGACCGCATGAGTACCATAGAACATATTGACCCGCATAAAGAAGAGCCGCATGACAGACTCAGAACGCCCCCTACGGCCCATCTTTACTAGACTGACTTCTGAGCTGTAGAGAGAATAGTAACTTATGTGACTAAGCTGATTAATCCTTCTAATAAAGCTGACAAACTCTGGCAAAGACTGACAGCTCTGACAACTCTAACGCTCTGAAAAGAAGATAAGACATGATTAGACTGGACAGGCGACCCGAGATGCATAAACATTATCTATGTAATTCATGCGACAAAGGGTAACTACAATCCAAGCTGCATGAGCTTTATGCGGCCCAAAATATAAGAACCTATGCGGCTCAAAAGTCCCCAAGCTACATACGGACTAAGGGAGACTGCCGCATAAGACTTATGCGGCCCAGCATGGCCAAACACTGAAGGGCCTATGCGGCTCAAAATGATGTAAGCAGACTGGTCCTATCTTGCGATAAGACACGTGGCAGGCTGACCAAGTCTCAACTACCCAGATTCGCTATAATAAAATCTCAACAACCCCACCAGCTGGCAGCCCAAGATCGAGTCTTTGTGCGCTGTGAATGACACGTGGCCACATGGCCTATTATGCGGCCTAAAAAGCTGCTACTGCGGAAAATACTATAAATAATAGGGTATTACACCCAGGCAAATGGTTGGCAATCTAAGGCTGGTAACCTACGAAAGGCAATTTCTTCGAGAGCAAGGAGCGCGTCAGATAGTCCAAGGAGTAAGGCAGAGTTGCTATACTTTCCTGAGCCTCTATCGTCACCCCCCAGAATCAAAACTAAACAATTGTACTTAGATTGTCTCCGAGGCTTTCTTTCTAGGCTTTCTCTTGTATAAGCGAGTTTGCAATCAAGTGCAATACATATGTAATTTGTTGTGCTTGATATTTAATGACAAACAGCAGGTTCCAAGACCAGGCACAGGACCCGCCCCAGATCCAAGCTTCGGTCAATTATATCTTCATCCGTGTTCCCTCGACGCTGGGGATGCCCTACTATGCCTCGTGTCCAGCATATACTGCTGATGAGGTAGATGACATGATAAGTGCCGCTGGGGTATCGTCTCCGTCTGTCAATGCTGAAGGTAGTCCTACTTCTAACATTCACAGCTTCTTCAGCTAGAATCAGGTCCCAGTGAGCCCGAAAGCGACCTTGGCAGCCTTCTTTATGGTGTGGCTGTGGATGGCTATAGTGCCGGGGGGTTCTGGTCCCGCTAGCCGGGGAGGCTCGCTTTCAGGCAACCTTTGTCGTTGTTACCGGCTATGGTGTGTGACCTACTACGCGGTCTACGGGAGTTCTCCCAGAAGATTCTTGATTCTGAGGGTAGTGACGAGGACTTTCCGTCAGTTGAGCTCCCTTATCACTACCTGATGGGTTGGTTGGCTCTGCATTGTCCCAATTTGATAAAACCGATACAATTTTGGGATATAAGGCGGGGGATGCAACTCTGTGCAATTACGAGCACATGGTGTGGGTCCCTCGGGACCTTCCTACTTGTCGGTGGATGCTGGGTCGGTTGGGAGAGTCTACCATCTATCTGGTTCTGCCCTCCTATGGTACCTTCCATTCTGACGAGAAATTGGTGGACGAGGACCTGACCCCTGGTGCATTCTTCTGGTTGCAGTCCATCCGTCCTTCCCACCTAGTGTATAGGAACCAAAACTGGATGTTTTTGGAGCCTTATTTACCCAGTCATTTTCCTGCCAATTTGGCTATAGCCAAGCGATGATGGGTAATCCAAACCTCTGTCTTGGTCATGAAGGTAGTCTCTTAGACGATGCTCGGGCCTGGCATTATTATAATGCTAGTCGTACGGAGGCCATATGTCATGACCCGATCCCAATTTAATGGGTCGAACCGGACCATGCCCAGCCTACATCGTGGTGAGACGGCGGCAGTAAGCTGTTCCATTGCAGGTATTCACAACAACACAAGTACATTTGCCACAACTGTTCTATTCGGAATTGAAACTTTATTTGATAAAAATATTCAGAGATACAACTGGAAGGGAAATGCTGAAAATAAAACTACAAACTCCAAATAAAAGAAAGATGCAGGAAAGGGGAAAACTATCTAAGCATCAGGTTCAGCAGTCCCAGGATCAGCGTCCTCCAGAGACGGCTCCGGTACCGTCGCAGGGTAGAGGACCGGATCATAGTAGCTATTATAGTATAGCTCGTCATCCTCAGTGTTACCTAAAATGTTGTCTCCAGTCAGGAGGGAGCAATGTACAATTCATGCTAATTAAACAGTTAAATAAGAAATAGAATCATGCAGTTCTAAACAGTTTTAAAACAGGTTTGTTACAGTAGAAATCAGTGATTTGAATAGGTAATGACATATGACCGGCTTGGGTTTGTTACAGTAATGGATAAGGGGTTTTGTTACAGTATGGTCATAATCATTACGCTATTCCCCAATTCTCCGCTATTCCCCAGTCCCCAATAGTTACAGTAGTTACAGTACAGTACTCTCGGTGAGAGTTTTGTGTTTGAGTCGTGGTTTAGACATGCAGTAAAACGATTAAGTAAATAACTGTAAACTAACACAAACTATACTTGCCTCAGGAAAATGACTGGAGAGATGAGTTGGTACCGAGGAGGAACGTCAGGTGTATCTTCGAGTTCCTACAGTTGAGAACTCGACTTAGAACCTTGAATAACCAGGCTAAGTGTGCTAGTTGCAATCTCTAGTAGTCATGTCCTAGTCGGGTTTTAAGTTGTATTAAACTACAGCTAACGATTACGTCGCAACTACGTGCGTTGATTAAGCCGGTTAATTGGATTATTTGGAAAATCCCGAGAATCAAATACAATTTGGAAAATCGCTAGAATCAATTACAATTTGGAAAACTTTATATTTTGTAATATTAAAAATATAATTTCTTTTTAGTGATAAATCGTGAATTAATATTATTTTATTCAATTTAGCTAAACTCGTAATTAACCCGTAAGTTACGTTCTAAACTACGAATATGCAACCAATCCAAAACCACCCAAATTTACATCCACCAGAAAAGAAAATAAAATAAAAATAAACTACGCTACACAAATACATTGGCACAGCTAATGGTCCTAGGGTGGGCTTATGCCCGGTACAAATTTTCCTTTTACATTAAATAAGAGAAAATGACTGAAATTAAATAATTAAAGTGCAGGAATTAAATATCTAATATAAATAGCCTAAAATAAAATAATTAAAAAAAGAAAGCTAGGAGTCTCAGACTCGGTCCATTTCCTCAAAATTCGGCTTATGCCTCAACGTCCGGTCGGACCGGTGCATTTGCATTTCGCCGGGGCCCACAGACCGGTACGGTCGTCGCCCGAAAATCGGTTTTAGAAATTCATTTTCGAAAGCCAGTTTTGAAATTAATAAAATATAGTTTTTTGTAAAAATTTGGGCAGCACTTCCTCTCTTTGGGGACAAACCCAAAACTGGGAAGCGCGCCAACAAATTCCTGCAAATATTTTCCAACCCAAAATAGTCCACAGAATAACCACCAAAATAATTTCCAACACCACAGAAATAATTTCCAATTCCACCGAATAATTCCCGAAAAGTCCGGGAATCCAAAATCAACCAATTCACGCCAACCCAGCAAGTAAAACACAGGAAAACAAACTAACGCAGCTAACGAAAATTATAACGCAGCTAACCGGATTCCCGAGAGGGAACCGGGGGACCGATCTATCATCATCAACTACTGAAAATGAAAGCAACGGCAGCGAAATTATACCTCGGTGCTCGGTTAGAGCTCTCAGATGAATAAATAGAGAGAAATAGAGTAATCCAGCACAGCGACGTTCCCAAAATAGCGCTGAAAATCAGCGACGCCGAAGAAATGCCGAAAATCCAAAGATAGGGCACGGCAGGACAAACCAGGAAGGCTCGCCAAATGACAGCGAGTTCGGGCAGCGAACTCGGGAACGCCGTCGATAGGGGACAGCAGCTAGGGCACGCTGGTCGGGGCGGACGCTTCGCGGGAAATGGACGGACAGGGTGCTGGTCGGCGGAGAACCGACGGGCCGGCGCCGCGGAAAGCGCGACCAGGGTCGCCGGAGGGCAGCGTGCGCCGGAGGGCGCGGGGCTCGGCTGAACGGAGAGGGTGGCGCGGGGGAACTCGGCCACGGGGCGGTGGCGGTGGCGTCGCGCGCGGGAGGCGGCGCTCGCCGGGGTGGCCGCGGAGGGGCAGCGCCGAAAGGGGGCGCCGGCGGCTGCGTCGAGGGGCGCCGGAGGGCGCTAGGGCGGCGCTTGGCCGGAACAGCGCGGAGGAGGCGGCACGGCCGAAGGGCTGGCGCGGGGGCGCGGCCTCGGGGAGATCGGGTGGGGGTCGGGTAGGTGGAGAGTTGATGAAAATATGGGATGGAGAGATGAGAGTAAGAGAGAGAGAGAGTTGTGCTTTCTCTTCTCTGATGCTGTGAAGTAAATGGTGAGATGTGAGTGAATTCGTGAGAAAAGAGTGGAGGAGTGGGAAAAATAAAAGGGAAGGAGTGGTGAACGTTGGACAAATGTGTGGTCCAGAGAGTAAGTTGGGGAGAAGAAAAAGTCTGGGAGTGGGGTGAACAAAATACGTGAGGGAGGGTGGTTGGCTTTGTGAGGAAAGAGAGGTTAATTGCTTTCTTCAGTGAGTAGTGATCGTGAGAGGGTGGGTGGTTATTAATAGAAAGTGGTGATGTGAACGTGTGGTAAAGAATAAAATGAGGGGGGAAAGAATAGACTGGTTTACCAATTCTGTGTGGAAAGGTTGCTGGTCCTACGGGACCAGCTACATTTTTATATATATATTTATATTTTTTTTTATATAATTCTTTGATTATTAAACCAATCAGAAATTAGAAAGGAAAGGAAAAGAGATTGTGTTCAGGCTCAGGCCTGGGTCTGGGCTCGTACTCGGGTCTGGGTCTAAAAATCAAAAAGCCAAGTTATAATAATTTTGAAATTACTTTTCACCCAAAATTAATTAATAATTATAATAATAGTATTAATAATAATAATTTTGAAATATTGAGGAAACATTATTATATAAATATATTTACAAACAATGGGTTTCACAATCTTTCCTCCTTAGAAAATTTTGTCCTCGAAATTTAAAGGGAGGGTAGGAGAATCAAACAGCTACGGGTATTACGCCCGTAACTCAGGTCCAACAATAAGAATTTTCAAGGCAGTCGTGGATGAGACGGTTTAGGGACAAGTTTTTATTTATGATATTATCCACGCAGAAAAATACAAAAGCGAACCAAAGTACACGAGGTTGATCAGACCATCATGCACCGGTCCTGATTAGACAATATATTAGTGGGTGCACCCAATAAAATATCGTCATAAACAAGCTAGATTTAAAGAGATAGCTTGCAAAACTAGGCTAGCTTAGCAGCATTAGTCAAACTTAGGACGGGAAAAGAAAAGATAAGGAATAGGAGTTTGAATGATGGCTCAATTCTGATTTCTTCTCATCTCTAACTAGGCTTGCAACTGGTTTCTCTGGCACTGAAAAGGTTGAGTCCAATCTTCAGCTCTGAATTATCCAATATGTGACTCGGATCCAGAATGTAGCGTCTGAGCTGTGACGTAGAAGACGTTGCACACTCTCAAGATTAGCTGGTAGAGCTAACTGGTACGCTACTTCCAATTCGTCTTAAACTTCAAATGGCCTGATGTACCAAAAATCCAAGACGCAAAATCTCAATACATCTTCAAGCGTCTGGATTGACCTCTCTGATTGCTCGTCCCGCGGTACTCCATGAATCCGGTAGATGTGCTTCTCGTACAATGTTGCCCACTTCTCGGTGAACAACTAACCTTGAAGGGAATAAAGTGTGCTGACTTAGTCAGTCGGTCCACTATAATCCAACTGGTGTTCTTCCATCCTTGGAATTAAGGCAAACCTAACACATAGTCCATCGTTATGTGCTCCTACTTCCGGTCCGGAATGCCCAACGACTGTAGAAGCCCTGCGGGTCTCTGTCGACTAGCCTTCACTTGATAACAAATAAAACATCTAACCTCAATTCTGAATACATCCTTCTTCATTCCATACTACCCAATAATAGTACGCATATCCCAATACGTATTGCTAGGATGTATGGAATACTGGTGCGCTTCTTGCATTAGTTCGTTCCTCAGTTCGCCAGATAGTACAAAAAGCCTCGTACCATTCTTCAGAGCTCCATTATTGGCGATTTGAGAAACCTTCAAGTGTTCCTGCCAACACTTGATCTCTAAGTTTGCAAAGTGTCTCGTCTTGAAACTGAGTCTCCTTGACTTTGTCCATCAGACTCGAGCTCATTTGCAACTTCATCACCCTGAATCAGCATCCAGCTTTTTCCTTCCATTTTCAGGCAGCATAACCTCCAGTCCAAACTTCTCGATGTCTTCTAGCAAGTGCTGGTCCTTGGTTAAGAACTTCGCCATCAGTATCGACCAAGTGCATCAGCAACCACAATAGCCTTACCAGAATGGTACTGCAGGTTGTTTTCGAAATCCTTCATCTGCTTCAACCATCTTCTTAGTCTAACATTCAGCCCTTCCTGAGTGAAGACATATTTCAGACTTTGGTAGTCCGTACATATTTTCACTCCCTTTCCATAAGAATCATGCTTCCATAGCTTCAAAGTAAAGATAATTGCAGCAATTCAAATTAGGCGTGGGATGATTCTTCTCATGAGTCTGTAGTTGCCTACATGTGTAAGCGATACTTTTCCATGTTGTTGAAGAACGCAACCCAGTCCTTTTCCAGAGGCATTACTGTAAATTGAGAACCTACCGGTTCCTGCGGGTAGCGCAAGGATTGGTGTAGTGGTAAGTCCCTTCTTCAGCTCCTCAATGCCGACTGGCAAACTTTTCGTTCAGATGAATTCTTCATTCTTCCAAGTGAGCTTCGTCATCGGCTCAGCAATCTTGACGAAATCCTTCACGAACTTTTGATAGTAGCCGGCCAAGTTCAAAAATCTTCCGAATTGAACTTGGGGTATATCACTCTTTAACAACAGCAATCTTCCATCAAAATTTCTTCTCTTGACAAAAAGTCTACCTTGTCAACAATCCACGTTCAGATAACTTACCAAAAACTTCTTTTTCCTCAAAGTTTCCAAAATTTCGTCAGGTGTTCTTCATACTCTTCTTCAGTCTTCAAATATATCAGAATGTTATCTATGGAGAAGATAAACTGATTCAAATACTCATGAAAAATCTCTGTTCATGAGATTCATGAACACAGCAGGAGCATTTGTCAGTCTAACGTCCTGACCAAAGAAAACTATCCATACTTGGTGTTCGAACGCTGTCTTGGAAATGTCCTCTTTCCTGACTTTGATTTGATGGTGGTCAGGTCTTAAGTCAAGCTTCGAGACACCCTAACTCCACACAAATAGATCAAACAGATCCTCGATCCGGGCAGAGAGTACTTGTTCTTTAGTGTCTGGTAATCGATGCACATCCGTTGTTCCATCCTTCTTGGGCAAAAACAAGATAGGTACTCCCTAAGGTGAAGTTCCACTCCGAATAAATCCTAGAGCCTTCATTGATCTGGTCCTTCATCTTCTTGACCACCCTCGGGTTGACTCCGTAACATCCTTTAGAATTTAGGGAAAGAGCCGGGGACTAGGTCAGGGGTGAATCCTATGTCTAGATCTGGGATAATCCGGGGAGACTATCAGGAAAAACATCTGCCATAAGGGTGTAACAAAAACTTCTATTCATGTGGAGAATTCCAGCAAAAACTCTTATGATTGATCTAAGGACATCCAAAAAGATGATGCTATACAGCGGTTCTAGGTACTATTCCTCATGGTTCTGGCTCTTGTATGAGCAGTCTCCAACTGCTTCCTTTTCTATGAACCTCGAGTATGCATCACGCCTCATTGTAAGGGCAGGGTTTGCTGGTTAGGAAGAGGGTCCCTAGGTTGTGGTCTAACAGGTGTTACTGGGATATGAGCTCTGGTTTGATAAAAAGATAAGGGCAGTCCTTTACCCGATGTTCAGCAGATCCACATGCCAAACATTGTTCCAATCTCTTGCGGCAACTAACGGCCTGATGACCAGACCTCTTGCAATAGTTACAAGCCTATAGCTTCTTACGACAAGGCTGCCGGAAAGTAGAGTACTTGATGGGACCCAAATATCTTCTAGATTCAGGGGTATCCTTCTTAGGGCAAAAGTTCTGCTCTAACATGGTTGGGGATAACTAAGGCTACATCATGACGTTCTTCATGTCTTCTCTCGTGATATTCTTCTGTTCCTGCTGGGCTTCATCTTGAGCTTTCTGGAACTCCATGATTTCTTGAAATAAAACAACCATTTGGAAGATGATTGCTGGTACTGGTGGAGCAACAAAATGAATAATCCACCAGAGAATGCAACTCAGTTGGAGATGAGGTAGGAATCTCCAGTGTAGGGAAAAACTTCACTGGATGCACAATGAGGACGGTCAAACAGCCGCGAGGGAAAAGACCCTGGGCTTGGTTGAGGAGATGGGGTATGATCCGGAGATGACACCTCATCGCCAGCAGGATTTGGTCAATGGTCATTCTCTGGAAGGTTTAGGACGCACACATAAACAAGGTAGCCTACCAGTCTATAATCAAGCAAAAATATTTATTTATATATAAATCGGACCTATGTCGTGACAAATCAATGTTCTAGTGTCCTAATTGTTTCTAGATAGGTTTTCCTAAGTTGTTGTTGTTTGTTGAACCTGCATGGGCCACCACTAAAAATATGTCACGACCCGATCCCAATTTAATGGGTCGAACCGGACCATGCCCAGCCTGCACCGTGGTGAGACGGCGGCAGTAAGCTGTTCCATTGCAGGTATTCACAACAACACAAGTACATTTGCCACAACTGTTCTATTCGGAATTGAAACTTTATTTGATAAAAATATTCAGAGATACAACTGGAAGGGAAATGCTGAAAATAAAACTACAAACTCCAAATAAAAGAAAGATGCAGGAAAGGGGAAAACTATCTAAGCATCAGGTTCAGCAGTCCCAGGATCAGCGTCCTCCAGAGACGGCTCCGGTACCGTCGCAGGATAGAGGACCGGATCATAGTAGCTATTATAGTATAGCTCGTCATCCTCAGTGTTACCTAAAATGTTATCTCCAGTCAGGAGGGAGCAATGTACAATTCATGCTAATTAAACAGTTAAATAAGAAATAGAATCACGCAGTTCTAAACAGTTTTAAAACAGGTTTGTTACAGTAGAAATCAGTAATTTGAATAGGTAATGACATATGACCGGCTTGGGTTTGTTACAGTAATGGATAAGGGGTTTTGTTACAGTATGGTCATAATCATTACGCTATTCCCCAATTCCCCGCTATTCCCCAGTCCCCAATAGTTACAGTAGTTACAGTACAGTACTCTCGGTAAGAGTTTCGTGTTTGAGTCGTGGTTTAGACATGCAGTAAAACGATTAAGTAAATAACTGTAAACTAACACAAACTATACTTGCCTCAGGAAAATGACTGGAGAGATGAGTTGGTACCGAGGAGGAACGTCAGGTGTATCTTCGAGTTCCTACAGTTGAGAACTCGACTTAGAACCTTGAATAACCAGGCTAAGTGTGCTAGTTGCAATCTCTAGTAGTCATGTCCTAGTCGGGTTTTAAGTTGTATTAAACTACAGCTAACGATTACGTCGCAACTACGTGCGTTGATTAAGCCGGTTAATTGGATTATTTGGAAAATCCCGAGAATCAAATACAATTTGGAAAATTGCGAGAATCAATTACAATTTGGAAAACTTTGTATTTTGTAATATTAAAAATATAATTTCTTTTTAGTGATAAATCGTGAATTAATATTATTTTATTCAATTTAGCTAAACTCGTAATTAACCCGTAAGTTACGTTCTAAACTACGAATATGCAACCAATCCAAAACCACCCAAATTTACATCCACCAGAAAAGAAAATAAAATAAAAATAAACTACGCTACACAAATACATTGGCACAGCTAATGGTCCTAGGGTGGGCTTATGCCCGGTACAAATTTTCCTTTTACATTAAATAAGAGAAAATGACTGAAATTAAATAATTAAAGTGCAGGAATTAAATATCTAATATAAATAGCCTAAAATAAAATAATTAAAAAAAGAAAGCTAGGAGTCTCAGACTCGGTCCATTTCCTCAAAATTCGGCTTATGCCTCAACGTCCGGTCGGACCGGTGCGTTTGCATTTCGCCGGGGCCCACAGACCGGTACGGTCGTCGCCCGAAAATCGGTTTTAGAAATTCATTTTCGAAAGCCAGTTTTGAAATTAATAAAATATAGTTTTTTGTAAAAATTTGGGCAGCACTTCCTCTCTTTGGGGACAAACCCAAAACTGGAAAGTGCGCCAACAAATTCCTGCAAATATTTTCCAACCCAAAATAGTCCACAGAATAACCACCAAAATGATTTCCAACACCACAGAAATAATTTCCAATTCTACCGAATAATTCCCGAAAAGTCCGGGAATCCAAAATCAACCAATTCACGCCAACCCAGCAAGTAAAACACAGGAAAACAAACTAACGCAGCTAACGAAAATTATAACGCAGCTAACCGAATTCCCGAGAGGGAACCGAGGGACCGATCTATCATCATCAACTACTGAAAATGAAAGCAACGGCAGCGAAATTATACCTCGGTGCTCGGTTAGAGCTCTCAGATGAATAAATAGAGAGAAATAGAGTAATCCAGCACAGCAACGTTCCCAAAATAGCGCTGAAAATCAGCGACGCCGAAGAAATGCCGAAAATCCAAAGATAGGGCACGGCAGGACAAACCAGGAAGGCTCGCCAAATGACAGCGAGTTCGGGCAGCGAACTCGGGAACGCCGTCGACAGGGGACAGCAGCTAGGGCACGCTGGTCGGGGTGGACGCTTCGCGGGAAATGGACGGACAGGGTGCTGGTCGGCGGAGAACCGACGGGCCGGCGCCGCGGAAAGCGTGACCAGGGTCGCCGGAGGGCAGCGTGCGCCGGAGGGCGCGGGGCTCGGCTGAACGGAGAGGGTGGCGCGGGGGAACTCGGCCACGGGGCGGTGGCGGTGGCGTCGCGCGCGGGAGGCGGCGCTCGCCGGGGTGGCCGCGGAGGGGCAGCGCCGAAAGGGGGCGCCGGCGGCTGCGTCGAGGGGCGTCGGAGGGCGCTAGGGCGGCGCTTGGCCGGAACAGCGCAGAGGAGGCGGCACGGCCGAAGGGCTGGCGCGGGGGCGCGGCCTTGGGGAGATCGGGTGGGGGTCGGGTAGGTGGAGAGTTGATGAAAATATGGGATGGAGAGATGAGAGTAAGAGAGAGAGAGAGTTGTGCTTTCTCTTCTCTGATGCTGTGAAGTAAATGGTGAGATGTGAGTGAATTCGTGAGAAAAGAGTGGAGGAGTGGGAAAAATAAAAGGGAAGGAGTGGTGAACGTTGGACAAATGTGTGGTCCAGAGAGTAAGTTGGGGAGAAGAAAAAGTCTGGGAGTGGGGTGAACAAAATACGTGAGGGAGGGTGGTTGGCTTTGTGAGGAAAGAGAGGTTAATTGCTTTCTTCAGTGAGTAGTGATCGTGAGAGGGTGGGTGGTTATTAATAGAAAGTGGTGATGTGAACGTGTGGTAAAGAATAAAATGAGGGGGGAAAGAATAGACTGGTTTACCAATTCTGTGTGGAAAGGTTGCTGGTCCTACGGGACCAGCTACATTTTTATATATATATTTATATTTTTTTTTTATATAATTCTTTGATTATTAAACCAATCAGAAATTAGAAAGGAAAGGAAAAGAGATTGTGTTCAGGCTCAGGCCTGGGTCTGGGCTCGTACTCGGGTCTGGGTCTAAAAATCAAAAAGCCAAGTTATAATAATTTTGAAATTACTTTTCACCCAAAAATAATTAATAATTATAATAATAGTATTAATAATAATAATTTTGAAATATTGAGGAAACATTATTATATAAATATATTTACAAACAATGGGTTTCACAAAGTGCGCCAACAAATTCCTGTAAATATTTTCCAACCCAAAATAGTCCACAGAATAACCACCAAAATGATTTCCAACACCACAGAAATAATTTCCAATTCCACCGAATAATTCCCGAAAAGTCCGGGAATCCAAAATCAACCAATTCACGCCAACCCAGCAAGTAAAACACAGGAAAACAAACTAACGCAGCTAACGAAAATTATAACGCAGCTAACCGGATTCCCGAGAGGGAACCGGGGGACCGATCTATCATCATCAACTACTGAAAATGAAAGCAACGGCAGCGAAATTATACCTCGGTGCTCGGTTAGAGCTCTCAGATGAATAAATAGAGAGAAATAGAGTAATCCAGCACAGCGACGTTCCCAAAATAGCGCTAAAAATCAGCGACGCCGAAGAAATGCCGAAAATCCAAAGATAGGGCACGGCAGGACAAACCAGGAAGGCTCGCCAAATGACAGCGAGTTCGGGCAGCGAACTCGGGAACGCCGTCGACAGGGGACAGCAGTTAGGGCACGCTGGTCGGGGCGGACGCTTCGCGAGAAATGGACGGACAGGGTGCTGGTCGGCGGAGAACCGACGGGCCGGCGCCGCGGAAAGCGCGATCAGGGTCGCCGGAGGGCAGCGTGCGCCGGAGGGCGCGGGGCTCGGCTAAACGGAGAGGGTGGCGCGGGGGAACTCGGCCACGGGGCGGTGGCGGTGGCGTCGCGCGCGGGAGGCGGCGCTCGCCGGGGTGGCCGCGGAGGGGCAGCGCCGAAAGGGGGCGCCGGCGGCTGCGTCGAGGGGCGCCGGAGGGCCTAGGGCGGCGCTTGGCCGGAACAGCGCGGAGGAGGCAGCACGGCCGAAGGGCTGGCGCGGGGGCGCGGCCTCGGGGAGATCGGGTGGGGGTCGGGTAGGTGGAGAGTTGATGAAAATATGGGATGGAGAGATGAGAGTAAGAGAGAGAGAGAGTTATGCTTTCTCTTCTCTGATGCTGTGAAGTAAATGGTGAGATGTGAGTGAATTCGTAAGAAAAGAGTGGAGGAGTGGGAAAAATAAAAGGGAAGGAGTGGTGAACGTTGGACAAATGTGTGGTCCAGAGAGTAAGTTGGAGAGAAGAAAAAGTCTGGGAGTGGGGTGAACAAAATACGTGAGGGAGGGTGGTTGGCTTTATGAGGAAAGAGAGGTTAATTGCTTTCTTCAGTGAGTAGTGATCGTGAGAGGGTGGGTGGTTATTAATAGAAAGTGGTGATGTGAACGTGTGGTAAAGAATAAAATGAGGGGGGAAAGAATAGACTGGTTTACCAATTCTGTGTGGAAAGGTTGCTGGTCCTACGGGACCAGCTACATTTTTATATATATATTTATATTTTTTTTATATAATTCTTTGATTATTAAACCAATCAAAAATTAGAAAGGAAAGGAAAAGAGATTGTGTTCAGGCTCAGGCCTGGGTCTGGGCTCGTACTCGGGTCTGGGTCTAAAAATCAAAAAGCCAAGTTATAATAATTTTGAAATTACTTTTCACCCAAAAATAATTAATAATTATAATAATAGTATTAATAATAATAATTTTGAAATATTGAGGAAACATTATTATATAAATATATTTACAAACAATGGGTTTCACACCATATTTAATACCCCTCCTTTACAGAGGGATGGGAGTCTTCTATACTCAGCTTCCAAACTTTATTGTGTATACAACACCTTCTCGCCGGAGTATGATCGTCAGCGGAGTCTGCTTAAGGGGACGAAATTCGAAATCCCTCCTTCACCCTTTTCGCTTCCATCCTGGACGGAACCATCTGAGAGCGAGGCCAATGATGGTTCTAGCTTGTCTGCATAGGAGAGAGAGGTGGAACGAACTCTCGGTAGCTTGTGAGGATGCCCGCTATTGCCTGGGGAAACTTCCCCACCTGTAAAAAGAGTCAGAATGACCCCTGCGCCTGCAAAGGGTACAATGACTTGCTATGCTGGGTCTTCCTCCGGGGTAAGTGCTTTTATTCTTCGAACTTGCCCATTTTTTTACATGTTATGATTGTGCGGTTTGAGCAGGCGTGACCTTCTTGGTCAGAGCGGAGATTTTCTGAAGAGCCTACGCCTTATACACCTCGAAACATGGGGGTCGATGAGGGGGGTGCTATCGCTACTCATTCTGATTCGGGAGGGATTCCTCCTTCTGCCTTCATGCGGGCCCGTGCTGGAGCCGATGCTCTGACTGTGAGGCAAACGACCGACGATACGACCATCGAAATAAGGGCCCAAGGAATTGCTGTAAGGCCAGTCTCGACAGTCAAGGTGGTTGTAGAGATGGCTATGCCCCCCGAACCATCGAGCGTCTCATCGACGGCTCCTTCTATGTCCGTTCTAGTACAGGGGCAGAGTTCAGCTCTTGCTTTCGCTCTTGGTACTTGGGTTGTAGCTTCTCCAGTGACTTCAATGAGTCTGGCTGATAAGGAATATTGTGCCCAGCTTCTGTTGGACGCCATCCGCAACGCTTTGACTCCTGGTATAGAGGGCATCTTGTACGGTCAACCAATGGTCGGATGGATTCGGGACCTAGTGGAAGGTCAGTTGCAGCTCTTTTACAATTATCCAGAATATAAGGCTCAGGTCATGATTGTAAAAAGATTGTTGGCTGACTTAAAAACTGTTACCCTGGAACTCCTTGGTTTCGATCACACCCTGTCGGTCTTATCTACAACAGAACTGGAGAAGATGGTTTCTGAGGAGTCCTGCCAAGAGCAGATGTATCGGGCTCTTTCTGATCGACTTGTGGAGGTCGAATCAAAGATTGTCGGACTGACTGACACCGAAGGGGCTCGAGTCTGCCATCGTGCAGCCATGGAGGAGCACTACAGAGACCTTCGAGAATAGATTCAAAAGATGACGGATGCTCTGGTCCTTGCTGAGGATGGCCTGAACGAATCAGATGACCAGGGAGAAGTCCTTCGCCAACGCTCGGAGACTCTGACTCGGGAAAAGGTGGATATCAATACCCGTCAGGCCGAGTTGACTCTTGCATGTCAGGCTTGGACCTCTGTCGGAGATGAGACTGTCAGACGCCAGGAGGCCGAAAGGAAGGCCCGAGCATCGATCGCACCGTAGAAGGCTCATCTAAGTAGCCGGCTGGAAGACCTTCAGGACCAATCTTCCCAATTTTGACTTCTTGCTTCTTCTTGTCCCTCAGTTTATGAGAGACCATATGTATTTATGTAATAGAAAATATTGCCTTCTTTGTACCTAAAGTTTTTGTTTTCCTTCTCTGTTCTGTCTCTCTTCATGGTTGTGAACCCTGTACAGAGACGAGAATTCCCTCAGAGGGTTTAGCTTTATTGGGGATGGGGTGTTTACTCAGAGGTTATGTGGACATGGCAAACACGGGAGTTTTTGTAGAGATACTTTCCTTACTCAGAGGTAATATAGACATGGTAATGATAGACTCTCATGGGGTATAGAACGACTCAGAGGTAATATAGACGTGAAGGGTTCTATAGATGACAATTGTGGGGAATTGTCTGGGAAAGGGTGCGTTGCTCAGAGGTTATATGGACATGGCAAGCATCTTTCTACTAGAATAACAGTTCAGAGGTAATATGGACGTGATGTTTTCTAGGGTGTCATGACAACTTTGGGGTTATCATAACGTGGTGACTACTCAGAGGTAATATGTACATTGTAGACACGATGTAGAATAACACTTCAGAGGTAATATGGATGTAAAATGTTTTCTAGATTATGACAGCTTACAGCTATTATGGAGGAGGTGACTACTCGGAGGTAGAGAGTACTTGGTAGACACGTCTTAGGCTAACATTTCAGAAGCGAGGTCATAAAATATTTCCTGAGAGATTCATGATGATTACTGGTTCATCGTGTCAGGAGCCTGGTCCGGATGGACACTCATGACTCTGTCTTGAGGCGTGGAGAACGGGATGAGCCCTTGAGCATTGTCCCGTGCTGGCGGAAGATTGACTACTTCTATCGTCGCCTTTGGAATAGGGATGATACCATCTTGTACCTTTGTGGCTGAAAAACTCCTGAACTGGAGAGTAACTATATTGGCTGTAACGGTCTTCTTCTCGTAATCTAACGATATGACGTTGTCGTTAATGAGGCACTTAATTTGCCCCTCAACACATAGCAGTCCTGTGTTGAGTGATGGTCGTACTGATGAAAATGGTAGTACTTGGGATGGTCTACCTTTTCCACTTCATGAGGACGTCTGGGTGGCGGGATGGACAGTTTGCCACTCCCCGTAAGCATCTCGAAGAGTTCCAGCGTATCCTAGTCATTGAAGGAGTATATCTCCCTCGGCCTCTGTGCTTCCGTAGACTTGGGGTTCGCAACTCTTGAACCTTTGGAGATGTTGACGGTCATAGCTTGCTTGCCTTTTCCATCTTTAGGATTGTTGCTGGATGAGCGTCTCCCCTTGTCTTCGGGTATAGAAAAATGTAGCCCCAGGAGCTGTGCGTCCTGGGCTTTCCTTTGTGCAGCATCTGCCTCTGTAATGCAAGGCGTCCAATCCGTGCAGGGAGTATTGTGCCACAATTTTATAGCGGACAGCATGTTCTTGCGGCAGGAGTCCATAAGCATGGGCTCGGGCATGCCGGGTGGTAATCTGAGGGCTGCCTGGGGGAAGCACTCGATGTATTCGTGGACAGGCTCTTTCTCCCTCTGGATAATTTCTATGAGGGTCGACATGGTCATATCCATGCCTCCTTCGTAGAATCGGTCCACGAACCGGGTCTTCAGGACTTTAAATGATGAGATGCAGTCGTTCGAAAGACTACAAAACCACTCATAGGCTACCCCCTGTAGGGCTTCTATGAATATATTGGATAGGAGGGCGACATCCTTTGGCAGGTGTCCCGTTACTGAGATAAAGTACCTCAAGTATTGTCGGGGAGACCCCTTCCTTTCATAAGGTGTAAGCATCTGCAGATTGTATTTGGGAGGATAGACAATGTTTTCCCACTCGGCAGGGTATGGCTGCCGGATCCTCATCTTCCGGAGCGTTGCTTGCTTCTCCTTGGCACCATGACGAGCATATAGCTCATTGATGGCCTGCTGAATCTCGGCCGGCATTGCGAAGCCTGTAGCCGATGGAGTAGACGAGAATGGTCCTGCCTGATCGGAAGTAGGCAACCTGCTGAATTCGTCATTGGTTGGCGGATCACGTACAGGTATAGAGGTAGCGGCGGCCATGCTACTCTTGAGGTCGATTATGACCGAGAACAGGGTCTTCATGGTGTCCGTCAGCGTATCTAACTTCATTTCGAGGACTTCGATATGTCTGAGAGCTTCGTTGTTGTCTTCCTTATTGCCGTCGGCCATGAAGACAGACCGAGTGTGAAGGTGACTCAAGGGAGCCGTAGATCCTTCACTTTCTGGCTCTGACGCCTGAGTCTCGCTGTCCTGAGTATATACTGTAAGGTTGTGATCCTCTTCGGACTCAGTATGGTTGCTACCCCTGGTCTGGTGACTAGATGCGCCAATGGAGACATCCGTATTGTATTGCGCCTTGTCAGATTGGAACACAAGGTTGTCGTACATGGTAGGAGGCTGGCTGCGGCGATGGAGACATTCGTGTCGTATTGTGCCTCGTTAGATTGGAACACAGGGTTGTCGTACATGGTAGGAGGCTGGCTACCTCCAAATTTTGGCAAGGCATCCAACGCAGATTTGGAACGAGTGCCTTGGAACACACCTACATTGGGTACCTTATATTTACTGTTCTCTAGCCCCCTGTTTGGTTTAGCAACCGATATGGGAGGATTCTAGAAGGGCTTCTTGAAAGCTCTGGAACACTGTGCCGCGTAGCATGTGGCGATATGGGGCTCGTCTTCTCTGTGGCGCACCGACCCCCTGTTTGGCCTCTATCATGGAGTCGACGTGGAGTAGAGTCTCTAGAAGACGGAGCGCCTGCTTGGCGATGGCGTAACCGTCTGCTGACAATGACAGTTGATGGTAATCTGGGTATAAGAGTGCCTTGATTTAGGTACGTCTTGCGCCACAAATTCTTTTTCTGCCTGGGAGAGGGTTGGATCTTCTGTCGCAACACTCCTATTGTACAAGCAGAAAAGCTACATGTAAGTACGGTCAGAGTTGGTCTGGCAAGGAAGCCTCATGTCGCTCCTGCAGGAACGTCGCTCACGTGGATCCCTCTCCGTGAGACATACCCCTGGTTTGGCTTACGCACAAGAGCACCCCGGTGGAAGAGAGATTCGACTGGTTGAGGCATCGGAGCGTGAGAGCCAGTCTTGTATAGCTTTCCGTCGGCTGCGCGTGTTACTGTCAACACGGGCCTCTTGTCTGCCGCTGGTGCCGCACGCTTGTTGTACGAAGCGCGAGCCACATAGGATCTCTTTCTACTATGGAACCACCATGAGGGGTTGGACCGGTGTACGCATCCTTCGACATCGTTCCTTGCCGACAATACTCCTGTCATGAGGGGTTGGACCGGTGTGCGTATCCTTCGGCATCGTTCCTTCGTCAGATCAACCATGGAACCACCATCTTCTTTTCCATGCTTTCCCAGGGCGAGAATCGGGCTAGGTGATAAGGCTGTAGCAGCCGGGATCTTCTCTGTGGCTTTGACGTTGAGGGGGTCCTGAGACGCAGTTTTTGCCATCATGCTGCTGGCTGCAGCCGTCTTATGTCTCCAGACACGCTGAGTCTTCTTCGGTTGTACGAACCGCTTCAAAGTCTTCGAATTTTCATCAGAGAGGAGAACTTCAAAAGCCTGCTGGTCGAAGCATACGACCAGCATGTCTTGAAAAGCTCCTAGCAAGTTGTCATCAGATTGCGTCACCGCCTTCTCATTGGAAGAGAAGGTAGTCCCCAGCAGAGTCGCTATTTTGTTCGACGTAGCAAAAGGTTGAACAAACTTTTTGCTTTATTGAACGTATAAGGTATCTGTATACAAAGAAGGAAGTCCTAAACATGATATTCTAAGCACAGGGAGAAGAGATTTCTGGGAAAGTGTGACAGTGAAGATCGAGCACTACAGTGGCTCCTTTACTCCGTTGATGATCTAACGACGAATCAACCTTGCTATGGATCTCTAGCGTCTTTGATTGGACTCTGGCGTCACCGATCAAGAGGCTGTCTGGATGAGAAGATCCCTCGAGGATGGTTGGTTGGTTAGTTCTTTGGTTGATAGGTGGATGGGGGTGGTCGACTCTTCGTGGATGTAGATCGCTGCCCCTTTGAAGATTATCAATTCTCAATGTTCCCTCTTTCTTTTTCTCCTTTTTTCTTTTTTTTGGTGGAAGAAGCACTCCTTCTATTTATAGAGAATAGAGCACATATGCGATGTGCATTAGGGTTCCTGAGATATGAAAGAATCTGCCGTCATTGCACGGTGCGGGCTTCTGCGGTGCTGACACGTGGCAGACATCGAGATTCCCCTCAAACGAGATCTCTGGTGGTTATAAACACAACCGAAGGATGTGACATGAGGCGCATGCCGATTTGCTTGTTCGGATACAGCTGAGTAAATCTTTGGATTTCATTCTAGATTTGGAGTCTAATTGATCATCGTCTAAGATTTAAATCAATCTGATATGATATCAATCATGATTTAATCCCAATCTTCTCTGCAAGAGGCGGTTTAAATAAACCAATTGGGGTGGACCCATACTTTCTGTGCCTCTGGTGAGGACTAAGTGCTGTTGTGCTTTTAGGGCGACGAGTAGACCGTGCTTCTGGAGACGACGGAACCTCTGTGCTTTTAGGCGACGAGTGGACTTGGCTTCGAATGAAGATGAGACTTCTGTGCATGTAGAGCAACTTATGAAGCTGTGTTTTGGGCTACCAGAGTCACTGTGCTGTAGGCGACAAGTATGCTTGTGCTTCAGGTTGACGAGGTTAATATGCTTTTGGTGCGACATGTTGACTTGTATTGGTTACTATGGGAGTTCCCAAGTCTCTTGTAGAGAAGTGACTTAAACTTCTAATCCGGAGCAGATGACTGCATCGTAGGAATGGAGATTGTGTGAGCATATCACCATCCTGCACCTCATGCGGACGCAGGTAAGTAGCTGCGCCTCTGAAAAGTGAAGGCATTGGCTGCGAAAGGAAGGGTATGACACCCTTGCACGTCTGAGATTGGCGTAGGTAGATAACTGTGCCTCTGGAGAGAAGACACTAGCTTCTAGAATAAAAGAAGGGGTGGAGGGCCCTACCACTATCTTGTTTCTGAAGTTGGCGCAGGCAGGTAGCTGCGCCTCTCGCTCGAAGGCTCTGGCTTCTTTAAAATAAAGAGCGAAAAATACCCGCTCTTTAAGGACTTTCCTCTTAATTGCCACCGTAATATGGGGAATTCCAAGGGTCTAAGACCGACATTCAAAGTGATGAGTCTTAGGTTTGTCCTATTAATACGGGAATTCTGACCGTCGGCCATGTGGTGTGCGCTCTAGGCCACTCTCGGCCCTATAAAAGAAGAAGTTCTCCTCTGAAGAGTCGCTGTCTTCTTCTTGGCATCCTTCACCACCATGCGAGATCTGTAATGCCCCAGTCCCAAAATACTTAGGACTAAGTACGTAGACATGCCAGCTGTATACATACGAAGTATATAGAGCCCCCATATCTATACATAAGCTGTAAAGTGCAGTAAACCAAGACACACTAAATCTCATCCACAAATATAAAGGAATAATAATATAAAATCATCTTTGAATTGTCATGTACACTTGTTGGGCGGAGACAAATCCACTACCAACTATTAAATGAGAATAAATAGGTATACATGAAAGAAATAATCAAGCGAAGCCAAGAGCGATCCAATAGCATGCTATCTACAAAGCAAGAGAGTAAATCATGTCCTTGGCTAGAGCACCTGCGGAAAGTCACAAAACACACACCTGGAGAATTCACCAGGTCCTTAGAGGGACGTAACAAGATACAATAAACAACATGCCATAAACTGAATATAAAGATGCTCAATAATAATTCAGACAATAACAAGATTCAGTACTTTATCATCGAACCAGATAACCACACCTACAACCAAACAAGGATAAGGTGTGGCAACTACTCCGCGACAAGATACGGTTCCAAGTAATGGTCAGGCATAAGTACTTAAACCAAAAGTGCCTATACCTACCGGATAACGGTCACCTAACGACTCTAAGTGTAATGCAATCGATAATAGTGCATGGTCGCATAACCTCCAAGTCAAGTAAAGATAAAATAAGCAGGACCTCAGTAGCGAGTCTCAATACTATATACCATTCCTCAGTATCGAGCGAGTCTACAGTATATAGTCAACCTATCGTTTTTCAGTAGCGAGCGAGTCTATGACAGATAGGGAGGAGGTCAACCCCAGTTGTATTCTCCCCACCCAATGATCTAACTCTAATGACCACTAGTCTTTTATCATACAATCCTAGTAGTAGTCATGGCCTAACGCTCGTCCAATATGTACCGTTGGCCACTCATTACACACGTCGGAGATCTATATGCGACTCGTGAATCGTGGCATACAAGTGTCAAGGCCAATGAATGCAAGAGGTCTCTTCTTTCTAGGTCAAGTGTGCATACAAATAAAATAAATAAAGAAAGACAAAATATAAACAGTAAAATCTGCATCTACACATAATTGAGAGGTACAAGTTATAATTACAGAAAATAAATACTAAATAATTTAATGCATTCAATATCATGAGCAAAGAAATAAACAGTGATGGCAAGGTATCTTGCCTGGTGTGCCGCTTTGTATGGTGCGATGTTCTGACATGATCCGATTAGTCCAATAGCCAGGGTCGATAGGTAGAGGCCTGAAGTTGCGAGGAATTAGGAGTAGGAACTAGTCATGATTAGTCACGATCAATAGTGCTAATCGAGGAGAATTTGTGGAAATACATACGTATCCTATTTTGAAAATATTTATGATACTAAAAAAAAACAATGTATAATTTTAAACAAAATATCTTAAATACATATATATTTAAATATCATAATGTGAAACTACCTTTTTATTAGTCAAAATATTTTAAAGTAATACTTTACAAATCTAGAAAATTATTCTTAGGGTTAAAACTAAATTGTAAAGATGTAATTTTGTAGTCCAAAAATCCTTAGATAAAATAGTATGCAATAGTATACTTTTTTCTTCCACAAATATTTTAAAATATTTATCAAATTATTTTATACAATTACAATTTTGAAAATAATATGTCACTAATAATAACAATGGCAAATTACCCATACCCATATATACTTTTAACATAAAATAAAAATATTAATAATACTACTGTTAATAATAATAATAATAATAATAATAATAATAATAATAATAATAATAATAATAAACCCTAAAAAAACTATACAGCCCCTTTCCCCCAATTTGACACAGTTAGAGAGAGAGACAGAGGAACGAGAGGAAATGGCGGCGCTCACCGGGCGGAGGCCAGCTCGTGACGGAGGGTCGGAGGAGTTCGCCCCTTAAGGCGCGGAGCCGTGCTCGTGCAGCAGTCCCGGAACGGGGGCCACTCGCGGTGGCACGACGGAACGGAGGAGCACGGCCGCGTCTCGCTGCGGCGAAAGCTTGGTTGGTCGGCGAAGACGGAGGCATGGGTGCGCGGCTATGGAGGTTGGCTGGAGGAGCTCACCGTCGTCCACGAGCAGAGCTCCTCCGGATCGGGCGTCGGTCACCGAAGGAGGAGCGGTGACGCGGTCGGTGGAGATAGCACAGCGCGGTCACGCGCAAGTGCGACCACTCGTCGGGATGCGGTAGCAAAAGCGTCTGGGGTCAGTAAGGGGATTGTCCGCCTGCGGCTGCAGGCGCACGCGGTGGGATACGCTTCCGTCTGGCACGGGGACATCGGCGAGGAGCGGATGCCGGCTGACGGAGTTGTACGGTGTACCAAGGGCTCGACAGGAGGGTACGAAATCCGGAGAGGGCGGAGGAAATGGCAGGGGCGACGGAGCGGATCTTCCGGCGGCACGGTTGTGAGGTTAGGGTCCCCCCTCTTCTTTTCTTGGGGGTGTGGTTATTGGGAGTGGTTGTGCTGGTGACCATGGTGGTGGGCCGGAGTTGGTCACGATACCGTGGTGGTTGTGATGGTCGTGGTGCAGGCGATATTGGTCTAATGGTGGTGGTCTAATGGTGGTGGTGATGACCATGGTACAGGTGGTTCTTGGGTGGCGACTGCGGCCTGGGATGGCTAGCCGTATGGTAGTGTCGGGGTTGTCGGAGGGTCATGGTAGGTGGTATTGTGTGATGATGGCGACGGGGGTGTTTGCGGGATGCTGGTGACGGTGGCTGATTTGGGTGCCCCGGCGGGTGGAGGCCGGAAGTACGGTGGGATGAGGTGGTCGGGAGGTACTGTTGCGGGGAGTTCTAGTAGGGTTACTGGTTAGGGGAGAAGGCTGGCGGCGATGGGGATGATGGCGGATTGATGGTTGGGGTGATGGACAGAATAGGTGTTAGGATTCCGGATTAAGAGTTATGTCGTGTCAGAAATGTTCGACACGGATGGGTAGACGTCCGGGATTGTCAGACGGGACAAAATTATTGTATTTGTAATGGGGAAAATGTAGTGGATGGGAGGGGCACGGACATAGACACGATGCAGCTTTGGGAACCCATTTGCACAAGTTCATATCAACTAGCTTTCTAATCTGACAATAATTAGAAACGTGTCCTTTCATACCGCAATAATGACAGAAAGAATTAACATTAGTACTATGTGCAGTAGTATAAGAATGTGCAGTGGTGTGGTATGATCTTCGTGGATACTTGTAATAGAAAGCATGGTTGTGTGAAGCTTTAGCTTTGCTTGCTTCCTTTCTAAATGATGTGTCGTGTGTGACTTTGTGATGTGTCACGTGTCTTGTGTTAGACTGAGTAATAGGTTGTACTACCTGCTTTCCCAATCTAATCTCTAACTTTTTAGAGTTAGCACAGATCTCATCATCTTTAGCAGAAAGAGCATCAATTCTACATGAAGCAATAGAATACTACTTCTTTTCTGATTCTAATTCCTCCTTAAGTTTAGCATTTTCTTGAGTGCTTTTCTCAATGCAATCAAGTGCCTCATGCAATCTAAACTTCAGTGTGGAAATCCTAGTAGAATTATCAGAAGGAGAACTATTTCTAGCATCATTCAATAAGCAAATAAGCTTTTCATTCTCACGCTTATAGGATAGAGTATCCTTTCTAGCTTGCTTATACTTATTTAATATATTCCTGTGTTCTTCTAATAGATCACTGAAAGCATCAGATAACTCATCATAAGAAAATTCATTCTCTTCAAGAAGGAAGTTATTTTGTACCTCGTTAGATAATGCCATTGAGCATAAATTTGCATCTTTATGAGGTCTCACTTCTTCTTCTTTTTCTTCTTCAGAATCTCTTGCTTCACTTTTACACCATATGCTCGTGCTAGTGTACTTGTGAGATGATGATCTTCCTTCTTTTGATCGTTCGTAGTGGCTCTCCTTTCTAGCAGTAGTACAATCTTTCTGGATGTGGTCTATCTTCTTGCAATTGTCACATACAAGCTCTTCTTCGTATAAAAGATTGTGTTGTACCTTAAATCCCAATTCTATCATGCACATATTTGCATCATTATGAAGACTATCATTCTCTCTAGAGTTGCTAGCTTTGCTTTCACACCTGCATTCATAAGTAGCTTCAAGAACTTTCCAAATTTTATGAGATGTTGTGCAAGTATTAATAAGATTGAATACATTTATGTCTACAGCACAATAAAAGATTTGTATTGCTTTTGCATCAAGGCTAGCTAACTTCTTCTCTTCATCCGTGTAACTATAATAAGGCTTGTTGATTATAGAGGATATGAGAACAGAAGTGATAGTAGGTTTTTTGTAGCCATTAACAACAATTGACCATAAGTTAAAATCTAGAGACTTCAGGTAGAAGCTCATCCATGTCTTCTAATAACTATAGTTTGTTCCATCAAATAGTGGGAGTCTATTTGTGGATTGCTCTTCAGTTGTGAAGTACATATTTGCCATATGTGATACGGTGATCTATGTAACAGCTGTAATAAATAAGAATATAATAGCAATATTACCTATTTGCCAGTACGATACAGTATACATCATATTTTTAGACTCAATAAATGTGAAAAATTATATTGATAAAATAGGAAAACCATGAGCCCTTTGATGACGCCTTTCTTCAAATATTTGAGCAGACTTGAAGACGCCTTTTTCCTTGACGGCATATGTCCAAAGATAAACAAATCTGGAAATCTGAATATCTTTCGGTGGCTTCGCCCCCGAACCCCCACGGGTGGAGCTGCCCCCTCGACCCCTGTCCGCTGACCGGGCAGCGGAACCCCCGATGCGAGGCCCCGGATAGGTCGTTTAGGCGGTTCAGAGAAATCTTCTTGTATAACGCCGTCTTTGGCCCATCAATAATTCTTCATTGCATATGTCCTGGTTTGATCATGTTTGATCATGCTTACAGCATGTCTACAAATACATATTAGGCAAACAAAGTAATATGACTGATACAGAACATTAGGACAATGCTAAGTTAAAGTAGTAACATGATAGTGATTACATAAATATTAGTGATGTTATTATGGTAAACTTAATTGATTAGATATATTCAAAAATATGATATAATCATTGGGCTAACAACAACCACTCAATGACTAAGCTTGATCAACCCTAACATTAACCTCAAAAAGGGGCAACCTCATAAGTAGGTAATAAACTCCTTAATCCTTTGATATCATCAATATTCATCATAAATCGTTCTTTCCAAAAATTACCTTCGTACCACGTCCCCTTAAAAATTTAACAAAAACAAATATGATTATAAATGTACTCTAATTTCCTCTATCTCGTCATAGAATTTCAAATAGTCTCAAATTTTGAATTTCATGATCTCCATTATATTAGCTCACTTATATATATCTTCCCAAGTTGTAATTTCCTCTCAAATTAAAATTCGAAAATCTTCAACCAATTTGGCCCAAGTAAAAGTTAAAATTTTCTTACTACATATTTGTATTTATTGGTCAATGTACAATGCATCCATAGGTACCAAAATAAAAGTCCGTTTTCAATGTTCGATGATTCTCGAAAACTAACTGTATATCTTCATAACTCAATCTTCTATCATCATAAATGAAAATTTCCTAAAATATTTATTAATCTCTCTCAAAAATTTGAATTCAACAATCTCCTCTTTTTGATGGTAGAAATGAAACTCATCTTAACTTCATATTCATAATCATCTTAGAACTTAATTCTCTATGCATAAAAAATGTAAAGGTTTCTTTCTTCAACAATTGGTTATCCTTGAAAACTAATATCATCATAACACTAAGGCAACGTCAACATTGTCTTTATTAAAAATTTGCATCCATAAATTTTATATATAAACTTGGTTCTTAAACCACCAAAGCTTTAGAAATTTTACATTCAATATTTAGTTACCTTAAAACAAATTTTGAAATTCGAGAAGTCTGTTTACCCTTGAGTGTTTTATCAAAACACAATATAACATTCCTTACTTCATCTATTTGAATTTATCGCACATTTTCACTTATGTCCAATCTATACCTCGTAATCTCATAATTATCTTAACCAACTATATTATTTATCCATGTTGTGGAGTTCTCTAATCTAACCTCTACTAACCCAAGAATGTCATGATCAAATTTTATTTCGCATAAGGGAATCATACAAGGAACAAGGTTGCATAAATTATGGAGGAATCATAGTGAAATATAAGTAAAGCAATTTAATTGAAAGGGAGAAGGGTAAGGGTTGCAATATTGAAGAGCGAAAGATGTTACGTGTCTAAGTGAATCGAGATAAGACAAGAGAATAAAATGACAAGGCTTAAGCAGTCAAGATAAACACAAGGTTAAGCATTTAAGGGATTTAGTAGATCGTAATCATATATTGGGTCAAAAAATTGAGTCGAGGTTGAGCCATATATGTAGTCAAAAGTATATCGGTACCATGGTAAGGGTTATAGTTTAGTCTTTATGACCCGAAAGTCGTAACATAAAATATAGTACAAGGGTATGTGTTTTAGTGGGACATGATATACCTACATGAAGGTGAGCTCGTCTAGGTCTTGCATGTGAAATTTGTTGGAAGAAAAAGTCTAGTGTTGTGCTCCAAATATCAAAGTTACGATAGGGAACGCCAAATGATCAAAATAGAAAGTGGGTTTTCATAAGGTACTAATTAATGCACAAAAAATAAAAGGTTAAAGCACGAAATAATGATGATTTAGGAAACCTCGTAGATCAAGTTAAGATAAGTTAGAGACACAGTTTCTAGAGAAAAAATAGTCTCATAGATAAGGGTATGGTCAAGAGAATGATTCTAATCATTTCTAAGTTTAAAACAATTAGATGGTCACGATAAAAGATCTAGAATTGAGGGAAGGTCAAGTAAGTCAAAAATATGTTCATCGGTTTGGTCGATGACTAACTACACTTGAGTATATACCACTATCATGGTCATGAGTGATATGGCAACTAGCGTGGTATACTCATATCTTATTAGGGCTATCTTGGTTGCCTTCCATTATAATTTTAAACTCGAGCTTCCTCAAAAAGTTTCTCAAAAATTCCTACCATAATTTATATTCCTTCTAAGCCGTCCAACTTAATCATGACTTAAAATGTAAATTTTTTTAATCAATCTAAAATACTTTTCATCATATCATTAATAACCTTTTCCCAACTTGTAATAAAACTTAATATTCAAATAATCCTATCTGTAAAACCCCTAAATTTCTACTTTTTTTTATTATTAAATTTGATACCGATTTAAAATTTCGTATTGTACGTCGCATAGTCGTATTGTACGTCGCGTACGATATTTTATTTTTCGTAATTGCTCGACGAGTGCGAATATGTGCGAGCATACATATTTTTAGAAAAATATTTTCTTATTTTTATAGTTTCAAAATAATATGTAATATTTAATTTAGCTGTCAAAATTTTCTAAATTTATAATTTTATTTATAAAAACCTTTCAGTTAGAATAAATATTATTTGATCATACATATATTTCATAAATATGTTGCTAGATTATTTTAAATAAAAATGTAATTTTCTAGATTTATTAATATAAATATTTTAATATTAAAAAAGGTATTTAAAAATAATTATGATTTTCGAAATTATTATTATTGGTATTTTGAAAAATATATTTGGAAGTCATTGTGGCCATTTAAATCTTGATTTGATTTTTGGATTTATTTAAATAGTTAAATATTCGAAATTTGATTGATTTGATTGATTTTAAACTAAAGGAATATAATTTAAATAGGATTGTAATTGGATTTGGATTTGATTTGATTGGCTTTATATCTATTTAAATTATCTACTTTGGGTTTTAAATAAATCCTAATCCTATCCTAATGGGAATTCCCACATCCTATAAATAGGCAGGTACTCCTCCATTATTTTTCTCCATAATTCTTCCACAAAATTTCCACAAATCTACGTGCATCGTGTCTGTGCCCTACCCATCCATTATATTCTTTTTTCTACATGTACAATATTTTTCCTATCCGCGTCCGACAACCCCGGACGTCAACTCACTCCGTGTCTCGTAGGACACACCCCCGACTCGATAGAATCAATTTCCAAACCCAGTCCGTGTCGGACACCCCGACATAATACTAATCCCTAAATCCTAAATTTTTTTCGGCCGCGCCTCCACGGCAGGCCACCTTGCTGCTGCCCTCTCCCGTGGACGCCAGCACGTCCCGACCACCACCAGCATCACCTTCACCACACCCTGGCCAACTCCGACCAAGACCCAGCCACCCACAGCCCTTACCGCGGCCACAGCAGCCAAACCCCGACGCATCGCCCACGACCACCTGACCCAAAACTCCACGGACAACCAGCCGACAACCAAACTCCACCACCACCAAAGCCATCGCCACCACCATCGTCGTCATTATCACCACACAACCACTGCCATCACGACCGTCGCCGGCTGCGTCACCACCACCAGAAAACAACACCAAAGCCAACGCCACCACAGTGGCGCGGCCACCCGAACAACCGTTCCACCACCATCAACAACCACCCAAACCACCACCGCCATCACAGCCTTCGCCGGAGGCACCACCAACCCAAGGAAAACTAATTAAAAATAAACAAACCCCATCAACAGCCTTACCTCGCCGGAGCGCCATCGTCGTGGCCATCCGTCGCCCGTGCGCGCCTCCCCGGCCTCTCCGCAGATCCCGACAGCCACCGTAGGTCCGTTGGCCGCGTGTCCCCGCGACGGCAAGCACGCCGACCGGCCGACCGCTCCCTCCGCCCAGATCTACCGTACGCAGCCATCGCCTACGTACCTCTCCTCTCCGCGCTCACAACCGTCCTCCGCGCGTCCCCGGCGACTGCAGCGCCCTACCGCCTCAGATCCGCCCTCCGCCGACCAAAAACCGCTGCTTACCTTCTCCCCTCCGCAGCGTCCGTCCGCCTCTCCTCCGCGTTCTCCCCTCCGCTCGACCCAGCAGGCGCCGCGCCGCCGACGAAGCTCCGCCGCGCGCGCGTTCACCAAACCCTCTCCCGTCTGATTTTCTCTCTCCCTCTCTCTCTCTTGATCTATTCTATTCGGTGCCCCTCATTCGAGGGAGGAGCACAGAGCACTGTGTTGGGGTACTTTTTTTTGTTTTTTTGCTTTTTTTCTTGTTTTGTTGTTTTTTTTTCCTTTCATAACAGTACCATAGTAATTATAATTTTATTTTATAATATTTACTAAGTATTCTTAATTACTATCATAATTATTGTTGATTATTTTATATTCAATAATGTTTTAAAACAACATATATAAATTTCAAAAATATATATTTTAGTGATAAAGGTTTATTATTATTATAATTATGATATTATTTGTAAATATTTTATTTCCTATTATTATCGAAAATATTATTAGTATTGAGTATAATTTTCCTTATGAAATATATAAAATATTTTTGGGGTACGTTTACATCTAGTTTTGCTAGTCAAAGATATTTTGATAAATTAAGGAATTGTCTTAAATAAGTTACTAGATTTTCAAAAGATAATTTTCTAACAAAAATTAACTAATAATCTATCATTTTACCAGAATTATAAATAGTTTTCTATATCTTATTGTTCATCCATTATTTCTTTGATTTTCTCTTGTCCGTAACCAATCTTCCTATCCCTTTGTAAATTCTTCCCTTCCACCTATTGACCCTAACTAAATTGACCCTTCTGGACCCAATGGAACTGTCCGTGTCACCACCCGAGGTCACCATACATAGTTGTTGTACCGAAGTCATAACTCCATGCTAGCTTGATCATTGCAGCACACCAGGCGACCTACCAGGCAAGACACCTTGCCATTTGCTGTTTACTTATTTTAGCTCATATTTTAAGCATTATTTATTTTCTTTATGCAAAATAAACTGTGATACATGGCATAACTATTAGAACTTACTGTTCATTTATTTTTCCTGCTATGTATTATTTTTCTCACATTAAACCTAGATTTAAGGGACCACCTTGTGTGTTACATTTATTGGCCTTAATACGTTGTAACACGAGGTTGTGTGTCGCATGTAGAACACGGAAGTGCGTGATTGGCTGGCCACCAGTACATACAAGCCGTGCGATAGGAATAACCGCTAATAGAGATTGCATGCTAGTTTGACTTAGCGGTTATAGGAATAACCGCTAATAGAGATTGCATGCTAGTTTGACTTAGCGGTTATAGTGGTTTGTGTTGTGGATACAACACAGTAGGCATTGGGAGGGGAGGAAAATTCCTTAGCGTATGCGCTTCGATGCACTTCCCTTGTGACCCGGACTCTCCGCTGGAGATACGGGGTTGATGACCCATGATTACTGACGGCCACTGACGATTCTACGGAACGTCATGCTCTTACTGATGGGGCCTCTGGTATCCAAGGGGGACTACGCCGTCCTATTCAGCCAGGGCTCATGCGTAGGAAGGATTGTTCTTAACTACATTTCACTTAGAATGGTAGACTACCTTTATCCGTTAGGTACGAGTACTTTTGGTTTGGGTACTTGTATCTGACCGTGGCTTGGAACAATAACTTGTCGCGAATTAGTTCGTCACATCTTGTCCTTGTTTGGTTTAGGTGTGACTTACTAATTCGATGAGAAGGTATTGAACCTTGTTGGGGTCCGAATACCATATTGGATTCTTAGCATGTAAAGATACGTCATCGTGAATTAGTTTACCATCTCCTGTCCTTGTTTGGTTGGGGGGATGGTACACTCGTTCAGTAGGTGCGTATTGGACCATGTTATAATTCGATTTACTTATTTATTAGAGGAATATTTATTCAGTTTATATGGCATGTTATTATGTGTCTTGTTACGTCCCTCTGAAGACCTGGTTATCTCCCCAGGTGTGTGCTATTGTCTTTCGCAGGTGCTCTAGCTTTAGCCGTGATCATCGCTACTTCTTCGAGGATGATTGCATTTGGATCGTCTTCGCTTCGCTCGCCACTCATTTCATTTTCTATGTATTTTAATTCCTTATTTTGTTGGTAGTGGATTAGTCTCCGCCCAACATATTGTATCAAGACAATTTATTATCTTTATATGATGTCTTTTATTCCTTTATTTTGCGTGGATGAGATTAGTTATGGTTCTACTGTATTTTACAGCTTATGTATTTATACGAGGCTTCCATATATTGGAGTATACTTCGTATGAATACAGCTGGCATGTCTACGTTCCTAGTCCTACGTATTTTGGGACTGGGGCGTTACATGTCTTTATGGTGGCCCATGCAGGTCAAGATAAATTGTTTGGTTACTTTATAGTACCAAGCAAGCCTGCGAATAGGATTAGAAGTCTAGGCTCTCATCCACATACATGACCACTTTCATAGATTTTATCTACCGTTTGACTCATCAATTGCATCTTGCTTGCTTCCTTTCATCCCTATTCTTATCTTCCCTTCATGCTTGCTAGAGATTGTCCCTACTATTTAGTTGTCCCAAAATACCATTAGTTTAAATTTTAAGTTGGGTAGACTACCTTATGACCTAGCAACCCCTTTGACCTAGTGACCTATATTAGCAAGCTTATTTAGATCCTAGAATCTGGAGGACCTAACCCGTCTAGCCAACCAAGGACTTGGACAAGAAGACTATAGGACAACTGTATGATTTAGAATCATTCTACCTTCTTTTAAGCTAAATCTCTCGTGCCTATGTTTTTACCACTTTGACTAATGTTGCAACTATAATCTAGCTTTGCAAACTCATCCATTTATCGAGTTTGTTCATGACTTATGCTATTGAGCGGCCGCTCACTAACATATTGTCTAATCAGAACCGGTGCATAATAGTCTGATCAACCAAGTACACTTTGGTTCGCTTTTGTCTATTACTCTACGTGGATGGGGACATAATTAAACTTTGCCCTTACAATCCCATCCATGACTGCATTGACAATTCTTTTGAAATTATTCGATCGTCTTTGAATCACGTATTCGTATTCGATAACGCCTCCTTCGAACTCTATATTGCTTTCGTCTTTACATATTTTAGGAGGACGGAAGCGTTGTGCTAGAAATTCCTCTAGTTATCCTATCACCTAATGACCATTATCACTCGATGTTGCCATATCTTTGTCTTGAACTACTCGACCTTTCCCTCGACCCTAATTCTACCATTTTGACTTTCTAATCACTTGAATTTAAGGGTGATTACAATCGTCTCTTAATCGTATCCTCAACCTAGACTACGACCATATAAACTTCGAACCCTTCTATCTACCGTTGTGCCCTCTCACCCCCCTACTAATTCTTAATTTCGAGGACGAAATTCTTTTAAGTTGGGTAGGATGTAAAACCCCTAAATTTCTACTATTTTTTTATTATTAAATTTGATACCGATTTAAAATTTCGTATTGTACGTCGCATAGTCGTATTGTACGTCGTGCACGACGTTTTATTTTTCGTAATTGCTCGACGAGTGCGAATATGTGCGAGCATACATATTTTTAGAAAAACATTTTCTTATTTTTATAGTTTCAAAATAATATGTAATATTTAATTTAGCTATCAAAATTTTCTAAATTTATAATTTTATTTATGAAAAACCTTTCAGTTAGAATAAATATTATTTGATCATACACATATTTCATAAATATGTTGCTAGATTATTTTAAATAAAAATGTAATTTTCTAGATTTATTAATATAAATATTTTAATGGCTTAATTGCTACTTGATACCCTCAACTATTACCATTTTTCAACTTGGTACCCTAAACTTTTTTTTGTAACAACTTGATACCCGGATATTATTTTGGACAAAAATGCCCCTACCCCTAACCCCCCTCCCCCGTGCTCGCTTCGCCCCCCCTCTGCTAGCTCCGGCCGCAGCTCCCCCCCACCCACCCCCCCTGCTCGCTTCAGGTCGTCCCCCCCCCCTCTCGCTCCGGCCGTCCGCCCGCTCCCGCCTCTCCCCTAGGGCTCGGCAGCGGGAGGAGGGGGGCTGGGAAGGGGGGTGCGAGGCGGGAGGCGGGGGCAGGAGGTGGCCCGGAAGCGAAGAGGGGGGGGAGGTTGGCCGGAAGCGAGGAGGGGGGGAGGTTGGCCGGAAGCGAGGAGGGGGGGTCGGCCGGAGCTAGCAGGGGGGTGGCCGGAGTAGGGGAGGGGGTGGAGGGAGGGAAGGGATAAGGGCATTTTGGGGTTTTTAAAATGTTAGGTATTAAGTTGAAAAAAAAATAGTTGAGGTATCAATCTGTTACGAAAAAAAGTTTAGGGTATCAACTTGAAAAAGTGTGATCGTTGAGGGTAGCAATTAGCAATTAAGCCTATTTTAATATTTAAAAAGGTATTTAAAAATTATTATGATTTTCGAAATTATTATTATTGGTATTTTAAAAAATATATTTGGAAGTCATTGTGGCCATTTAAATCTTGATTTGATTTTTGGATTTATTTAAATAGTTAAATATTCAAAATTTGATTTATTTGATTGATTTTAAACTAAAGGAATATAATTTAAATAGGATTGTAATTGGATTTGGATTTGATTTGATTGGCTTTATATCTATTTAAATTATCTACTTTGGGTTTTAAATAAATCCTAATCCTATCCTAATGGAAATTCCCACATCCTATAAATAGGCAGGTACTCCTCCATTATTTTTCTCCACAATTCTTCCACAAAATTTTCACAAATCTATGTGCATCGTGTCTGTGCCCTACCCATCCATTATATTTTTTTTCTACATGTACAATATTTTTCCTATCCGCGTCCGACAACCCCGGACTTTAACTCACTCCGTGTCTCGCAGGACACACCCCTGACTCGATAGAATCAATTTCCAAACCCAGTCCGTGTCGGACACCCCGACATAATACTAATCCCTAAACCCTAAATTTTTCTCGGCCGCACCTCCACGGCTGGCCACCTTACTGCTGCCCTCTCCCGTGGACGCCAGTACGTCCCGACCACCACCAGCATCACCTTCACCACACCCTGGCCAACTCCGGCCAAGACTCAGCCACCCACAGCCCTTACCGCGGCCACAGCAGCCAAACCCCGACGCATCGTCCACGACCACCAGACCCAAAACTCCACGGACAACCAGCCGACAACCAAACTCCACCACCACCAAAGCCATCGCCACCACCATCGTCGTCATCATCACCACACAACCACTGCCATCACGGCCGTCGCTGGCTGCGTCACCACCACCAGAAAACAACACCAAAGCCAACGCCACCACAGTGGCGCGGCCACCCGAACAACCGCTCCACCACCATCAACAACCACCCAAACCACCACCGCCATCACGGCCTTCGCCGGAGGCACCACCAACCCAAGGAAAACCAATTAAAAACAAACAAACCCCATCAACAGCCTTACCTCGCCGTAGCGCCGCCGCCGTGGCCATCCACCGCCCATGCGCGCCTCCCCGGCCTCTCCGCAGATCCCGACCGCCACCGTAGGTCCGCTGGCCGCGCGTCCCCACGACGGCAAGCACGCCGACCGGCCGACTGCTCCCTCCGCCCAGATCCACCGCACGCAGCCATCGTCTACATCGCTCCTCTCCGCGCTCACAACCGTCCTCCGTGCATCCCCGACGACTGCAGCGCCCCACCGCCTTAGATCCGCCCTCCGCCGACCAAAAACCGCCGCTTCCTTTCTCTCCTCCGCAGCGTCCGTCCGCCTCTCCTCCGCGTTCTCCCCTCCGCTCGACCCAGCCGGCGCCGTGCCGTCGACGAAGCTCCGCCGTGCGCACGTTCACCAAACCCTCTCCCGTCCGATTTTCTCTCTCCCTCTCTCTCTTGATCTATTCTATTCGGTGCCCCTCGTTCGAGGGAGGAGCACAGAGCACTGTGCTGGGGTGCTTTTTTTTGTTTTTTGTTTGTTTTTTTGTTTTTTTTTCTTGTTTTGTTTTTTTTTCTTTCGTAACAGTACCATAGTAATTATAATTTTATTTTATAATATTTACTAAGTATTCTTAATTACTATCATAATTATTGTTGATATTTTTATATTCAATACTGTTTTAAAACAACATATATAAATTTCAAAAATATATATTTTAGTGATAATGGTTTATTATTATTATAATTATGATATTATTTGTAAATATTTTATTTCCTATTATTATCGAAAATATTATTAGTATTGAGTATAATTTTCCTTATGAAATATATAAAATATTTTTGGGGTACGTTTACATCTAGTTTTGCTAGTCAAAGATATTTTGATAAATTAAGGAATTGCCTTAAATAAGTTACTAGATTTTCAAAAGATAATTTTCTAACAAAAATTAACTAATAATATATCGTTTTACCAGTATTATAAATAGTTTTCTATATCTTATTGTTTATCCATTATTTCTTTGATTTTTTCTTGTCCGTAACCAATCTTCCTATCCCTTTGCAAATTCTTCCCTTCCACCTATTGACCCTAACTAAATTGACCCTTCTGGACCCAATGGAACTGTCCGTGTCACCACCCGAGGTCACCTTGCATAGTTGTTGCACCGAAGTCATAACTCCATGCCAGCTTGATCATTGCAGCACACCAGGCGACCTACCAGGCAAGACACCTTGCCATTTGCTGTTTACTTATTTTAGCTCATATTTCATGCATTATTTATTTTCTTTATGCAAAATAAACTGTGATACATGGCATAACTGTTAGAACTTACTGTTCATTTATTTTTCCTGCTATGTATTATTTTCTCACATTAAACCCAGATTTAAGGGACCACCTTGTGTGTTGCATTCATTGGCCATGACACGTTGTAACACGAGGTTGTGTGTCGCATGTAGAACACGAAAGTGCGTGATTGGCTGGCCACCAGTACGTACAAGCCGTGCGATAGGAATAACCGCTAATAGAGATTGCATGCTAGTTTGACTTAGCGGTTATAGTGGTTTGTGTTGTGGATACAACACAGTAGGCATTAGGAGGGGAGGACAATTCCTTAGCGTATGGGCTTCGATGCACTACCCTTGTGACCCGGACTCTCCGCTGGAGATACGGGGTTGATGACCCATGATTACTGACGGCCACTGACGATTCTGCGGAACGTCATGCTCTTACTGATGGAGCCTCTGGTACCCAAGGGGGACTACGCCGATCCTATTCAGCCAGGGCTCATGCGTAGAAAGGATTGTTCTTAACTAAATTTCACTTAGAACGGTAGGCTACCTTTATCCGTTAGGTACGAGTACTTTTGGTTTGGGTACTTGTATCTGACCGTGGCTTGGAACAATAACTTGTCGCGAATTAGTTCGTCACATCTTGTCCTTGTTTGGTTGTAGGTGTGACTTACTAATTCGATGAGAAGGTATTGAACCTTGTTGGGGTCCGGATACCATATTGGATTCTTAGCATGTAAAGATACGTCACCGTGAATTTGTTTACCATCTCCTGTCCTTGTTTGGTTGGGGGGATGGTACACTCGTTCAGTAGGTTCGTATTGGACCATGTTATAATTCGATTTACTTATTTATTTGAGCAATATTTATTCAGTTTATATGGCATGTTATTATGTGTCTTGTTACGTCCCTCTGAGGACCTGGTTATCTCCCCAGGTGTGTGCTATTATCTTTCGCAGGTGCTCTAGCTTTAGCCGTGATCATTGCTACTTCTTCGAGGATGATTGCATTTGGATCGTCTTCGCTTCGCTTGCCACTCATTTCATTTTCCATGTATTTTAATTCCTTATTTTGTTGGTAGTGGATTTGTCTCCGCCCAACATATTGTATCAAGACAATTCATTATCTTTATATGATGTCTTTTATTCATTTATTTTGCGTGGATGAGATTAGTTATGGTTCTACTGCATTTTACAGCTTATGTATTTATACGAGGCTTTTATATATTGGAGTATACTTCGTATGAATACAGCTGGCATGTCTACGTTCCTAGTCCTACATATTTTAGGACTGGGGCGTTACATATCAGTCATCAACTCCCTTTTTTTAAAACAATAATCAATGCTTTAAACTCGAAATCTAAATGTCTAAATAACTTTATAATTCCTAGGTCATAGGATACAATTTAATTCAAGAAAATTTTTTACCAAAATTTATCAATCGTCCTCAAAGTTTGGTCAATCGTAACACCTATTTCAACATTTAAAAAAATTTAAGATCGTTTTCAAATCAAATTTATATCCATCCAAAGAGGTATAGCTATAACTCAATAATTCATAAATACTTTTAAAGACCTTCAAAAATCAAATCAATTTGTTTTCTCGATCTAGCTATCCTCTTGTGTATACCACCTTGTAATCTCAAAATAAAATTCCAACTATCCTTTGAAGGCGGTAAAATGCTACTACCCAACTTGAAATTAGCTAATCCTTAAGACCATACTTTTAGAAAAATGTCTTTATAACTCAAATAGAACCTCAATGCATATTAATTGTCAATGTAACCTTTTCTAGCCATGTGTTTGACCTATGAGCATATACTATGTAGTCATCTTCCTAACCTCTATTAAGCACAAGAAAGTAAGGATTATGATAGAATGAGTGCAAGCATGATGCAATTCAAGGATGGCAAATAGATTTCAAAATTTAAAGTCTAGGAAGGAGATCAAGTTGGTGGATGAGATTCTAGACTCTAATCCTATGTTCAGGTTCACATCGGTATAGTAACGTAACCGAAGTGATAAACTCGACCAGCATGGGCCACCACAAAAACGTGTAACGCCCAGTCCCAAAATACATAGGACTAAGTACGTAGATATGCCAGCTGTATACATACGAAGTATATTGAGCCCTCGTATGTATACATAAGCTGTAAAGTGCAATAAACCACGACACACTAAATCTTATCCACAAATATAAAGGAATAATAATATAAAATTAACTTTGAATTGTCATGTACACTTGTTGGGTGGAGACAAATCCACTACCAACTATTAAATGAGTAGAAATCGGTATACATGAAAAAAATAATCAAGCGAAGCGAAGAGCGATCCAAGAGCATGCTATCTACGATGCAAGAGAGTAAATCATGTCCTTGGCTAGAGCACCTACGGAAAGTCACAAAACACACACTTGGAGAATTCACCAGGTCCTCAGAGGGACGTAACAAGATACAATAAAAACATACCATAAACTGAATATAAAGCTGCTCAATAATAATCCAGACCATAACAAGGTTTATTACCTTATCATCGAAGCAGGTAACCACACCTACAACCAAACAAGGACAAGGTGTGGCAACTACTCCGCGACAAGATACGATTCCAAGTAATAGTCAGGCATAAGTACATAAACCAAAAGTACCTATACCTACCGGATAACGGTCACCTAACCACTATAAGTGTAATGCAATCGAAAATAGTGCATGGTCGCATAACCTCCAAGTCAAGTCAAGATAAAATAAGCAGGACCTCGGTAGCGAGTCTCAATACTATATACCATTCCTCAGTATCGAGCGAGTCTACAGTATATAGTCTACCTATCGTTCCTTAGTAGCAAGCGAGTCTACGATAGATAGGGAGGAGGTCAACGCCTAGTTGTATTCTCCCCACCCAATGATCTAACTCTATTGACCACTAGTCTTTTATCATACAATCCTAGTAGTAGTCATGGCCTAACGCTCGTCCAATATATACCGCTGGCCACTCAGTACATACGTCGAAGATCTATATGTGACTCGTGAATCGTGGCATACAAGTGTCAAGGCCAATGAATGCAGGAGGTCTCTTCCTTCTAGGTCAAGTGTGCATACAAATAAAATAAATAAGAAAATACAAAACTTAAATAGTAAAATCTACATCTACGCATAATTGAGAGGTACAAGTTATAATTGCAGAAAATAAATACTAAATAATTTAATACATGCAATATCATGAGCAAAGAAATAAACAGTAAAGGCAAGGTATCTTGCTTGGTGTGCCGCTTGGTATGGTGCGATGTTCCGACATGTTCCGATTAGTCCAATAGCCATGGTCGATAGGTAGAGGCCTGAAGTTGCAAGGAATTAGGAGTAGGAACTAGTCATGATTAGTCACGATCAATAGTGCTAATCAAGGAGAATTGTGGAAATACATACGTATCCTATTTTGAAAATATTTATGATACTAAAAAAATGTATAATTTTAAACAAAATATCTTAAATACATATATATTTAAAAATCATAATGTGAAACTACCTTTTTATTAGTCAAAATATTTTAAAGTAATACTTTGCAAATCTAGAAAATTATTCTTAGGGTTAAAACTAAATTGTAAAGATGTAATTTTGTAGTTCTAGAAATCCTTAGATAAAATAGTATGCAATAGTGTACTTTTTTCCATAAATATTTTAAAATATTAATCAAATTATTTTATACAATTATAATTTTGAAAATAATATGCTACTAATAATAACAATGGCAAAATACCCATACCCATATATACTTTTAACATAAAATAAAAATATTAATAATACTACTGTTAATAATAATAATAATAATAATAATAATAATAATAATAATAATAATAATAATAATAGTAAACCCTAAAAAAAACTATACAGCCCCTTCCCCCCAACTTGACACAGTTAGAGAGAGAGACAGAGGAACGAGAGGAAATGGCGGCGCTCAACGGGCGGAGGCCATCTCTCGGCGGATGGCTGGAGGAGTTCGCCCCTTTAAGGCGTAGAGCCGTGCTCGTGCAGCAGTCCTGGAATGGGGGCCGCTCGCGATGACACGACGGAACGGAGGAGCACGGCCGCATCTCGCAGAGATGAAAGCTTGGTTGGTCGGCGTAGATGGAGGCACGGGTACGCAGCTACGGAGGCTGGCTGGAGGCGCTCACCGTCGTCCACGAGCGGAGCTCCTCCGGATCGGGCACCGGTCATCGAAGGAGGATCGATGACGCGGTCGGTAGGGACAGCACAGCACGGTAGCGCGCAAGTGCGACCACTCGCCGGGATGCGGTGGTGGAAGCGTCAGGGGTCAGTAAGGGGATTGTACGCCGGCGGCTGTAGGCGCACGTGGTGGGATGCGCTCCCGTCTGGCGCGGGGACATCGGCGTGGAGCGGATGTCGGATGACAGAGTTGTACGGCACGCCGATGGCTCGATATAAGGGTGCGAAATTCGGAGAAGGCAGAGGAAATGGTAGGGGCGGCAGAGTGGATCTTGCGGCGGCACGGTTGTCATGTTAAGGTCCCTCCCTCTTCTTTTCTTGTGGGTGTGGTTATTGGGAGTGGTGGTGCTGGTGACCGTGGCGGTGGGCCGGAGTTGGCTAGGATACGGTAGTGGTTGTGATGGCCGTGGTGCGGGCGGTGGTGGTCTAATGGTGGTGGTGATGACGATGGTGCAGGTGGTTCTTGGGTGGCGGCTGTGGCCTGGGATGGCTGGACGTAGGGTGGTGTCGGGGGTGTCGGTGGGTCATGGCAGGTAGTGTTGTGTGATGATCGCGACGGGGTTTTTGTGGGATACAGGTGACGGTGGCAGATTTGGGTGCCCCGACGAGTGGAGGCCGGAAGTACGGCGGGAATGAGGTGGTCGGGAGGTGCTGTTGAGGAGAGTTCTGGTGGGGTTGCTGGTTAGGGTAGAAGGTTGGCGGCGATGGAGATGATGGCAGATTGTTGGTCGGGGTGATGGACAGAATTGATGTTAGGATTTCGGATTAAGAGTTGTGTCATGTCAGGAATGTTCGACACGGATGGGTGGACGTCCGTGATTGTCGGACGGGACAAAAATATTATATTTGTAATAGAGAAAATATAGTGGATGGGAGGGGCACGAACATAGACACGATGCACAATTCTGGACGGTAGAAATTTATGGATGAGTACCTCTCCTTATATAGGAGGTGGAAATTCCCAGTTGGATAAGGATTGGGAGGATTTAAATTCTCCCATAGATAATATCATATTAAATTAAATTTGATTTAAACTTTAATCGTTCAAATCCAAATCAAACATAGATAAAACCTTCATTTAATTCAAATTCAAATATAATCTTTTCTAATTTAAATTATCATATTTAATCAAATATTAAAATTAACAAAATATCAAATATCATTTCCAAAATTAAATAAATATAGTAATAATTAATTTTGAGAATTACGATAAATCATAAAATAGCTTTTATAAATAACAAAATATATTAATAAACAAATTTCAAATTTTGTAAAATATTTGGAATACATTTCATATAAACCATAATTTTCAAATCACTAATTATTTTTAAATGACGAATAAAATAACTCTTTTATAAAAATATTTATCACATTTGTTTGAACATGTACTTTCCTATATAAAATAAAATTTATAATAAAAATATTTTTCTAAAATATGTACCTCGACACATATCTCGTCGAGAAAATATGAAACACAAATCTCGTACGCTACGTAAATACAACAATGCGAACTCGTATGCGAAGTATAAAATAAATACAAAATTTGAAAAAAAAATCATAGTAGAAATTTAGGGGGTTTACAAGATCCAAACTTAACTTCGAGCACCGATCGACCTTGTGTAAGTTGGTTGCTGTTTGAGGCTTCTCTCGTTTGTAGGAGCCACATTCTTATGGAGGAACTCTGTGTAGAAGGGGTCATCACTGCCCTTGAGAAGTATGCAAATCTCCTTCTTAGGGAGTTCGACTCTGAGCGACTTCTGAGGGATGTGGGAGATCCAAGCCACGGGTTTGAGATCGGTTTCTCACCCGATGAATAGCTGACCGTGCTCTGCCTTGATCTTTGGGAGCAATAGGGCTTCGCCGTGCTATGGTTCTGGGTCTTCCACTGTTTTAGTATATATTGGAGCTCTAGCTTCTCTTGGTGACAAGAGGGTTGGCTCTGATGACGCTGTGAGTCGGTGGAGAAGAGATTTGATGTAGACTGTATATCTCTCTTCTGTCCATGACGATCACACTGTGAAGGTTGCCAATCGAAGACAAGCCTTCCCTTATGTTCATAGAAATTTCTATTCTCACTTGTGTAACAAAGACCTTATAATTGATCCTTGCAAATGAGATTCAAGAGACTTCTTTATTATGTACTTGCGATAGACCTGTGTAATAGACCCTTGTAGCTACGATCAATAAGAACAGTGCTTTTTTCTGAACTTCATCCTGAGAATGTCTACGTCCTTGGTTGGCCTGCGCATCTCACTGTTTGCGCCTCTGTGATGTTAGGTCAGTAGTGGGGGACACTAACCTGTGCCATATGTCATCTAGACCATGGTAGGAAGAGGGTGAACGACAAGAGCACCCTGCTACGCCTTGTATTAGCTGTAATTTTTTATGCTTCTATAAGACCTCCTTCGACGAGGGGCACGAACATAGACACGCTGTAAAGTAAAGTAACATATGCTAACTAATCTATGTCTCAATCCACAGTAATAAAGAAAATCAAGAACAAACGATACACGTCATGGTCTGCAGCCCATTAGCATATATGTTTGGAATGGACCGAAGAATGATAGAGGTCCAGTAAAACTAGGCTATGACAGCAAAGACAAAAATAAATAGTACAAAGAACGCGAATGTGATAATAAGAAATACGACCAATAATACCTGAACTCTGCAGAACACATCATGATAACTTCATGCCGCAAGTCAACTAACGCCTGGAGAGATCACCAGGTCCAAAGAGGGATGTAACAAGATACACCAACTAGCCATAATATGAACAATAAAAGTAATATACATAAACACGAATATACTGACAAGGTAAACTATCTATCTATGTATAATGTACTAGAAGACTACTTTGGGATCGCACGGATAGGTAAGGATTGATATAAGCGTCGACTAATATCATGAATATACTAGCATACTCCTGTCCAATCTGTAGACTAGTCCGTAGACGATAAATGAATAACTACTAGTATAGCCTATACCAGGGCATACTGAGGCTAATGAGGATAGGGTAATCCCATGTGCCTACGAATAGTCTTCCCCACCCCGGAGTAGTACAAGATCATGTCCATGATTCACACGACTCATATCTCACATGCAAGTCCTCTAACTAACACAACTAGTCATATATGATCCGTCACATGAACTGTAACACCCAGTCCCAAAATACTTAGGGTGAAGTACGTTGACATACTAGCTGTATACATACGAAGTATACTCCAATGTATGGAACCGCCGTAGGTATACATAAGCTGTAAAAATACAGTAAACCATGTTAACTAAATTTCATCCACCAAATAAGAGAATAATAATATAAATCAACTATAAAATTTGTCATTTATACAAGTAGTTGGGCGAAGACAAATCCACTACCAACTATTTTAAAAGAGAGAAATATACAAGGAAAGGATAGATAAAAATGATAAGACGAACCAAGGGAAATCATCTTCGAAGGAATGGAGAAGATCACGGCCTTGGCTAGAACACCTACGAAAAGTCACAAAGTACACACTTGGAGAGATAACCAGGTCCTCAGAGGGACGTAACAAGATACATAAAAAACATGCTACATAACTGAATATGTATAATATGTCATAAATCACAAGTAAAGTAAAATAGCCCCAATCGTAACAAGGTTCAATATCTTATCATCGAAATAGTGAACTACCCCTACACCAAACAAGGACAAGGGGCAGGACCCTATTCCGCGATGCATCATTTTCTTAGGCTACTAATGAAACGGGGGTGACATGACATTGACTAAAGTTACCTAACCATTCTAATGTGATTATGCAGTTAAGAACAAACCTTTCATCGCATCAGCCCTGGCTATAAATAGGATCTGGTATAGTCCCCACTTGGGCACCAGTGACCAATGTCCATGACGTTCAAAAACGACAGTGACCAACCTGAGTGGATCATCTTACCCCATGCGCATAACGTTTAAGAACGTCAGTGGCCAACATGAGGGGGTAAGCATACCTGTATCTCCAGCGGAGCTTTCGGGTTACAAGGGAATGTGTAATATAAGCCCATACGACAAGAAAATGTTCACCCCACCCTATTCACCTATCTAAGTCGCATCCGCGATCGTGTACCTCTAGTAACTGCTAATTCTCATAACATGTCACTATTAGCAGTTAGACCTAACGCATGCGTACGGGTGATCAGCCAACACGCAAGTACCTCTATATGCTACTCATCTCACACATATCTCGCGGTACAACTGTGTCTCGATTTATGCAATACACTACAGATTGTTGTCCCTTAACTATAGGACCATATGAAATTAAAGGATAATAATAAAGTAAGCTAATATCACTGATTAGGTAGTAAATCAGGAATCGTAATAATGGTACAGCAACAAGAACTAGAAATAAGTAAACAGTAATATGCAATAAAAAAATGAAGACTAAATATAAGCAGTAAATATGGTAAGGTACCTTGCCTAGGTTGTGTGCAAAAGAGCGACGTCAAATAGCTCAAACCATCAGAATAGCGAAGCGATGAAGGACAAATCCCTCATACGTCCTCGGATGCTGAAATAAACACCATAAATGTGTTTGGAATAAAAGATATGTCTAGGAAAAGCCTGTCCAAAAGTCTAATTCTGAAACAGGGGCAAAATCATAATTTTGGGTTAAAACGATGTCCACCGTTGGACCCGTTTTGCACCAAAAAGTGTGCCAGTATCTACGATCTCTAAAGTCATTAAACTATTTGTCTACGGGTCCGATTTGAGGAGATAAACCCAACAGTATGTCAAATTTTAGATTCCGGTGAGCCATGCACAAATTTGCCCGTTAGAACGAGTTACGGGCCCGCCAAATAGGCATTCCAGCCGACCATCTCAGAATCGGACCAAACATGGCGTACAAGACCAAAAAAATAATACGGACCTGTTGGCGTAAGTTTCGTCTCGATACGACGAACGTACACGAAGTTAGGGCCAAGTTTGCAAATGGTCGATACGGGGTATCTCGACGGATACGTACTAATTTTGTCGCGCACAGGCAGCGAAATCAAGTTTCGTCTGTTCCCACATGTTGACAATATCCATACGCGCCTTTCGATGCATACAGTGCGTGACCATGTCGCCCAGTTTGTCGGGGCGCACGCCGTAGCGGATGGTTTTTATAAATTTTTTAATATTTTGAAAATTGTTTTTCATGGATTTCAAACTGATTTATCGTGGAAAATAAACATGGCATAAATAAACTATTTGATAGCTTTTAAACTTGTTTATGTTAGCTGTAACCTTGTTTAAGTAGATTTTAAAAATCACTTTTATTCTGATAGGAATCTAATACTCATAGAAAAATATAATAACCCCTTTTTTTACCTATAAAAATATTAGTATTAAATTTATTATATAATAAAAAATCATAATCACCATAAATTTAAAAATACTAAGAAATTAATATATGAAACCATTTTTACATAAATGGTAATTAATAAAGATTTTTTTTTTCAAAAATGAGGTGGTTTACATCCTACCAACTTATAAGAATTTCGTCCTCGAAATTAAAATAAAACTTAATATAATAAATAATAAAATATAATAAGGCTGAATACGAAAAGAGTGTATTAATTCATAAATCGGTTCTCGAAAATATAGAGCTGGAGTTATGGTAGGAATCCAAACTGGCACCATATTCTACATGGTAGGTTGTTCTAAATATTGCATGGATCATGGGTATTCAATTCATTGGTGAGAATGGGTCGATATTGATTGGAAAAAAATCAAATGGGACAAAAATAGGCACTCGTGGTTTGTTCTAAGAAAAATATATTTGGATCATATATGTGGTGTAGTTAAAATGGAGCACAAGATGGTGCGTTTGTGTGGGACACGTATGTCATGTGTATAGAGCGACTGGTCAGTACATGAGGGTGAAATTTATTAGAAGAAAATTGCTAGTATCGTGCTCCAAATATCAAAGTCATGGCGAGGTATCAAATGATACGAATAGAACTGAACATTTTAAACGAATGTTTTATTAGTTCGATTGGAACCAGTTAATCCCAATCCTTTGCTAACTCAAAGATTCCTTATGTTTCTTAGAGGGGATGGCAATCTATGCATTACAAAAAAAAATTGTTTATCGAAATTACAACTAAGGCACGATACTGTAATAGAATGGAAATTGAAAATCAAGGTCGCGATCTTTTACCGCGAGTATCCAAACGCACGAGCAAAGGAATATGGAATGCAATACGAAGATTATGTTGCAACTTCCAAACAGATAAAAGAATGGTTACGAATAGAATCCATGTTTGGCGTCCGATTCCAAAAGATAGAGTACACTAAGTTCAAGGTTCTACCCAACTTATAGAAGTTGGTTAATTATGGGAAGCACAGTAGTAGGGCTTTTAAGAAGGTCAAATTTTAAGAAGTTGTTTGAGAGTTTGAGGCATTTATGATCATAGTCATGTACTCTACAAGAAGTCTAGGTATTACTTACTTAACATTGCTCAGACCCTGACAATGTTTCTTCAAGGTAGTAGGAGTGGTCTTGGTTAAGTATAATCGAAAACAAGTTTGTGCAGAAAGATTCTATTCTTTGCATAACATAGACTACGAAGAGATATGACTAAGGGATTTATGGAAGGAGGCTTAGTGGACCAAGAGCTGGAGACTACACAATTGATGTAGGGACCTACTTTATAAAGTTTGATTTTATGGTCCAAATACGATGTTATGTGTGGATGGATTAAACTGGGTCTTAATGGTTCCCTAATTGGACATCAATCTTTGATAGAATAAAACTTGGGTTTTAACTATGTTGGCCGGACATTATCTCATAAAATCGATCAGAACTATTCCTACTAGGTTAGGGTAACCTAGAATAGGTTCAAGCTCAATTGGTTGGGCTAGTTGCTAGTAGGGTTGGTTAACTAAATTCCTTAAGCCCAAAAATGCGCCTTCTGTAACTTTTGTGTTTAAGTAGTACAAAGGGGCTCCACTGAGGGGCACACTAGTGGCATGTACGTAGTGGGCTTCGAGAAGATCACAATCGTATTGGGTCGAAAGATTTGAGTCGAGGTTGGATCTCTAACCGAGGTCGGGAAGGACAATGGTATTAAGGTAGGGGTTATAGATAGCATTTTTGACTTAAAATTTGCATCATAAAAATAGAGTACAAGGGGACGTATTTTAGTAGGACATGATATGTCTACATGAAGGTGGAGTCATCTATGTCTTGTATGTGAAGTTTGTTGGAAGGTAACAGCCGGTCTCGTGCTCCGAATATTAATGTCACGGTCGGGGACACCAAATGATCTAAATGGAAAGTGGGAGTTCACGGGGCACTAATTTATCATCCTAATGGAACCAACTTAATGATTCGGTAAACCCAGTGATCCTAACATTTAGAAGGCTTAGAATCTATTCACTCTAAAATTTCTTTCTCTGAATTAAAACTAAGGCATGGTTTTAGGATTAATGAGGTTAGAAAATTTAAAAGTTGTGATATTGTACCTCGACTTTTGATCATAAAGAATAAGGCACGATATAATGGATAATGTGAGACGGTAGATATGAGTCAATTTCGAGGATCGTACCACGAATTCTAATAAATGGAAATAATTGCGTACATTGATACATGAGTAGATAAGATGGAAGGATCTACTTGTCCATATTATAAGAGAGTTATTGATGGGGTAACGAACTCTAAAGCACGTCATATGAAAGATCTTCTAACGACTAAGTCATTAATTTCTAATTGTGGTAAGCCTGCCAGACTATGGTTATATGGGTTCTAGTGGTATCGAATGTAGTGTTTATGCATCACTGTTGATAACTAGTATAACATAATGACGGGGCGTCATGCTACAGAAATTGGCTAAGCTGGTGAAGGTGTTGTTCTAATGCTAAGCCACTTCTTTGATAATAGGATTTTGTACCTAGAGTAACATCTGCTAGATCTCTAATCTTGGAATGGGTGTCTATCACAGTCCTTGCTTGTCCTTGTTTTTGGTCTATTCCTCTCTTGTCTAAACTGTGGGGGCCTAGTCAAGTAAAGGTTGAGTTAAGGCATAAGGGTTGCTAGTTAAGCTAGGAATCAAGATGAATAATTGGAGGCTCACAATAATTGATTTCTAGAGATTAGATAGTCTCCATGGTTGTGTTTTAACCAAGGGTAAGATCCTACTCATTTTTAAACTCAAATGACTAGAAGGTCATGACATTAGTTTTAGGGTCGAGGGGAGGACAAGTAGCTCTAGGTAGGGTCGTAGTCACACGGCTGACCGATGGTAGCTATACTTGTGTATATATTATCATGGCCATGGGGGATACTCTGTATCTATCTATCAAATATAAGCGTTCATTTTTTTTATTTATTGAAAGACAAAAGCAATAAAGAGTTCAAGAAAGATGTCATCGAATACAATTATGTGATTCAAAGGCGAATGTATAATTCAAAAGGAATTGTCAATGCAGTCGTGGATGAGATCCTAGATACCTCTATATCTCAATCCACGTATGAAGAGTGAACCAAGTGCACTATGGTTGATCATACCATAACACATTGATTCTAACTAGACAATATGCCGGTGGGCGTTCCTAGTATACATATGTCCTGAACAAGCTCAATAAAGATTAAACTTGCAAAACTAGGCTATAAATAGTGTCATCATTCTTGGTAGTTCAAAGTATAAGTACGGAAGATAAGGATTAAAGCAGTTATAAATGGTTCAAGTTTCACAAGAATCTAAGTCTTGTCCGGTGTTCCTACTTATACAGTCATCCTACTGTTTTCTTATCTAAGACCTTGGTTGGACTAATGAGCACAGTCTAGGTAATCTTCTTAAATCCTCCTTAATTGGTTGTAAGGACTAATAGAGTGATGGGTTATGAGGCATACTTTCCAACTTATAAGAGTTCAACTAGGAGGGTGATCGAACAGTATACACGTATAAATAGTAGCAGTCATCTTCCTAACCTCTCTGTCAAGCATGATGGAAATGATAAGTTTTACAGTGGAAAGGATTCAAGTAGAAGAAAATCAAGGTAGTTAGATGAGAGTTCAAAATTGGAATTCAAGGAAGGAGATCAAGCTTGTGGATGAGATTCCTATATTCTAATCCTATATGCAGGCTCACATCGGTACAGTAACGTAACCGAAGTGATAAACTGGACCTGCATGGGCCACCACAAAAATATATAACGCCCCAGTCCCAAAATACTTAGAACGAAGTACGTAGACATGCCAGCTGTATACATACGAAGTATACTCCAATGTATGGAACCCCCATAGGTATGCATAAGATGTAAAAATGCAGTAAACCATGATAACTAAATCTCATCCACCAAATAAGAGAATAATAATATAAATCAACTATGAAAATTTTTATTTATACATGTAGTTGGGCGAAGATAAATCCACTACCAACTATTTTAAAAGAGAAATATACAAGGAAATGATAGATAAAAATGACAAGACGAACCAAGGGCAATCATCTTCGAAGGAATGGAGGAGATCACGGCCTCGGCTAGAACATCTGCAAAAAGTCACAAAGCATACAACTGGAGAGATAACCAGATCCTCAGAACGACATAACAAGATACATAAATAACATGCTACATAACTGAATATATATAATATGTCATAAATCATAAGTAAAGTAAAATAGTCCCAATCGTAACAAGGTTCAATATCTCATCATCGAAACAGTGAACTACCCCTACACCAAACAAGGACAAGGGTAGAACCCTATTCTGCGATGCGACATTTTCTCAGGCTACTAATGAAACGGGGGTGACATGACATTGACTAAGGTTACCTAACCATTCTAATGTGTTTATGCAGTTAAGAACAAACTTTCGTCACTTGAGCCCTGGCTGTAAATAGGATCTGGTATAGTCCCCACTTGGGCACCAGTGACCTAAGCACATGACGTTCAAAAATGATAGTGGCCAACCTGGGTGGATCATCTTACCCCAAGCGCATAACGTTCAAGAACGTCAGTGCCCAACATGAGGGGGTAAGCATACCCGTATCTCCAACGGAGCTTTCGGGTTACAAGGGAATGTGTACTAGAAGCCCATACGACAAGGAAATGTTCTTCCCTCACTATGCACCTAAGTCACATCCATGATCGTGTACCTCTACTAACTGCTAAGTCTCCTAACATGACTCTATTAGCAGTTAGACCTAACGCATACGCACGGGTGATCAGCCAACACGCAAGTACCTCTACATGCTACTCGTCTCATACATATCTCGTGATACAACAGTGTCCAGGTTTATATAATACAATACAGATGGTAGTCCCTTAACTATAGGTCTATATGCAATCAAAGGATAATAATAAAGTAAGCTAATATTTCTGAGTAGGTAGTAAATCAGGAACCGTAATAATGGTACAGCTACAAGAACTGGAAATAAGTAAACAGTGATATACAATAACAAAAATGCAGACTAAATATAAGCAGTAAATATGGCAAGGTATCTTGCCTGAGGTTGTGTGCAAAAGAGCGACGTCAAATAGCTCGAACCGTCATAATAGCGAAGCGATGAAAGCCAAATCCCTCATACGTCCTCGGATGCTGAAATAAATACCATGAACGTGTTTGGCATATAATATATGTCTAGAAAATGCCTGTCCAAAAGTCCAATTCTAAAACAGGAGCAAAATCATAATTTCGGGTTAAAGCGATGTCCGCCGTTGGACCTATTTTGCACCGAAAAGCGTGCCAGTATCTACGGTATCTAAAGTCGTCAAACTAAATGTCTACGGGTCTGGTTTGAGAAGATGAACCCAATGGTATATCAAATTTTGGATTTCGGTGAGCCGTGCACAAATTCGCCCGTTAGAGCAGGTTGCGGGCTCGCCAAATAGGCTTTCCAGACGACCTTCTCAAAATTGGACCAAACTTGGCGTACAGGACCAAAAAAATGATACGATCCTGATGGCA
>JANAVB010005398.1:5371062-5393562 GCA_029216955.1 Iris pallida
TATACTAAATTGAAGATAAACTTGTCTAGGTTAAAACTCATGATGAAAGTTTATAGAGTTTGGCATCTTTTGTGCTCCAAAAATTAAAGCTACGGGCGAGTACATTTTATGATCATGAATAAAAGTAGGAAAATATCCATTAGTAACTATATAAAATAAAAAATAAAAAAAAACTCTAAAAATCCAGGGGGCTTACAGATCATCATCCTACTAAGGTAATATTTTGGCTTGTTCATGACCCGCGTCTCCTTTTTGAGCCAACAGAGCACCAAGGGAATGGTCCATAACACGAATGTAAAGCAGGAAAGGTCTTCCCATCATTAGGGCAACTAATATTGGAGGATGTGTGAGCTACTCCTTGTCAAAGGCCTTTTGACATTCTTCAATCTAAACGAACGACACAACTTTTTCACTAGATGAGTGAAGGGTTGGCAGCACCCAAAGAGATTGGATATGAATCTTCTAATGTATGCTAACCTCCCATAGAGCCCATAGACTTCTCAGGGGTTACTCGAGGAATCCATGTCGAGGATGGCTCGTATTTTCTCGGAGACTTTGTGGATGCCCTTCGAGGTGATGATAAAGCCCAGGAACTTGCCATTGGACACCCCAAGAAAGATTTGGTCAGATTCATCTTTAGCTGGTGCATGCACATTAGATCAAACATTGTCTTTAGATCCTAGAGATGATCGACTCTGGATCTTATTTTCACAGAAATTAATCTATATAGCATTCAATATTTTTTCTAAGAGGCTCTCAAAAGATGGTGCTTATAGCACGTTGGGTCTGAATCCCAACATGACGACTCTGATGAGTGAGAGTGGGTCTCGACCTCAGCCTCTAGGCACTTAGGAGTTACCGTGAGCGTCCCATAACCAGCCCGCAATGAGTACGATGATAATAATCTTATGATCTTCCTTTCGGAGCTAGATGGCGAATTAGTAGACGCTAAAACTTGCCATAATTCAAACCTACGTCGCTCTTCCGATCGTAGTCTATCTTCTGTTTGGTGTCATTAGCCTGAAAGGTATAGCGGTGGAGCTGCATCCTTCCACTATCTGATTCTTGTTCGGTTCAGAGATAATCACGGTGTCCTTCAACCCTCCAGAAGATGATAGGCTCATGTCCCTCTTTCTTTGCTGGAACGACAAAACATGCATCTTTATAGGGAGAAAGATCGCCAGCCGCATGGATGGACGTTACACGTGTATGAAAGCGTTGACCAAAGTCATACCCTAGGAAATGCAACGACTCTACATGTTGCACATGTGTATAATTTAAAGACATTTCTTTATTTAGGAAGTGCGACACGTCCTCTTTTAGGATTACATCATCCAGGAAAGGTACATTATTTTGAGCTACCATACACTTCCTTTGTCTACTACCAGCAGGATCCGTCTTGTTGGGTCGCCGAAGATTTATCACTAGAGGCTCCAATATTCTTACAGGTAGGTGGCTCGGGTCTATCTCCGACGATGCTTCGTGAGGATTGGTCGCCGGGAGCTGGGTGGCCTTCATGCAAATCTTGATGACCAGAGGTCCAGAAACATCTGGGGCATGCCCCTTGACACGGATCTTTAGAGGTTTTTTAAGAATAAGATCCTTCCAAGCTTCATGTTTGACGTCGACGTTAGGAATACATACATTAAGGCAGATCATTAGGGGTTCATGAGCATTAGAAACTTCTTTGGTCTCATCATCCGTGTCAATCTTCTGGGATTTCTCCTCGAATATTGGTTGGTAGTGGATGGAGTCTATATAGTATGCTTCGATCCTCTTGAAGGGATCTACATCAGCAAACTATGTCTTGTCGGTGCTGTCATTATCAAAATACTTCAGGCATTGGTGGAGGGTTGATGGCACAATTATGTACTCATGTATTGAATAGGATGTTGTAAGACACATCTGCATCAATAACGTAGCTGGTGGCTTCTGTATTCATATCACCTATCTGGCACTTCAGACATATTTTGCCAAAAGGGCAACTCCTTCCGGTATTAGAGCCACTGATGGTAGCGCTAGTACCTGACAATCGGTGCATGGGAATCCCCAAATTTTGTGGTAATCTCCGTAGAATGATGCTAATGGAAGACCATGGGTCGATGTGCGTTCGCTCCACTTTGATGGCACAAATATACCCTGTATAATATAGGGTCCGCGTGTGTTTATTGTTCTTCAATAACATGTCCTGCTGAGAGGACGTGATGTTTGGCATGCGGTCTATCACATTGTGGTAGTAGGCTGCCGGCTCCATGATATGCGTCAAATAAGAGTCGGCGTGCTGGAGGTCTTCTCTCGAAGCGTCTCGAGTCTCCTTAGAGACACGGAGGAGCTCGAAGATGGACAACGTAGCCGGTATGTTGGCTAACTGGGCTAAGATGTCAAAGTTGTAGCGCTTGTCGAGCCCTGATGTTGAATTGTCCCGTAGACTTGTCGAACGAGTCCTCTTTTGCTTGCTTCGGCCTTCTACAGGAGGTTTAGAAGTGGCTACTTCTGGAGTAGAGGCTGGCACTTTCGGAGGAGTAGCATCTTCTTGGCTTCGACTGTCATTGTGCAGGTAAGGTATGCCTGACTTGGTTCATCCAACCATCACCTTATTATTGGATGTTGTATAGAATGTCCTATAATACAGAAGGATCAATGGGCTTATGGGCCCATTTCTTTCTGATCCCAATTTCTAGGCTTCATTATTAGAAGGGTACAGCCACATAGTGTAGAAGCATGAAAAATCTCAGCTGAAGACATCCCTTTGCCAAAGCGTAGAAGATGCAGAAGACTGAGGCTCAGTGCTGAAAAGACAAAACAGAAGATATGGAGAGAAGTCCCTTCATTATCATGTCTACCAAAGTCTAGTACAGACACATCAAGACCACACATAAGGGACTAATTTTGTTCTTCTACAAAGGATCTAGTACAGATTCAACAGAAGCCTAGATGGATCTACAAGAGATACAATCTTCATCGAAGCGCAGCCTTCCTTCTTTTCGATGCACACACTGGAGGATTGACCTCCACCGAAGCATGTTCTGATATTATAGTGGGCGCAGCCTCTCTGAAGTATATCACTAACTCTTGACTTTGAAGAAGCCAGAGTCTTCAAGCTAGAGGCACAGCTACCTGCCCGCTCCAACCTCAAGAACAAGATGGTGGTAGGGCCCTCCTTCTCTTCTTTTATTCTCGAAGCTAGTATCTTTACTCCATAGGTGCAGCTATCTGCCTACGCCAATCTCAGACGCACAAGGGTATCATACCCTTCCTTACGAAGCTAACATCTCCACTATTCAGAGGCGCAGCTACTTACCTACGTCCGTATTAGGTGCAGGATGGTGATATGCTCACACCATCTCCATTCCCACGGTGCAGACATCTGCTCCGGATCAGAAGCTTAAGTCACTTCTCGACAAGAGAATTAGGAACTCCCATCACAACTAATGCAAGTCAACCTATCGCTCCAAAAGTATAGTAAGTTCGCCAACCTGAAGCACAAGCCTACTTGTCGCCTACAGCACAGTGACTCTGGTAGCCCGAAACACACCTTTATAAGTTTTTCTGTACGAACAGAAGCCTCGTCGTCATTCGAAGCCAAGTCCACTCGTCGTCTGAAAGCACAGAGGTTCCGTCAACTCCAGAAGCACGGTCTACTCGTCGCCACAGAAGCACAGCAGCACTTAGTCCTCGCCAGAGGCACAAGAAGCATAGGTCTACCCCAATTGGTTTTGTTTAAACTGCCTCTTGCAGAGAAGAATAGGATTAAATTATGGTTGATGTCATATCAGATTGATTTAAATCTTATATAAGGATCAATTAGACTCTAAATCTAAGATAAAATTCCAAGATTTATTCTGTTGTATCCGAGCAAGCAAATCGGCATGCGCCACGTATCACCTCCTTCGATTATGTTTATAACCACTAGAGATCTCGTTTGAGGAGAATCTCGATGTCCGCCACGTGTTAGCGCCGCAGAAGCCCTCACCGTACAATGATGGCAGATTCTTTCATATCTCAGGAACCCTGATGCACATCGCGTATGCGCTTGGTTCTCTATAAATAGTAGGAGTTCTTCTTCCACCAAAAGATCAAAATCGACAGAGGGAACATTGAAAATCGACAATCTTCAAAGGAGCCGCGATCTGTATCCACGAAGAGTCGACCACCCTCATCCACCTATCAACCAAAGAACCAACCAACCAACCATCTTCAAGGTATCTTCTCATCCAGATAGCCTCTTGATTGGTGACCGTAGAGTCCCATCAAAGGCGCCAGAGAGCCATAGCAAGGTTGATTCATCGTCAGATCAACAACAGAGTAAAGGAGCTGCTGTAGTGCTCGATATCCACCGTCATACTTTCCCAAAAACCTTTTCTCCCTCTACTTAGAATATCCTATTTAGGACTTCCTTTTTTGTACATAGATACCTTATACGTTCAATAAAGTAAAAAGTTCGTTCAACCTTTTGTTACGTTAAACAAAATTATGACTCTGCTGGGGACTACCTTCTCCTCCAATGAGAAGGCGGTGATGCAATCTGATGATAACTTGCTGGGAGTTTCTCAAGACATGCTGGTCGTACACTTCGACTAGCAGGATTTTAAAGATCTCCTCTCTGATGAAAAAATGAAGACTTCAAAGCGGTTCGTACAACTGAAGAAGACTCGACGTATCTGGAGGACTAAGGCGGCTGCAGCCAGCAGCACGATGGCGGGAACTGCATCTCAGGACCCTCTCAATGTCAAAGAAACATAGAAGATCTCGGCTACTACAGCGTTATCCCATCGCCCAATTCCCGTCCCGGAAAAGCATGGTAAAGAAGATGTGGTTCCGTGGTTGATCTGATAAAGGAACGACGTCGAAGGAAGCGCGCACCGTCCAACAGCTCACGACGGGAGTATTGTCGGCAAGGAGATCTGCCTTCGACAGAATCGCTTTCCCTTCAGGTAAAATTTCGACGGACTCTGAAAACTACTCACCCACTAGGGGTATAGAAAGAGATCCCATGTGGCTCACGCTTCGTACAGCAAGCGTGCGGCACCAGCGGCAAACCAGAGGCCCGTGTTGACAGTAACACGCACAGCCGACAGAAAGCTATACAAGACTGGCTCTTGCGCTCCGATGCCTCAACCAGTCGAATCTCCCTTCCAGTGGGGTACTCCTCTGCGTAAGCTAAGCCAGGGGGTACATCCTACAGAGAGGGAGTCACACGAGCGGCGTTCCCGCAGGAGTGACAAGAGGCTTCCTCGCCAGACCTGCTCTGACCGTGCTTACATGCAGCTTCCCTGCATGTACAATAGGAGTGCTACGACAGAAGAGCCCACCCTCTCCCAAGCGGATGAAGAATCTGTGGTGCAAGACATGCCAAAATCAAGGCATCCAAGTACCTAGATTACTATCAACTGCTGTTGTCAGCAGACGGCTTCGCCATCGTCCAACAGGTGCTCCGTCTTCCAGAGACTCTACTCCACGCCGACTCCACGCCAGAGGCCTAACAGGGGGTCGATGAGACATAGAGAAGACGAGCCCCGCATCGCCACATGCTACGCTGCACAGGGTTCTAGAGCTTTCAAAGAGCCTTACGAGAATCCTCTCATACCGGTTGCTAAACCAAAGAGGAAGTCAGAGAACGACAAAGTTAAGGTACCCGATGCAGGTGTATTCCAAGGCACTCGTTCCAAATCTGATTGGGTGCCTTGTCAAAAACTGGGGGTAGCCAGCCTCCTACCATGCACAACAACCATGTGTTCCAATCAGACGAGGCGTAATACAACATGGATGTCTCCATTGGCGCAGCCAGTTACCAGACCAGAGGTAGCAACCATATTGAGTCCGGAGAAGATGACAATCTTACGGTATATCCTCAGGGCAGTGAGACTCAGGCGTCTGAGCCAAAAAGTGAAGGATCCACGGCTCCTTCGAGTCACCCGCACCCTCGGTCTGTCTTCATGGCCGACGGCAATGAGGAAGACAACAACGAAGCTCTCAAGCATATTGAAGTCCTCGAGACGAAGTTGAATATGCTGACGGACACCATGAAGACACTGTCTTTGGTCATAATTGACCTCAAAAGTAGCATGGCCCCCGCTGCCTCTATAACTGCGCGTGATCCGCCAACCAATGATGAATCCAGCAGGTTGCCTACTGCCAATCAGGAAGGACCATCCTCATCTACTCTATCAGCCACAGACTCTGTAATGTCGGCCGAGATACAGCAGGCCATCAAGGAGCTGTATGCTCGTCATAGTGCCATGAAAAAACAAGCAACGCTCCAGAAGATAGGGATTCGGCAACCGTACCCTGTCGAGTGGGACAATGTCGTCTATCCTCCCAAATACAATCTGCATATGCTTACACCTTATGAAGGGAAGGGGTGTCCCCGACAATACTTGAGGTACTTTGCCTCAGTAACGGGGCACCTGGCAAAGGAAGACGCCCTCCTGTGCAACATATTCATAGGAGCCCTGTAGGGGGTAGCCTATGAGTGGTTCTGCTGTCTCCCACACGACTGTATCTCGTCCTTTGAAGACCTGAAGACTCGGTTCGTGGACCGATTCTACGAAGGAGGCATGGATATGACCATGTCGACCCTCATGGAAATTATCTAGAAGGAGAAAGAGCCTGTCCGTACATACATCGAGCGCTTCTGCCAAACAGCCGTCAGATTACCACCCGGCATGCCCGAGCCCATGTTTATGGACTCATGCCGTAAGAACATGCTACCCGTAATAAAATTATGGCACAGTGCTCCCTGCACAGAGTGGGCATCTTTCATTAAAGAAGCGGATGCTGCACAAAGGAAAGCCTATGATGTGCAGCTCTTGGGGCTGTACTTTTCTGCACCCGAAGATAAGGGGAGACACTTGTACAGCAACAACCTTAAAGACGAAAAAGGCAAGCAAGCCATGACCATCAACATCTTCAAAGGTTCAGCAGCTGCGAACCCCAAGTCTGCAGAAGCACAGAGGCCGAGGGAGACTTACTCCTTCAATGATAACAATACACTGGAGCTCTTTGAGATGCTTACGAAGAGTGGCAAACTGTCCATCCCGCCACCCAGGCGTCCCGATGAAGTGGGAAAAGTGGACCATCCCAAGTACTGCCATTATCACCGGTACATCCAGCACTTAACATAGGACTATTATGTGTTGAAAGGGCAAATTCAGTGCCTCATTAACGCCAATGTCATATCGTTGTATTTCGAAGAGAATACCATCACAGCCAATATAGTTACTCTCCAGTTTGGGAGTTTTCTAGCCACAAAGGCACAAGATGGCATCATCCCTACTCCAAAGGCGACGATGGAAGTAGTCAACCTTCCGTCAGCATAGGACAACAGTCAAGGGCTCATCCCGTACTCTACGTCTCGAGACGGAGTCACGAGGGTCCAGCCGGACCAGGCTTCCAACACGATGAACCAGTAATCATTATGAATCTCTCGGGAAACATTTCATGACCTCGCTTCTGAAATGTTACCCTAAGATGTGTCTACCATATACTCTCTACCTTTGAGTAGTCACCTCCTCCACAATAGTTGTAAGATGTCATAATCCTTAGAAAACATTTTACGTCCATATTATGTCTGAAGTGTTATTCTACATCGTGTCTACCATGTCCATATTACCTCTGAGTAGTCATCCCGTTATGATAACCCCAAAGTTGTTATGACATCCTAGAAAATATTTTACGTCCATATTACCTCTGAAATGTTCTTCTACATCGTGTCTACCACGTCCATATTACCTCTGAGTAGTCACCCCATTATGATAACCCCAAAGTTGTCATAACTCCCTAAGAAAAATAGTCACGTCCATATTACCTCTAAACTATTATACTAGGAAGAAGGATGCTTGCTATGTCCATATAACCTCTGAGCAATGCACCTTTTCTCTAACAATTTTCCACAATTGTCATCTACAGAACCCTTCACGTCCATATTACCTCTGAGTCGTTCTATACCCCAAGAGAGTCTATCCTTACCATGTCCATATTACCTCTGAGTAAAGAAAGTGTCTCTACAAAAACTCCCATGTTTGCCATATCCATATAACCTCTGAGTCGTTTTATACCCCAAGAGAGTCCATTCTTACCATGTCCATATTACCTCTGAGTCGTTCTATACCCCAAGAGAGTCCATCCTTACCATGTCCATATTACCTCTGAGTAAAGAAAGTGTCTCTACAAAAACTCTCGTGTTTGCCATATCTATATAACCTCTGAGTAAATACCCCGTCCCTAATAAAGCTATCCCCTCTGAGGGAATTCTTACCTCTGTACAGGATTCACAACCATGAAGATAGACAGAACATAGAAGGAAAAACAAAAACTTCAGATATAAAGAAGGCAATATTTTCTATTACAAAAAATACATATGGTCCATCACAAGTTGAAGGACAAAAAGGAGCAGAAAATCAAAACTGGGAAGACTGGTCCTGAAGGTCTTCCAGCCGGCTCATCAGATGAGCCCTCCGCTGTGCGATCCATGCGCGGGCTCTCCTGTCGGCCTCCTGGCATCTGGCAGTCTTATCTCCGACAGGGGTCCAAACCTGATACGCAAGAGCCAATTCAGCCTGACGGATGACGATATCCGCCCTCTCTTGAGTCAGAGCCTCCAAATGTTGGTGAAGGACCTCTCCCTGGTCATTTGATTCCTTTAGGTCTCCCTCGGCAAGGACCAGGGCATCCGTCAGCTTTTAGATCTGTTCACGAAGGTCTTTGCAGTCCTCCTCTGTGGTTGCGTGACGGCAGACTCGATCCCATTCGGCATCAGTCAGCTCTGCAATCTCTGATTCGACTTCCAAAAGTCGGTCAAAAAAAGTCTTACGCATCTGCTCTTGGCGGGATTCTTCAGAGGCTATCTTCCCTAGTTCTGTCGCGGCTAAGTTTGGCAGATTATCGTCAAGGCCTTGAAGTTCCAAAGTAACGGCTTCCAGATCATCCAGTAAGCCTCTTGCAATCACAACCTGAGCACCATACTCGGGATGGACGCGCAGTAGAGCCAACTGGCCTTCGACTAGGTCCCGCACCCACCCGACCAGGGGTTAACCATGCAAAGCTCTCTCTATACTATGACTCAAAGCGTCACGGAGGGTGCTCAATAAGAGTTTAGCACAATATTCTTTATCGGCCTGACTCATAGCGGTCATCGAAGAAGCCGCAGTAAAAGATTTTGGAGCAGAAAGAACAACCCGCTCAGGGCCAGGAGGCACAGCCGAGACAGAAGGGACAGTCATGTGTACCGAAGAGAGGGATGGAACAAAAACAGAGCCCTATAGGGGCTGGTGTTCGGTGGGCTCCTCGGCAGACCCTTTAGCTATGTCGATCGGAGCCTGCCCAATTGCAGGGATCGTCGGTTCATCAATCCCTATAATTGGCCTCTTTGTAGAGGCAGTAATGATCGATTCTCGCATGACCGCCGCAACCGGGATCTCAGAAGACACTCTATCAATAAACCCAAATGAAGTCCCGAGAAGGAACTCCTCTACTAAAACAGGTGCTACCCCCTCACCCGATTCTATCCTTTCCCCAGAGTGCTCGGAGGTCCCATCGGTTAGCTCGTGGATGCTGTTGTCAAGAGTAGCGAGATCGACAAGAGCTACCACAAGGGGCCTGTCGAAGATCGTATCGCCTCGATTAGCAGACGCATCAGCGGTATCCGCCGCTGAACCCTCGACGGCCTCTTCAACTTCAATACGAGGTCGAGGAAGGATGAATGCTATGGGAGACTCATCCAATGCGGACCCCTTCTCACCCATGGAGGAAGGAAAGCCCCGAAAGACATTAGCAGAAGCACCTCCGATGCCCTCAGGGACTTGCGCTATGCCTGGCGCAGATACTGGCGCGGATCCTTCTGGAAAGAAAAGGCCAGCCCCAGGTATTACCGCACGAGCACTCCAAGGGGCTGGATCGTCACGGGAAGCCGAAAAAGGGGTCTCATCTGACCCAGGAGTATGACCCTTTCCTTGGGCGAAAGATTCCCCTAATTGCACAAGTATTCCTTGCACTTATGCCAGCAGAACAAAGGGAAGTAAGAAGATTTATATATATGAACCACAAACTAAAGAAGAAAGGGGTCACTTTTGAATGGACCAAAGTGTGCCAGCGCACGTTCGACGACATCAAGACGTACCTCACCAGCCCTCCTGTACTGGTAGCCCCAGTCATGGGGAAGCCTTTCCTACTGTACGTTCGAGCCATGGATCATTCTCTTTGTGCCTTATTAGCCCAAAGGAATGAAGAAAGCCACAAACAAGCAATATATTATCTCAACAGGACCGTGGTTGGAGCCGAGCACCGGAATAATCTTGTTGAGAAGGAATGTCTCGCCCTCCTTTTCGCCATCTAGAAGACATAGCATTATGTGACCGGACAGACGATCCATGTGGTATCCAGGATCAACCCTCTCAGAGTCCTTATGACCAAGCCAGGGGCACTGAATTCATGACTATACACATAGGCAATCCTCTTGACTCCTTATGACATGGTGTTCGTCCCACAGAAGGCAGTCAAAGGCCAAGCATTGACAGATTTTCTAATGTCTCATCCGGTGCAAGAAAATTCAAAACTCTATGAAGAAATCCCCGATAAAGTACTGGAGTCCAACGCAGTTTTGGACAACTCGGTATGGCGCATGTTCTTTGACGGAGCCTCAAGGGCAGGGCCAAAGGGTAAAATCATAGCAGGGGTCGGTATCGTCCTTGTTACTCCAAACGGCCTAGTTATCAATCGTGCATATTCTCTCACGGAGTCATGTACCAATAATGCTGCAAAGTATAATGCCCTCATCATCGAACTCCAGCTTGCCAAATCGCTGAGGGTTGACTACATCGAGTCCTATGGAGACTCAAAATTGATCATCAGTCAGGTTCTGGATCAGTACGAGGTTCGACATGAGGACTTGATCCCTTACCACCAGGCGGCAATCGACATTATCTCTACCTTCACGGGATTCTTTCTAGAACATGGGCTACGATTGTAGAACCTAGAGGCCGACGCACTAGCCGGTCTCGCCGTCGCTTTGGCCGCCCCCGTTGGATCTCATCATATCGTTTTAGTAACGAGCCAGGAGTTAGTCTGTCCAAAGAATGCCCTGTGCACATGCCAGAACTGCTCATTTCAAATAGAAATGGATGAAGGCACCAGGGATTGGCAGTTCCCATTTATATACTATACAGTCTATGGGATTCTGCCTGAAGACCCAAGAGAAGCAGCTTCTGTCAGGAGGCGCTCACTTCGTTTCTTCTACGATTCGGCAAACAAAATACAATATCGTCACTCATATGACAGACTTCTCTTACGCTGTTTGTCTTATACAGAGGCACAAGAAGCACTCAGAGAAGTGTATGATGGAACCTACGGGGCCCAACAGCCAGCCCCAAGCTATAAGATTGGCTGTGCCGTATGTGCTATTACTGGCCCACTATGATGGCAGATGCTGTTGAATATGCAAAGAAATGTCGAGCGTGCCAATTCCATGTATATTTCATCAATCAACCTTTAGAATACTTACACCCCACGGTGGGCTCGTGGCCATTCGAAGCCTGGGGAATGGATATCGTGGGGCCAGTCAGTCCGCCATCCTCCAAAGGACACTGGTTCATCCTCGTTATTCCAGATTATTTCTCCAAATAGACGGAAGCAGTACCATTGGTAGAGGTGAAGACTTCCAACATGACCAGTTTCATCAAACATCATGTTATTTATCACTTCGGAGTTCCCAAAAGGATCATTCACGATAACGGTCCTCAGTTCGTAAGCCATGCATTCCATCGGTTCTGTAACAAAAGACAAATTCAAAATATGGCGTCAATAGCTTACAACCCGATAGCTAATGGATTGGCTGAGGCATTGAACAAAACTATTGTCAAACTCCTCAAAAAGGTCGTCTCCTCCAACAAATGCGACAGGAATGAGAAGTTAGGTGAATGTCTATGCGCCGATCATACGACGGTTCGTACACCTACGGGCAGTATACCATTCTCCTTGGTATATAGGAGCGAGACTGTCCTCTCCTTGGAGATTCAAATCTCGTCCCTACAGGTAGCCATCACTAATCAGTTAACCGTCGAAGACAATCAGCACAGGCGGTTACAAGAGCTAGAAGCGTTGGATGAAAAGCGCTTGCTCGTGCAGCAAAGGATTGAGCTTTACTAAGCTTGCATCTCTGGGGCCTTCAACAAAAAAGTACAAGAAAGATCCTACCAGGTGGGCGACCTCGTCTTGGTAGTACGGAGACCGATGGTGATGACCCACAAGACGGCTGGGAAGTTCGAGCCCAAGTGGGAAGGACCGTTCGTCATAGAAACGGTATACTCCAACGGTGCTTATCGGCTAGCTAAGTCTAATGGGGGCTTGCTAATGATGCCCATCAATGGCAACTTCGTAAAGAAGTATTACGTCTGAAGACAGAACCAGCATAGGCACCCACATCCCCTAAAAAGGGTGCCTATGAGTTCTAGTAATGGGATCTCTCGCTCTTCCTCCTATATATTCTCTCAAATAGATGAAGTACTTCACGTCCACATTACCTCCGGATTGCTTCTCTATGCCTGGAAGACGCGACTACCATGTCCACATTACCTCTGAGTAGTCGTTCTTCTCGCATCAGTTCTATGATTATCCCAACGATTTAAAAAATAGTTCATGTCCATATTACCTCGGGATTGTTGTTCTATACCCCGGCCAAGATCAAGCCTACCACGTCCATATTACCTCTGGTCAGGCAAAACTATTATGAAGATTCCTTCTTTATTTTGGAGGCAAAAACAAAGGGAACAAGAAGGCTTCTACATATAAAAATATATGGCTACAAAGACCTATTACAGACTCTTTGTAGTTACATACACAGAAGCAAAAGAGCTAAAATTGCGGTATAAGCTCTCAATAGCACGGGCGAGGCGGTGACAGAGCCAATCACTTCCTGATCAAAAGGAAGCTACCGCCCGAAGATGCTACTAGCCCGAGCCAGAGATGAAGACCAATACAGGACTCCCCTATCTCCCCAGCTGGCCGGCAAGAGCAACCACAGCAGCAGGCCTTGCTATTCCTCGTTCAGAATTGCAAGCAATCCTAACCCAGGAAGCAGAGGTCCGAGACGCCATTAACGCCCATGACTTCCAGAATACGGGACATCTCGAGATCCAGTGGTAGTTCTACCACAGCTTCTCTGTTTAAAAAGATTTGTCACCGACGGCCATCTCAAGCAAACTCCAAGGTCGTCAGGAGCTGAACATCGGGCAAGCAAGGCCATTGTTGAAGCAGCTGAGTCTTCTTTTGAAGGAGGATAGTCCTTTATGTGGGCTGTTCACGTGGTCCAAGCATGAGCCAGACATCAATCAAAAGGAAGCTTACAAGTTAAGCTAAAGCTCCACTCCATGATAGATGGCAGTATAGCGAGTGACCGAAGGAACGTGACTCTGAACCTCCTCTGCTAAAGAGATTTGCGATCCCTGCAAAGATGTAAGAGGCTATATTATCAAGAAGCCATCAGGAGCCCATGCTCTGAAATGATGACTCAGGACTATTAATGCTAAGAGCTTGGCGTGACACCAACCATCACCCAGCTCATACAGTCCTGACGCGTGTTCATGCTTCTGTTCAAAGTATCCCGAGCTTGACTTAAGTTCGGGACACTTTGAAGGGGGTCTTGTAGAAGCATGAAAAATCTTAGCTGAAGATATCACTTCGCCAAAGAGCAGAAGATGCAGAAGACTGAGGCTTAGTGCTAAAAAGACAAAATAGAAGATATGGAGAGAAGTTCCTTCATTGTCATATCTACCAAAGTCTAGTACAGACACATCAAGACCACACATAAGGGACTAATTCTGTTCTTCTACAAAGAATCTAGTACAGATTCGACAGAAGCCTAGAAGGATCTACAAGGGATGCAATCTTCATCGAAGCGCAACCTTTCTTCTTTTCGATACACACGTTGGAGGAATGACCTCCACCGAAGCATATTCTGATATTCTAGTAGGCGCAGCCTCTCAGAAGTATATCAGTAACTCAATACTTTGAAGAAGCCATAGTATTCAAGCTAGAGGCACAACCACCTGCCTGCGCCAAGCTCAGGAACAATATGGTGGTAGGGCCCTCCTCCCTTTCTTTTTTTCCCAAAGCCAGTGTATTCACTCCAGAGGTGCAGCTATCTACCTGCGCCAATCTCAGACGCACAAGGGTATCATACCCTTCCTTTTGATGCCAACGTCTCCACTGTTCAGAGGTGCAGTTACTTACCTGCATCCGTATGAGGCACAGGATGGTGATATACTCACACCATCTCCTTTCCCACGGTGCAGTCATCTGCTCCGGATCAGAAGCTTAAGAAACTTCTCTACAAGAGACTTGGGAACGCCCATCGCAACCAATGCAAGTCAATCTGTCGCTCTAAAAGCACAGTAATTTTTCCAACCCGAAGCACAAGCCTACTTGTCGCCTACAACACAGTGACTCTGGTAGCCCGAAACACAGATTCATAAGTTGCTCTATACGCACAGAAGTCTCGTCGTCATTCGAAGCCAAGTCCACTCGTCGCTTGAAAGCGCAGAGGTTCCGTCGTCTCCAGAAGCACGGTTTACTCGTCGCTACAGAAGCACAGTAGCACTTAGTCCTCACCAGAGGCACAGGAAGCATGGTTCCACCCCAATTGTTTTGTTTAAACTGCCTTTTACAGAGAAGATTGGGATTAAATCATGATTGATATCATATCAGATAGAATTTAAATCTTAGATGAGTATCAATTAGACTCCGAATCTAAGATAAAATCCCAAGTTTTACTCGGCTGTATCTGAGCAAGCAAATCAGCATGAACCACGTGTCACCTCCTTCGGTTATGTTTATAACCACTAGAGATTGCATTTTAGGGGAATCTTAATGTTTGCCACGTTTCAGTACCGTAGAAGCTCGTACCGTGCAATGACGGCAGATTCTTTCATATCTCAGAAACCCTAATGCACATCGCGTATGTGCTCGGTTCTCTATAAATAGTACGAGTTCTTCTTCCACCGAAATATCGAAATCAACAAAGAGAATATTAAAAATCGACAATCTTCAAAGGAGCAGCGATCTCCATCCACGAAGAGTCGACCACCCTCATCCACCTATCAACCAAAGAACCAACCAACCAACCATCTTCAAGGGATCTTGATCGGTAACCTCATAGTCCCATCAAAGGCGCCAAAGATCCATAGTAAGGTTGATTCGTCGTCAGATCGTCAACAGAGTAAAGGAGCCACTGCAATGCTCAATCTCCACTGTCACACTTTTCTAGAAATCTCTTCTTCCTGTACTTAGAATATCCTGTTTAGGACTTCCTTCTTTCTACACAGATACCTTATACGTTGAATAAAGCAAAAAGTTCATTCAATCTTTTGTTACGTCGAACACATAGTAGCGTCGTCTTCTGACTCCAATGTGTGGCTACTCCTGGCTGTTGTGGTAGCCTGCTCCTGTGGAGGACTACCCCTACCTTGGCAATCAGCGTTTGGAGGACTGCCACCCCCTGGCTGTTGATATCATATCAGATTGATTTAAATCTTATATGAGTATCAATTAGACTCCGAGTCTAAGATAAAATCCCAAGATTTACTCGGCTGGATCTGAGCAAGCAAATCAGCACGAACCACGTGTCACCTCCTTCGGTTATGTTTATAACTACCAGAGATCGCGTTTTAGGGGAATCTCGATGTTTGCCACGTTTCAGCACCGTAGAAGCTCGTACCGTGCAATGACGACAGATTCTTTCATATCTCAGGAACCCTAATGCACATCGCGTATGTGCTCGGTTCTCTATAATTAGTAGGAGTTCTTCTTCCATCGAAATATCAAAATCGACAAAGGAAATATTAAAAATCGACAATCTTCAAAGGAGCAGCGATCTCCATCCACGAAGAGTCGACCACCCTCATCCACCTATCAACCAAAGAACCAACCAACAAACCATCTTCAAGGGATCTTCTCATCCAGACAGGCTCTTGATCGGTAACCTCATAGTCCCATCAAAGGCGCCAAAGCGCCATAGTAAGGTTGATTCGTCGTCAGATCGTCAACGGAGTAAAGGAGCCACTGCAGTGCTCAATCTCCACCGTCACACTTTTCTAGAAATCTCTTCTTCCTGTACTTAGAATATCCTGTTTAGGACTTCTGTCTTTGTACACAGATACCTTATACGTTCAATAAAGCAAAAAGTTTATTCAATCTTTTGTTACGTCGAACACATAGTAGCGTCATCTTCTGACTCCAATGTGTGGCTACTCCTGGATGTTGTGGTGGCCTGCTCCTGTGGAGGACTACCCCTACCTTGGCAATCAGCGTTTGGAGGACTGCCACCCCCTGGCTGTTGAATAATCGGGGGAATGGTACCCCAGGTTGTGACATAGCCTCTTTTGAAGAAGCCTTAGATTTCGAGCGATTGTTCTGGAACAATACTTATGTAGGTACGGCCGGTCGAGATGTCTTTGGGGGTGGTCTCGATGTACTGGTCAACACCGGGGGTGGTACACCAGTCTTGGGTCCTTTAGAAGAGAAGTATCCTTTTGAACGGAGTAACAAGAGGCACGTAGAAGTTCATCCTCTGCCGTTTGTTGCAGCCATTGGAACAAAAAGCGCCTCCATGTTTGAACTGCTACACGAGAGAAACAGTAGTTGAAGGTAATATTGGCACAAGGTCCCGATGAAGGGGTATTATGCACAGCTTCGCCTTTTCGAGCACTGCATTTATGGTTTATCACTTCATGAAGGTTCGTTGAGGGAGACTTCATCTTTAGGTCTTTGGTGTATGATCGAGAATGGTGGTTATACGAGCGAGTTAACCTCTGGCTGAGGTCATCTGAAGAGGATCTGTGGGATCGGCCTACCTCATGTGCATGATTAGACTGGTCGCATGTGTCGGCCTGATACAATTTCTCGTAGGGGTGCGTATGAACAACAACGACACCTTTTGATGGTTGACCAGTTGGAAGGCTATCTAGGCGTGTGTGGCTCGCTCCGTCCTGGACTTTTTTATACTAGCACTCGTGGGTGCGTAGTATAATGAGTCCATATCCTCTCCATGTCTAGGATAATTTACACATGGATCTGCAGTTTTGGTAGTGCATGTGGATGACAGATCCTCTCTTCCTCACTCTGGCACACAGTTGTTGGGTGGCACCAGAAGTGGATGGGTGAGAATCCACGTACGTACGCCTTGATTTAGGCACATCATATCTTATAGACTTCTACTAGAACACAAGCTGGAGAGTAGCATACACTGGCCTTTTCAGTAGGAAGCCCGTGAGGTAGCATACACATGAGATGGATGCGAGACTTCATCAACGGAAGAGGGGAGAGCATCTTCAACAGTCGTTTAAGCAAGCACAGCGGCCTTGGCCACCAAAACCTTGATTGTCTTCTTAGGCTTAGTTAGCCTAGAAGAAAGGTTTGAATCCCTGAAGAGCATGTCTTCAAAAGTTTGTTGGTCGAAGTGAACGACGAACATTTTTTTGGAAGATCCCAATATAGCGGTAATGGATTGCGTCACCGCCTTTTCGTTGGAGGAGAAGGCAGTCCCCAGCAGATTCGCCGGATCTGTTGCTATCATAAATGTTCGAAGTAGGGAACTTCAAGAAAGCTTCTTCTTTTATTAGATTACAACAAAAAGTACAGTAGAGGACCTTGACAATGAGGCTCTTTTAGTACAAATATAAGATCTGGGGAAGTGTCACGATGGAGGTTGAGTACTACAGTAATCCTTTGCTCCATTGACGATTGAAACGCTTTGGCTTCTTTTGATATGCTCCCTGTGTGGAATATCTTCTGTGTATATTTGTGGTGTTCTTCAGATTTCTTCTAAGTGTATCTTTTTGAAGGCATGTACCTTCTTTTATAGCCATCATCAAAGATACATTATGTAGGCGATATTGACGAGGAGAGATCTTCTACATGATAGACACAATTTTGGTTGTCACAACCGTATGATACATCTGATTAACTGCTCGACCCGATCATGTTGACACATGGCAGTGATAGGACATCGATTTGCTACAGAGATCTCGGAAGTGGATTGGAAGATCCCGAGTTATAACAATTATGAGTAATGGCTGATTGCTATATGGCTTGATCAGGAATAATACGTAGCACATATAGTAACTTAGGATAATTTTTCGTTTGAATGGGACGGTTATAATGCACACGCCATAAACACGAGATTTAAATAAGATGGCCCGATCACCTTGACACGTGACACAATCCATGATTTGGAAGGAATCTCTCCTTTGAATGGGGCTGTTAAGACTAACACGCCATAAACGTAGGACTTGATCCTTTCAGCCGTTGATTGTGGGATCAAGATAGGTCGACCAGGGGTACGAACCATCCGCTTTCTGGAATGCATGTTATATGGAAAACCATCGGTCGACATAAAGGCATCCGGCGGCTTGTACAGTGGTGCACCAATAGAGGATCCAGTGCTTTTTGACGTCAAGTGTTGTCGGACTTGACATTTGTTTAGGAAGCCATGGAGGGGTTTCTTGCCTTTGTACCAGGGCCTGATGTTTGTGGGATGAACAGGCTTTAAATTTTTTCCATGCTTCTATAGTCCCTGACTACCTTGTTATCTGTACCAATCTTAGGTGTGCCATGGATATCAAATTTACTAGCCTTAAAACCTCACCCTGTTACCCGTACTTAGTCTTGGGAACACCATGGATAATAGGTGCACCCAACAAACCCTAGTCTATTCCCCTTGAGAACATTCTCAACTTTATATTCACTACCAAATACCCCGTCGAACAAGAAATTCCTCGAACACAGAAAACACATGTCAAACAAAGACATATCATGCATGGCTGAGTAGTTAGTCCTGAGTGAGCTACTAAGCAAGATGTGCGAAAAGAAAATTTTTATTGATAAAGGGAGAGGGACACAAGTAAGGCCATAAAAGCCCATCAAAAAAAGAGTCCCTAAGAGGTTGAGAAGTCGGAGTCATCGATGGCATCCGCGATGTCCTAGAGTGACCGGACACTAGTAGTTTGGAAGAAACGATGGAAGGCCTCCATCCCTTCTTACAGCTCCCTCTCTTTCGGGTCCATAAGGAGACAATTGAACTCTGGAGATGCATCTAGAGGCCTGGCGAGGTCATCCACGGACAGGACGACATAGTCCAGAAGCCGGCCAACCCTAGCTAACTTCTTCTTCTTCCGCGTGCGGTCGGTAGTAGAGTGTGTCACGGTAGCTGGAGACTCCCTAGAATGACGTGGGATTGGTCAAAAATTGTTCAAGGAGTAACGACTGGTCGGGATCTGCTTGATTCAAGACAGATTTGGAATCTAGTGTGTTGTGGTTGGCCCCGATCGAGCTGATCAGATCGGCCAATAGCATCAGGAAGCTCGGGCCGCAACGAGAACTCCTCGAAAAGGTCGGTGGCCGTGGGCAGATATTAGATGCCAATGGGGCATGCCATTGTCACAAACGACCACGCAGATGCAGTCGCTCCGAGGAGATGTACAAAATATAGAGGAGGCCAGCGGCTTGCTTCACCAGAGGGCCAGCGAGCACGGTCGGAGATCGACGGGGCTAGGGAAGGAAGAGAGCTCACTCGGATCAGTAAAGTAGAAGAGAGAGCAGCAAAAAATAGGAAAAAAAGAGAGAAAGAAGAGAGATAAAGAGAGACAAAGAGAGACCTCGAAAATTTTGAAGAAGAGAGAGGGATAAAACTAGTTTTCGACAGCTAATGGGTGCCATTTTTTTTGAACAGATGGTAAACTAAAATATATTTATGGAAAATGAAATTTTAGACAATACTTCAAAATTGTTGTATTTTATATATAATTGTTTACATTTATAAAAGTGATATATTTGGTATATAATTGTTTAATACATTTCTAAGTGACTTAAAAAGTGTTGTTGAATTTATGTTTATGGCATTCCGTGGAGCACTTCTGAGGAAAAGTTCTCTTTAGAGCCATGGAGGAGATGGTGGATAAACTGAAAGGCAATGGCCCCTTTTATAGAGGAAGCCACTGACTCTTGGAATACACAATTTGAAGCATGGGGGAGCGAAAAAGTGCTCATAATGAATCTGACGCCTCAATCTCCTCAAGGCATGATTCGAGTCCTCCGGATGATGATAAATCAAAGCCCTAAGTGAGATCTCATCAAGTCCCAAACATATATCAATAAAAGCCTGACAGCATGGCAGTTTTTTCAGGTGCCCTCTAATTGACAGCATCATCAGAAGCCCAGCCGTATTACAGAGCCCTGACGAACAGAGCCCAGGCAACCCAAGTCTCCTAGCATCCATGCTTATGTTCAAAGTATTTTAGACTTATGTCAAAGTTGTAAAACTTTGAAGGGGATCTTGTAGAAGAATGGAAAATCTCCAAGCCCACTCAGCCTGAAACACATCAGATCTTGCAACTAAAGGGCATCAGACTCCTTGTGTAGGCTAGAGACTTCATGTGGCTTCCCAAACGATCCTACCATTATCCACCAAGTCTGACAACACTTAGTGTCCTAAGGCACTTCGTATCTCGTGCATGTACAGTGCCTACATAACCCTTGCAACCTTCTTGGCAGTCGATGAGTACATCTCTTCGGCTAATCTCCAATACAGTAAAAGACTTCATGTGGCATCATTCCCACAAGCTCCCATGCATCCCAGACATCATGCGGCAAAGCTTCCCAGATGGCCTCTTACTTAACTAAGTCTTCATACTACTATGTTACAAAAGGAGGACAGTTTGTGCCACGTATCGAGCCAATCAGATCCTAAAATCAACGATTAAAAGGTTAAATCTCACATTTACAGCGTTTGCGTTATAACCACCCCTTTCAAATAATAGATCCTTTTTAAATCATGGTATGTAGTATGTGTCAATATGATCCGGCCACCTAATTTACATCTTCCGTTTATGGCGTGTGCATTATAACTACCCCATTCAAATGACAGATTATCTAAATTACTAGATAAGCAACATATCATTCCTGATCAAGCAATACCATCATAAGTCATAACTAATGACTGTTACAGCTTATAATCCTTAACTACATCTACAGAATCTCTGCAACAGATTTCGTCCAATCAGTGCAATGTATTAGTATGATCGGGTCTCGCAATCAGAACAACTATAACAGCCCAGATTGCGGATACCATACAGTTGGTGCCACTTCATCACTGCCTAGTACATAGTCTATCCGTTAAAGATAACTAAAATAGAGGCACATGACTTCCAAACAACAGACTAGAAGATACCCTCAAAAGGCACTAAAAATACCCTCAGAGCACACAGAAGACCAGTAGCAGGAGACACCACAAAGCGCAAATCAAAAAGGCTATTGTCTATCAATCATCAACAAAGTTAAGGAGTCACTATAGTACTCTATCTCCACCATCAGACTTCCCCGGATTTTATACTTTTACTAGCAAACCCTCGTTGTTGGGGTTCTATTGTACTTTTTTGTTGTAATCCAGTAAAGGCAAATTTTTATTTAACTTTTCTCCTTTTTTACTCTCGCAATGGCAACACAGGCGGCCAATCAATCCTATGACTTTTTATATTTTGTCTGGGTTATCCAATAGTGCTTATATTGGAATCCTCAGATCATGTCGTATCCAATCAGGACTAACCAAACCAAATATATAACAGCGGTTCCTTTTCAGGCTACCAGGCTGAGTAAAGTCAATAACTGTTCCAACTTTCCTATAGGAAGAGACTGGCTCGGTTCAGTACAGTAGTCAGATACTACACTCCACTAAAGTAGATGATGTACAATATCTGTGGTGGCCAACCTGTTCATCAAAAAAAGGCCTAGGGTGACTTGTCATGCACGATCTCGAGATTCTATTCTCACATAATGCTTCTACCAATTCAAGTTGCTTAGTTTAACTCTATGTTGGTCTTGGAATCACATGTCGTGGTCATATGATCATCCTTCTAGATATCGTACCTTACTACGTATACCCTAAGTATGAATCCATGTTGGCTCGTAGAGTCCAAAATTTAGATCCATCCTTAGTGTAATGCATCAAACATGACTATGCTTGAAATATGAATGTACTGACATACACTGCTTAGTTTTCATAGTAGGCAGAAATAATACTTCAGTGCCCACAGGAAATAGTACCTCGATGCACCCATAGATAACATCTCAGTACACACACAAGAAGATACCAGCACATGTACGAGGAAATCATATCAGAAATATGGTCAAGTCAGAAACATAGCCAAATTAGGTAGTCATAAGAAATCTTTTAGCACTAGGCGCTTGAACACATCCAGACGCATAAGCAAATAGGCGCATGGAAAATCAGTGCTTGGCAAATCAGGCATTTGGAAAATCTGGTACAAGAGCAAATATGGTGCATGAACAAATCTGACACATGAGCAACCTAGCATATGGTAAATCTGGCACATGACAATCTGATGTATGAGAAAATATAGCGCATGGAATATCTGGCGCATGAGCAAATCTAGCGTATGGAAAATCTGGCACATGGCAAATCTGGCATGTGAGCAAATCTGGCACATGGCAGGACAT
>JANAVB010005398.1:5398562-5483562 GCA_029216955.1 Iris pallida
ACGATATCATAAAACACAAATATTATCAGAGAATGTACTCGCCTATCACCCTGAATGACTGAGATGAGTAGATGTCCGAACTGGTGTCACAGAATCCTATTTAGAGTAAAACAGGTTATGATGTATTCAGAAATAAGGTAATTGAAGTGTATGATGCAATCTATATGATTTCTAAGTCAATTCTAGACCAAAGTCAACTCTAAGTCAAACCTGGTCAACTGGCTAGGTCAAACTAGGTCAACAAGTCCAGATTGGTCAAACTAGGAGTCCAACTTGGTCATACTAACTCACATCAAGCCAAACTAAGTCATACTAGGTCAATCTAAGTCAAACAAGGTCATGTCATGTCAAATTAGGTGACACAAAGTCAACTAAGTCAAGTCAAATCTAAGTCAAAATAGTCAATCTAGTCTAACCAAGTCTAGGTCAACTAGCCAATCTACGACCCCACTCTTAGTATCCTAAGATACTAAGATAGGATACTAACTATCTATAGGTTTCCAACATCTAGACACTAGTTAATACTAACATATCAAAAATCTAACCAATATCTCAACTAACAACATTCTAACATATAACTTCTAACCATCTATTCTAACTTAGAAACCTAACACAACTAACATCCACTAACTAATATCTAACCATAACATATATGTATATATATCCATCTCTAACTCTAACCAACTAACATACTAACATATCCATACATACAACATCTAAATTCCTCTCCACTCCAATACTAACACACACACAAACACACATATACCAAATTCACCACCCCTCTCTTCTAAGACACCCATACACATCTATATACAAACACACTACCACTCAACCAAAACACAAATAACTCAACAAGCCACACTAGCCGCAAGTTAAATAGGATGGCATGATCCTTCCAACTCTTTTACCTTCACAACACACACACTATACTACCATCTATACAACATCAATCACACACTAGCACATATCCTCTATCAATCTCACTTCTCTCCACTAACCACACACATCCTTATCTCATTCAAACACACACACACTATACTAATATATATTACATAACAATAATAATATATATATATATATACATATATGTACTATATCATACATATTCTTGACAACCTATGATACCTACATTCACATGATATCCATACTACATAGGCTCATAGGTTACACAAAATGCTTATATCGTATAGTCGCTCTTCTACTTAAAACCAATACTGTACCAATTGGGCCTTCACTAAATTATAGGATCAAAGTATGTCGTAAGTCCTTTGTGTTAGCTTTCCGAAACTTTAAACGGATCGTATTTTCGTGTCCGAAAGCTCCCGAAATCGCAAAAACACCGAAACGCGTTCGTCTTTCGTACAGCTGATACTCAAATAATTTTACAAAAAGTTTCAGAACGAATTTGGCTTATTAAAATATATATTTGGAAATCTAACTTCGATATGGTTCTTTTAAAAAAACGGAAGATAAATTGGAGTTCTAAGCTAAAAGTTATGATATTTCTAAGTTGTTTTGGTTAATAAAAACGTGGATGACGAATTTGATTTGTTTTGGACAAAAGAAACATATGTAGGCCAAGATACTTGGATACCAACATAGGTATCCAAATGAAACTCATTCTAACCATCCTAACTAAGATCAATCCACTCTCTAACCATTCTAAAACTAAATTTAAATATCTATTTAAACTATTATCATACATACATACACATGTGGTGTGGTAATTTGGGATCTACCAAGTAGGACACAAGACACATATCGAAAATTCTCAAGAGAGCTCCAAATGGCCTTAAATTAAAATCTAATGGTTGTACATGCATGGGCGTGGATCCTATGGATTCAAATCTAACTAAAATGCAAGGAAAATTGAAATAGAGAGATGGTTATACCTATTGGAAGTGGGATCCCAATGATACACTCAAAGGACACGGTTCCGACACGAAAGCTCCTCCAAAATGGACACCCTTCCTTACTCCTTGCTCCCAATCCTTGCTAGCACCTCCTCCTTGGTTGAATGAGAAGAAATGATGAAAGATTGGAAGAAGAATGGAGGGATTTGGAGATCAAAATCAAGAGGGAAGCTTTCAAGTTTGGGGAAGAACAAATTAGGGTTCTATGTAGAGGTAAAAAGAGGCAAGAATTTTCTTAAGGATTCTTTATAGGAAGGGGGGAACACTTGATGGCTAGTCATTAGATGAATTAGGGTTAGTTTTACATGTAGATGAGTGGCTAGGACTTGTCCACCCAATTCCAAGCCTTCCTATTGGTTCAATTAGTCATAAGGCTTTCTTTTTCACAAATATCCCAATAGATAAATATCCTACGATGAAATATCCAGATATTGTTAATCTAACTTAACCATTAAGTCTCTAACCTTCTAACTAAACCTCCATGAGCATCATTAACATCTAGGTTTAGTCAAAACTAGGTTAGTCTCTAACAATTCAATTAGCACAATATTAATTAATCAAAATTCATTTTCATTAATAAGTCAAAAATGACCAAAATACTCTTAGGCTAAAAAGTCACAATTAGTCATCCTAATCACATGGCTAGGTCCCCATGGTCATGGTTAGTCTCTAGGTCATGCAGTCTCTAGGGTTACACTAGTTAACCATCAAAATCATAATTCAACATTTTAAATAGTTTTAAAATAATTAAAAATCACCAAAAATCATAACATGGTTTAAATATTATTATTAAATGATTATAATTACAAAATTTCAAAATTACCCTTATTTTAGAAACTGGGTGCTACACACCTTCAGGCTCCGGTTGTTGCAGTACATGTTTGTTCTGATTTTTCATGCTTCTACAAGACCCCCTTCAAAGTTTTCAAACTTGGATAAGTTTGGAATACTTTGAGCTAAACAAGCATGGGTTGACACGTAGACGTGCCTGAATTTGGTGCGTAAGGCGTAAAGTGTGCAGGACCTACTTTGAGAGGCTGTCATCAATAAAATGTGGGTAGCCATCAACATTAAATACAAATAGCCGTCACCATTAATGATAATGACTCCTCATCTTCTGGAAGAAATTTCAAAATAATTTAAACTGCCACTTCACACGTTTCGAAGCATTTCCTCAGATCCGAAGCATTTCTCTTCTTATCTATTGACACAAGGTTTCACCCTATAAATAGCATTATTTGGGAAATATAAAGCTTTAGTTTGCCATTTTCTAAACTTTTTCCATAAAAGAGAGATCTTCTTCTTCCCCGAATAGAAACCCTAGATTCTCCCTATAGCTCCCAAGGCTCCAAGAGGTCCCAAGGCTCCTAAAGCCTCCAAGCCCAGTACTGCGAGCACAACAAGGTGAAGGAGAAGAAGCTGGCCACCGAGGCTATTGTCACTAATGCTGCTCCCGTCGTGGATGATCGTACGCACCCCGATTTACGAAAAGCGGTTGCACGTAGGTTTTTTTTCTTTGTTTTGATAGAGGTGGCCTAGAATAGGTGGTCGTGAATGAGTGTTTGCTTTTTCAAAGGAGTACTTCAAAAATGTACTGATACCCTATTGAAGCTCAAGGGCATAACTTTTCGATGTGGTGCCTAGAAGATGCGTTGATGCTCTACTCCTGATGTGCAAGGGCACTACTTTTTAAAGTAGTGTCTAGAAGATGCACTGATACTTGATGACATGCATGGCCACTAAAAAAGTGCCTGTACTGAAGCTCGCTTGCTGATGCGCATGGCCACTGAAAATTTCATGCACTGAAGCTTGCTTGCTGATGCACATGGCTAATGAAAAGTGCATGCGCTAAAGCTTGCTTGTGGATGCCCATGGCCGCTAAAAAAGTGCCCATACTGAAGCATGCTTGCTGATGCGCATAGGCCATTGAAAAGTTCTTGCGTTAAAGCTTTCTTGCTAATGCACATGGCCATCGAATAGTGCTTGCGGTAAAGGTTGCTTGTTGATGCGCATGGCTACTAAAAAAGTACCTACGCTGGAGCTCAAGTGGGGATATATTTGTGCACTTGTCTTCTTTTTCTTTTTATAAATATTTTAGGACATCTTATGACTTTATTTATTTGTTTCTTCATGTGTAGTGTCTGTTGTTATACCCACGTTTGATGAGATCCTCTTTGATTCGTTCGTCTATACTCTGGACATGAACTTTGACAAAGAGGTGGTTAACCCTGGCAAGGAATTAATTGCTTGGGACCAACCTCCTAGACTAATGGCCATGATTGATCTCCAGCACTAGGCTTACTTCCAACGTATGATGGATCGAGGTAATTCTCTGCCGAGGGTGATGCTAAGTTACCGAAACCATAATTCTTCTTTGGAGATAAGTTGGTCTACAGCAACACCAAGATCATGAATATTAAGGAAGAGCGGTATTTTGGCAACTACAAACTTAGTCTATACGTCCCGTCGACCGAACGACAACTCATGCTTCTGGTCTTCGCTTGTTTTGTAAAGAGGCGGCGTATGGACTAGAATCTGACTCCTACTCAAGGAGAGGTGCTAGCGGGCCGTTTCAAGCTAGAGTCCAGCACCAATAAGAAAGTTGTTTTTACATACGTCCGTAATGGGCCGACTTATACTCTGAGAGTATTGCGTCCGGGGCACCGTCTCAACGACTTAAGCCCGGACACTCTTCCTTTGCCAATCGGCTCATTAAGGAGGAAGTCTCATACCCAAAGGGAGCTTTTCGAGTAGAAGGTTGGGTCTACCATAATCCCAAGTGACGTAACTTGACCTTGTGGATATTGGCCAAGTATGAAGCGAAGTTAAAATAAATGGGTCTGTACTATACCGTCAGAGCCACTGAGTATGGAATGGAAATCAACCAGCATATGTCCTTGGCTCTATTAGAGATGTACAACCACCACACCAGGATGTTCTATACTCTCGGGAGAGAGTTATGGCTGGCTCTCCACGAGATGTTCGTTATCTCGAAACTACCCTGGGGTGAAGAGCCATACGAGGAGTATACTCCTTGTAATAAGGAATTTGTGGAGCTAGAAGCAAAAAAGCTCGAGATGATAGAGACTAAATATAAGCAGTAAATATGGCAAGGTATCTTGCCTGAGGTTGTGTGCAAAAGAGCCACGTCAAATAGCTCGAACCGTCAGAATAGCGAAGCGATGAAAGCCAAATCCCTCATACGTCCTCGGATGCTGAAATAAACACCATCAATGTGTTTGGAATATATGATATGTCTAGGAAATGCCTGTCCAAAAGTCCTAATTCTGAAATAGGGGCAAAATCATAATTTTAGGGTCAAAACGATGTACGTCGTTGGACCCATTTTGTATCGTAAGCTGTGCCAGTATCTACGATCTCTAAAGTCATCAAACTATATGTCTATGGGTCCGATTTGAGGAGATGAATCCAATGGTATGTCCAATTTTGGATTCTGGTGAGCCGTAGCACAAATTCGTCCGTTAGAGCGGGTCGCGGGCCCGCCAAATAGGCATTCCAGCCGACCTTCTAAGAATCGGACCAAACATGGCGTACAGGACCAAAAAAATGATACGGTCCTAATGGCACAAGTTTTGTCTCGATACGACGAACATACACAAAGTTAGGGCCAAGTTTGCAAATGGCCGATACGGGATATCTCGACAGATACGCACTGATTTTGTCGTGCACAGGCAGCAAAATCAAGTTCCGTCAGTTCCTACACGTTGACAATATCCATACGGGCCTTTCAATGCATGTAGTGCACGACCATGTCGCCCAGTTTGTCGGGGCGCACGCCGTAGCGGATGGTTTTATTGAAATTTTTAATATTTTGAAAACTTTTTTTAGGGATTTCGAACTGATTTATGGTGGAAAATAAACATGGCATAAATAAACTATTTGATAGCTTTTAAACTTGGTTATGTTAGCTGTAATCTTGTTTAAGTAGATTTTAAAAATCATTTTTATTTTGATAGGAATCAGCCTTCCAAAAACAAGGTTTGACTCGAGTTTCTGTCAAATCTCGAACAGGTTTTTGTCGATATATCCGGTGATTTCGTGGGCATACCAGTGGGTTACACTAAATTCTAGTTAAAGGGAATTGAAGAGGGTTAGATTGTCTATGCTTTAACGAAATCGGTTCAAGGAAAGGTTGCACGAGGTGAGAGAGATCATACCGCGAAGAGGAGTTCTTAGCAGATGCGACTACAAAACAGAGTATTTTGTTCTTGCTGTTGCAGCGGCCTTCTCGCTAGCCTTGTGGCGGTCGACGGCAGCTGCAGGCCGCTAGGGGTGCACATGAAGGTTGCCCATGGTCTAGGAGGGGTTGGCAAAGCTCTCCACGTTGGTCCAAGGAGAATTTGTAGGTTTTTTATATCTCATGTTCTCGAGTATTTATGATTTATCGAAATTTCGAAGTCCCTTGGAATTAAATTCTGTCGTAAGAGGATTTGGTTATATTTGATTTTATCCAAAGTAAATTTGATAGAGAATCCACAGGATTTATATTTGATTGGATTTGGTTAGGGATTCAAATTCGAGAGAAGGGAAGAAAACAAGGAAAGGAAGAATTGTAAACAGCGACTCTGCTGTTTGCTCGGGCGTGGGTGGTTACTGTTCATTTATATATATATATATATATATATATATATATATATATATATATATATAATACCATAATATATATATATAAACTTAATAAGCCATCATTCTTAATACCCATTTTTTAAAAAAATTAATAAATAAAAATAAATGACAGTAAGCTCAAATAAAAACTAAAACAGTATAAAAGGTATTCTAGTGAAGTTAGTCATAAGTTTGGAAAAAAAATATTTCCAAATTATAATTAGATATAATAAATGAAATGTAAAAAAATAATTTCTAATATAATTTTAAAGGCAAAATAATTAAACTAAATAACTAATTACCGTTTATGTAAAAATGCCTCCACTCACATGTTATATAGAATATTAATTAACAAAATTTTGTATATAAATCATATCTTTAGTATCTATTTCTAAATTCAGATAAAAAATAATTTATAATAACAATATATTTTATCAGATTTTCTTTCTAAAACCAAACATTTCCAACAATCTAATACTCAGAGAAAAATATAATAACCCCCTTTTTACCTATAAAAATATTAGTATTAAATTTATTATATAATGGAAAATCATAATCACCATAAATTTCAAAATACTAAGAAATTAATATATGAAACCATTTTTACATAAATGGTAATTAATAAATAACTCTATTTTTTCAAAAATGAAGGGGTTTACATCCTACCAACGTATAAGAATTTCGTCCTCGAAATTAAAATAAAACTTAATATAACAAATAATAAAATATAATAAGGCTGAATACGAAGAGAGTGTATTAATTCATAAATCGGTTCTCGAAAATATGGAGGTGGTAGTTATGGTAGGAATCCAAACTGGCACCATATTCTACAAGGTAGGTTGTTCTGAATATTACATGGATCATGGGGATTCAATTCATTGGTGAGAATGGGTCGATATTGAATGGACAAAAATCAAATGGGCCGAAAATAGGAACTCGTGGTTTGTTCTAAGAAAAATATATTTGGGTCATATATGTGGTGTAGTTAAAATGGAGCACAAGATGGTGCGTTTGTGTGGGACACTGTATGTCATGTGTATAGAGCGACTGGTCCAGTACATGTGGGTGAAATTTGTTAGAAGAAAATTGCTAGTATCGTGCTCCAAATATCAAAGTCATGGCGAGGTATCAAATGATATGAATAGAAATGAACATTTTAAACGAATGTTTTATTAGTTCGATTGGAACCAGTCAGTCCCAATCCTGTGCTAACTCAAAGATTCCATATGTTTCTTAGAGGGGATGGCAATCTATGCATTACAAAAAAATTTGTTTATCGAAATTACAACTAAGGCACGATACTGCAATAGAATGGAAATTGAAAATCAAGGTCGCGATCTTTTACCGCGAGTATCCAAATGCACGAGCAAAGGAATATGGAATGCAATACGAAGATTGTGTCTACAACTTCCAAATAGAATGAAAGAACGGTTACGAATAGAATCCACGTTTGGCATCCCATTCCAAGAGATAGAGTACACTAAGTTCAAGGTTCTACCCAACTTATAGAAGTTGGTTAATAATGGGAAGCATAGTAGTAGGGCTTCTAAGAAGGTCAAATTTCAAGGTGTTTTTGAGAGTTTGAGGCATTTATGATAATAGTCATGTACTCTACAATAAGTCTAGGTATTACTTACTTAACATTGCTCAAACCCTAACATTGTTTCTTCAAGGTAGTAGAGTGGCCTTGGTTAAGTATAATCAGAAACAAGTTTGTACAGCGAGATTCTATTCTTTGCATAACATAGACTACGAAGAGATACGACTAAGGGATTTATGGAAGGAGGCTTTGTGGACCAAGAGCTGGAGACTACACAATTGATGTAGGGACCTACTTTATAAAGTTTGATTTTATGGTCCAAATGGATGAAACTGGGTCTTAATGGTTCCCTAATTAGACATCAATCTTTGATAGAATAAAACTTGGGTTTTAACTATGTTGGCCGGACATGATCCCATAAAATCGATCTGAACTATTCCTACTAGGTTAGGGTAACCTAGAATAGGTTCAAGCTCAATTGGTTGGGCTAGTTGCTAGTAGGGTTGTTTAAGTAAATTCCTTAAGCCCTAAAATGCACCTTCTGTGACTTTTGTGTTTAAGTAGTACAAAGGGCTCCACTGAGTGGCACACTAGTGGCATGTGCGTAGTGGGCTTCGAGAAGATCACAACCGTATATTGGGTCGAAAGATTTGAGTCGAGGTTGGACCTCTAACCGACGTCGGGAAGGACAATGGTACTAAGGTAGGGGTTATAGATAGTCTTTTGACTTGAAATTCGCATCATAAAAATAGAGTACAAGAGGACGTATTTTAGTAGGACATGATATGTCTACATGAAGGTGGAGTCATCTATGTATTGTATGTGAAGTTTGTTGGAAGGTAACAGCTGGTCTCGTGCTCCGAATATTAATGTCACGGTCGGGGACACCAAATGATCTAAATGGAAAGTGGGAGTTCACGGGGCACTAGTTTATCATCCTAATGGAACCAACTTAATGATTCGGTAAACCCAATGATCCTAAAATTTAGAAGGCATAGAATCTATTCACTCCAAAATTTCTCTCTGAATTAAAACTAAGGCACGATTTTAGGAATAATGAGGTTAGAAAATTTCAAAGTTGTGATATTTTACATCGACTTTTGATCATAAAAAATAAGGCACGATGTAAAGGATAATATGAGACGGTAGATATGAGTCAATTTTGAGGATCGTACCTCGAATTCTAATAAATGGAAATGATTGCGTACATTGATACATGAGTAGATAAGATGGAAGGATCCACTTGTCCATAGTATAATAGAGTTATTGATGGGGTAACGAACTCTAAAGCACGCCATATGAAAGATCTTCTAACGACTAAGTCATCAATTTCTATTTGTGTTAAGTCTGCCAGACTATGGTTATAAGGGTTCTAGTGGTATTGAATGTAGTGCTCATGCATCACTGTTGATAACTAGTATAACATAATGACTGGGGCGTCATGCTACAGATATTGGCTAAGCTGGTGAAGGTGTTGTTCTAATGCTAAGTCACTTCTTTGATAATAGGATTTTATACCTAGAGTAATATCTGCTGAATCTCTAATCTTGGAAAGGGTGTCTATCACAGTCCTTGCTTGTCCTTGTTTTTGGTCTATTCCTCTCTTGTCTAAACTGTGGGGGCCTAGTCAAGTAAAGGTTAAGTTAAGGCATAAGGGTTCCTAGTTAAGCTAGGAATCAAGATGAATAATTGGAGGCTTACAATAATTGATTTCTAGAGATTAGATAGTCTCCATGGTTGTATTTTAACCAAGGGTAAGATCCTACTCATTTTTAAACTCAAATGACTAGAAGGTCATGACAATAGTTTTAGGGTCGAGGGAGAGGACAAGTAGCTCTAGGCAGGGTCGTAGTCACATGGCTGACCGATGGTAGCTATACTTGTGTATACATTATCATAGGCCATAGGGGGATACTCTGTATCTATCTATCAAATACAAGTGTTCGTCTTTCAAATTATTGAAAGACAAAAGCAATAAAGAGTTCAAGAAAGATGTCATCGAATACAATTATGTGATTCAAAGGCGAATGTATAATTCAAGAGAAATTGTCAATGCAAGTCGTGGATGAGATCCTATATACCTCTATATCTCAATCCACATATGAAGAGTGAACCAAGTGCACTATGGTTGATCAGACCATAACACATTGATTCTAATTAGACAACATGCTGGTGGGCGTTCCAAGTATACATATGTCCTGAACAAGCTCGATAAAGAATAAACTTGCAAAACTAGGCTATAAATAATGTCATCATTCATGGTAGTTCAAAGTATAATTACGGGAGATAATGATGAAAGCAGTTATAAATGGTTCAAGTTACACAAGAATCTAAGTCTTGTCCGGTGTTCTTGCTTATACAGTCATCCTACTGTTTTCTTATCAAAAACCTTGGTTGGGCTAATGAGCACAGTCTAGGTAATCTTCTTAAATCCTCCTTAATGGGTTGTAAGGACTAATAGAGTGATGGGTTATGAGGCATACTTTCCAACTTATAAGAGTTCAACTAGGAGGGTGATCGAACAGTATACACGTATAACTAGTAGCAGTCATCTTCCTAACCTCTCTGTCAAGCATGATAGAAATGATAAGTTTTACAGTAGAAAGGATTCAAGTAGAAGAAAATCAAGATAGTCGGACGAGAGTTCAAAATTGGAATTCAAGGAAGGAGATCAAGCTTGTGGGTGAGATTCTTATATTCTAATCATATATGCAGGCTCACATCGATACAGTAACGTAACCGAAGTGATAAACTTGACCTGCATGGGCCACCACAAAAATATGTAATGCTCCAGTCCCAAAATACTTAGGACGAAGTACGTAGACATGCCAGCTGTATACATACGAAGTATAATTCAATGTATGGAACCCCCGTAGGTATACATAAGCTGTAAAAATATAGTAAACCATGATAACTAAATCTCATCCACCAAATAATAGAATAATAATATAAATCAACTATAAAATTTGTCATTTATACATGTAGTTGGGCGGAGACAAATCTACTACCAACTATTTTAAAAGAAAGAAATATACAAGGAAAGGATAGATAAAAATGACAAGAGGAACCAAGGGCAATCGTCTTCGAAGGAATGGAGAAGATCACGGCCTTGGCTAGAACACCTGCGAAAAGTCACAAAGCACACACCTGGAGAGATAACCAGGTCTTCAGAGGGACGTAACAAGATACATAAAGAACATGCCACATAACTGAATATATATAATATGTCATAAATCACAAGTAAAGTAAAATAGTCCCAATTGTAACAAGGTTTAATATCTCATCATCGAAACAGTGAACTACCCCTACACCAAACAAGGACAAGGGATAGAACCCTATTTCGTGATGCGACATTTTCTCAGGCTACTAATGGAACGGGGGTGACATGACATTGACTAAGGTTACCTAACCATTCTAATGTGTTTATGCAGTTAAGAACAAACCTTTTGTCGCATGAGCCCTGGCTGTAAATAGGATCTGGTATAGTCCCCACTTGGGCACCAGTGACCTAAGTGTATGACGTTCAAAAATGACAGTGGCCAACCTGAGTGGATCATCTTACCACAAGCGCATAACATTCAAGAACGTTAGTGTCCAACATGAGGGGGTAAGCATATCCATATCTCCAGCGAAGCTTTCGCGTTACAAGGGAATGTGTAATAGAAACCTATAAGATAAGGAAATGTTCTCCTCTCCCTATGCACCTATCTAAGTCACTATCCGCGATCGTGTACCTCTACTAACTACTAAGTCTCCTAACATGCCTCTATTAGCAGTTAGACCTAACGCATGCGTCACGGGTGATCAGCCAACACACAAGTACCTCTACATGCTACTCATCTTACACATATCTCGTGATACAACTGTGTCTAGGTTTATGCAATACACTACAGATGGTAGTCCCTTAACTATAGGTCCATATGCAATCAAAGGATAAAAAAAGTAAGCTAATATCACTGAGTAGGTAGTAAATCAGGAACCATAATAATGGTACAGCTACAAGAACTGGAAATAAGTAAACAGTGATATGCAATAACAAAAATGCAGACTAAATATAAGCAGTAAATATGACAAGGTATCTATCCTGAGGTTGTGTGCAAAAGAGCGACGTCAAATAGCTCGAACCGTCAGAATAACAAAGCGATGAAAGCCAAATCCCTCATACATCCTCGGATGCTGAAATAAACACCACGAACGTGCTTGGAATATAAGATATGTCTAGAAAACGCCAGTCCAAAAGTCTAATTATGAAATAGGGGTAAAATCATAATTTTGGGTCAAAACGATATCCATCGTTGGACCCATTTTGCACCGAAAAGCATGCCAGTATCTACGGTCTCTAAATTTGTCAAACTACATGTGTACGGGTCCGGTTTGAGTAGATGAACCCAACAGTATGTCAAATTTTGGATTCAGGTGAGCCGGCACAAATTTGCCTGTTAGAGCGGATCGCGGGCCCGCCAAATAGGCATTCCAGTCGACCTTCTCAGAATCGGACCAAACTTGGCATACAGGACCAGAGAAACAATACGATCCTGGTGGCATAAGTTTGTCTCGATATGACGAACGTACACGAAGTTAGGGCGAAGTTTGCAAATGGTCGATACGGGGGTATCTCGACGGATACACACTGATATTGTCGCGCACAGACAGCAAAATCAAGTCCAGTCAGTTCCCATACGTCGATAATAACCATACACGCCTTTCGATGCATATAGTGTAGGACCATTTTGCCCATTTTGTCGGGGTGCACGCCGTATCGGATGGTTTCAATAAAGTTTTTAATATTTTGAAAACTGTTTTTCAGGGATTTCGAACTGATTTATCGTAGAAAATAAATATGGCATAAATAAACTATTTGATAGCTTTTAAACTTGGTTATGTTGGCTGCAATCTTGTTTAAGTAGATTTTAAAAGTCACTTTTATTCTGATTGGAATCAGCCTTCCAAAAATAAGGTTTGACTCGGGTTTCTGTCAAATCTCGAACAGGTTTTTGTCGATATATCTGGTGATTTCCTAGGCATACCAATGGGTTACACTAAATTCTAGTTAAAGGGAATTAAAGAGGGTTAGATTGTTTATGCGTTAACAAAATCGGTTCAAGGAAAGGTTGCACGAGGTGAGAGAGATCATACCGCGAAGAGGAGTTGTTGGCTGATGCGACTACAGAACAGAGTATTCTGTTCTCGCGACTACAGCGGCCTTCCGACCAGCCTTGCGGCGGTCGACGACAGCTGCAAGCCGCTAGGGGTGCGCGTGAAGGTTGCCCAGGGTCTGGGAGGGGTTGGCAAAGCTCTCCACTGTTGGTCCAAGAAGAATTTATAGGTTTTTGATATCTCATGATCTCGAGTATTTATGATATATCGAAATTTTGAAGTCCCTTGGAATTAAATTTTGTCGCAAGAGGATTTGGTTACATTTGATAGTGAATTTGATAGAGAATCCATAAGATTTATATTTGATTGGATTTGGTTAGGGATTCAAATTCGAGGGAAGGGAAGAAAATAAGGAAATGAAGAATTGTAAACAGCGACTCTGCTGTTTGCTCGGGCGTGGGTGGTTACTGTTCATTTACTTCTTTTTTGTTTCTCTTTTACTAGCTATATATATAACTTATATATACATATATACCTATATATAAAAAAACTTAATAAGCCTTAATTCTTAATACCCATTTTTTTAAAAATAAATAAATAAAAATAAATGACAATAAGCTCAAATAAAAAATAAAATAATATAAAGGTATTTTAGTGAAGTTAGTCATAACTTAGGAAAAAATATTTCCTAAATTATAATTAGATATAATAAATGCAATGTAAAATAATAATTTCTAATATAATTTTAAAGACAAAATAATAAACCTAAATAACTAATTATCATTTATGTAAAAATGCCTCCACTCACATGTTATATATAGAATATTAATTATAAAATATTTGTATATAAATCATATCTTTAGTATTAGTTCTAAATTCAGATAAAAACAATTTATAATAACAATATATTTTATAAGATTTTCTTTCTAAAACCAAACCTTTCCAATAACCTAATACTCATAGAAAAATATAATAACCCCTTTTTTACCTATAAAAATATTAGTATTAAATTTATTATATAATAGGAAAATCATAATCACCATAAATTTCAAAATACTAAGAAATTAATGTATGAAACCATTTTTACATAAATGGTAATTAATAAATAACTTTTTTTTTTCAAAAATGAGGGGGTTTACATGAACCCCTTGTATCGGCCAAGTACAGGGTGCATGCCAATACCAATGAAACTCTCACTCCAAGTGCTGTGTCATGAGTCATGTCCAGTCATAGAAGTCATTTAAAAATAACTTCAACACGAGGAAGTTACTAGCACACTAGGTCACACACACCCACTATATGTCATCGATGACATCATCGACGGCATCCAAGTCACACTTGGACGCTCTCCCAACACATATAATCCCAACACACAACAACACATCCATGTATAGCAGGAAATAAAATGAGATCACAATGGCACGGTATCTTGCTTAGAATTGCTGCGAGAGTGTAGATTATGGATCTGACTCCAACTTCTTCAGTCTCGATCTCATGAACTCATATAAATATATGTATAACTAGCATTAATAACCATACTAACATTATATATATATATATATATATATATATATATATATATATATATATATATATATATATATATATATATATATATATATATATATATATATTTACCTAGTACATAGGATTAACTAACTATCAACTAGTCGTAATACATAATAGTCATAATATCTTCCTAAGACTAACAAAATTCCACAATATATATATATATATATATATATATATATATATATATATATATATTTTTTTTTTTTTTTTTTTAATTTTTTTTTTTTTTTGAAATCCCACTCACACACACAACTGGGGGGCTCGAACCTTGCCGGCCCCTCCGGATGTCCGCTCTAATACCATTAGGCTAAAGAGCTCGGACAGTATATATATATATATATATATATATATATATATATATATATATATATATATATATATATATATATATATATATATAATATGTGTATATAAAAAATATGTGTATATAATATATATATATATATATATATATATATATATATATATAATATGTGTATATATATAAATATATATATATATATTTTTTTTTGTATATATATATATATATATATATATATATATATATATATATATATATATATATATATATATATATATATATATATATATATATATATATATATATATATATATATAATATTCAAATTAATTCCAAAATAAATCTTTAACCAAAAAATAAATCTTTAACCCTTTATTATTGCTTAAAAACTATTTAGAAGTCAATTCATGATCAAACTAATATCCACATTGATAAATCAACATTATTAAGACTTGTTTAAACAAAAAAATAGCTTAAATATTCTGAAATAAATGGTAAACAATTATTTAAATTATCAAATATTCATGATCATGAGTCGAGGATCGATAATATGGAGAATTGGATGCACACAAAATTATTTGGGACTCACAAGATGGTAATGTCGATAGTTCATTTTGCGACATAATTTTGTCCTTAAAAGATCGAATGATTCATGCATTAAAAGACAAAATTATGAAAAACGTATTGAATAAAAATTGTAGGTAATCGAAATACGGTTGTTATCATATATGATATCAATGGTAAAAGTGAAGTTATATAGTTTAAAAATGTCACGTAATGAACATTGTCAATTCTGGACACACTTTGGTAAAACATGTGTCCCGAAAACTCTAGAGAGAATTTCGACATAAGATTTTTTATAAAGGTAGTAGACACATAGGAGAACCTAACATTTTTGGTCTTATGAAGTTTTGATGTCTAGAAGTGGAGAAAATGTATTCGCAAAATGGACATACTGCTATGTTTATTCAGCACCTCTTCGGTTGAAGTTTCGCCAAGTTATTGGCCCTTGCTCATTGCCAAGTGCCCGAGGGGCTTCCTTGAGTTGCCAAGGTAAAATATTGGGAAGAGAAGGGCTACAAGCTGCTATGGTTGCATGAATAATGGTGAAGGATGGGGGGGTTAATGGTGACGGCCAAAGGAGATGCTAGAGTTGGCCGAACCTTACAAGGTGCTCACGGGTTGGATATTTATGGAGGTTGGGCGACTGGTTTATGAGGGAGTAATGTTAGGGACTTAGTTGGTTAATGTATATGAGAAGTTAGGGTTAAATTTGAGAAGGTTTGAATAGGGTTTGACCCTCCTAATTGCAATTATAGAAAGTGGTGCAAGTGGTTTCCTAAGATAGTTAAGGATGTTTTGGTCAAAGATGCATGAATTTATGCACATGGTTCTGCATAATTCAAATAAATTAATATTAAAATGATTGCATTATGGGTTGGCAACCTAGGGTGGTCCCCACTAGGCTGGGTTGGTTGGGTTCAAGTCCCAAAATTATTTCTAGGTCGATTAAACAACGAAGTGTCTAAAAATTATGTATCATTTAAAAATAAGTAGCACATACGAACTAATTTGTATGACACATCCTTAGCATGTGTGTAGTAGGCTAAAAATAAGTCAAAATAATTTATTGGGTCGTTTAGGTTTGGATCGGTATCGAGTTCGGAATTTAAATTGGAAGTTACAACAAGTCTCACGGTAGATAATTTCTTGGCCTAAATTACCCCTAAGTTGTGCGAAGCAAATGGAAAAGAAGAAAACATATTTGAGTGGGACGTGATATACTAAATCCAAGATAAACTTGTCTAGGTCAAAACTCATGAAGAAAGTTTATAGAGTTTGGCATTTTTTGTGCTCCAAAAATTAAAGCTACGGGCAAGTACATTTTATGATCATGAATAAAAGTAGGAAAATATCTATTAGTAACTATATAAAATAAAAAAATAAAAAAAATCTATAAATCCAAGGGGCTTACAGATCATCATCCAACTAAGGTAATATTTGGCTTGTTCATGACCCGAACCTCCTTTCTAAGCCAATAGAGCACCAAGGGAATGGTCCATAGCGCGAACGTAAAGCAGGAAAGGTCTTCCCATCATTAGGGCAACTAATACTGGAGGATGTGTGAGGTACTCCTTATAAAAGGCCTTTTGACATTCTTCAGTCTAAACGAACGACACAACTTTTTTACGAGATGAGTGAAGGGTTTGCAGCACCCAAAGAGATTGGATATGAATCTTCTAATGTATGCTAACCTCCCATGGAGCCCGTAGGAGTTCTCAGGGGTTCCTCGGGGGATGCATGTCGAGGATGGCTCGTATTTTCTTGGAGACTTTGTGGATGCCCTTCTAGGTGATGATAAAGCCCAGGAACTTGCCATTGGACACCCCTAAGAAAGATTTGGTCAGATTCATCTTTAGCTGGTGCGTGCGCATTAGATCAAACATTGTCTTTAGATCCTGGAGATGATCGGCTTTGGATCTTATTTTCACAGCAATTTCATCCACATAGCATTAGATATTTTTTCTAAGAGGCTCTCAAAAGATGGTGCTTATATCACTCGGGGTATGAATCCCAACAAGACGACTCTGATGAGTGAGAGCGGGTCTCGACCTCAGCCTCTAGGCACTCAGGAGTTATAGTATACGTCCCGTAACTAGCCCACAACGAGTACGATGATAATAATCTTATGATCTTCCTTTCGGAGCTAGATAGAGGATTGGTAGACGCTAAAACTTGCCATAATTCAAACCTATGTCACTCTTCAGATCATAGTCCATCTTCTGTATGGTGTCATTAGCCTGAAAGGTATAGCGGTGGAGCTGCATCCTTCCACTATCTGATTCTTGTTCGGTTCAGAGATAATCACGGTGTCCTTCAACCCTCCAGAAGATGATAGGCTTCTAACCCTCTTTCTTTGCTGGAACGAAAAAGCATGCATCTTTATAGGAAGAAAGATCGCCATCCACATGGATGGACGTTAAAGGTGTATGAAAGCATTGACCAAAGTCATGCCCTAGGAAATGCAACGACTCTACATGTTGCACTTGTGTATAATTTAAAGACATTTCTTTATTTAGGAAGTGCGACACGTCCCATTTTAGGATTACATCATCCAGGAAAGGTACATTATTTTGAGCTACCATACACTTCCTATGTCTACTACCAGCAGGATCCATCTTGTTGGGTCGCCGAAGATTTATCACTAGAGGCTCCAATATTCTTGCAGGTAGGTGGCTCGGGTCTATCTCCGACGATGCTTTGTGAGGATTGGTCGCCGAGAGCTGGGTGGCCTTCTTGCAAATCTTGATGACCAGAGGTCCAGAAACATCTGGGGCATGCCCCTTGACACGGATCTTTAGAGGTTTTTTAAGAATGAGATCCTTCCTAGCTTCATGTTCGACGTCGACGTTAGGAATACATCCATTAAGGCAGACCATTAGGGGTTCATGAGCATTAAGAACTTCTCAGGTCTCATCATCCGTGTCAATCTTCTGGGATTTCTCCTAGAATATTGGTTGGTAGTGGATGGAGTCTACGTAGTACGCTTCGATCCTCTTGAAGGGATCTACATCAGCAAACTCTGTCTCGTCAGTGCTGTCATTATCAAAGTACTTCAGGCATTGGTGGAGGGTTGATGGCACAATTATGTACTCATTTATTGAATAGGATGTTGTAAGACACATCTGTATCAATAACGTAGCAGGTGGCTTCTGTATTCATATCACCTATCTGGCACTTCAGACAGATTTTGCCAAAAGGGCAACTCCTTCTGGTATTGGAGCCACTGATGGTAGCGCTAGTACATGACAATCGGTGCATGGGAATCCCCAAATTTTGGAGTAATCTCCGTAGAATGATGCTAATGGAAGACCATGGGTCAATGTGCATTCGCTCCACTTTGATGGCACCAATATACCCTGTATAATATAGGGGCTGCGTGTGTTTGTTGTTCTTCAACAACATGTCCTGCTGAGAGAACGTGATGTTTGGCATGCACTCTATCACATTGTGGTAGTGGGCTGTCGGCTCCAAGATATGCGTCAAATAATATTCGGCGTGCTGGAGGGCTTCGCTCAAAGCGTCTCGAGTCTCCTTAGAGACACGGAAGAGCTCGAAGATTGACAACGTAGACGGTATGTTGGCTAACTGGGCTAAGATGTCCAAGTTGTAGTGCTTGTCGAGCCCTGATGTTGAATTGTCCCGTAGAGACTTGTTGAACGAGTCTTATTTTGCTTGCTTCGGCCTTCTACAGGAGGTTTAGAAGGGGCTACCTCTGGAGTAACGGCTAGCGCTTTCTGAGGAGTAGTATCTTCTTGGCTTCGATCGTCATTATGCAGGTAAGGTATGCCTAACTTGGTTCGTCCAACCATCACCTTGTTATTGGATGTCGTATAGAATGTCCTACAATACAGAAAGATCAATGGGCTTATGGGCCCATTTCTTTCTGATCCCAATTTCTAGGCTTCATTATTAGAAGGGTACAGCCGTATAGTGTAGAAGCATAAAAATGTCAGCTGAAGACATCCCTTCGCCAAAGCGCAGAAGACTAAGGCTCAGTGCTGAAAAGACAAAACAGATGATATGGAGAGAAGTCCCTTCATTGTCATGTCTACCAAAGTCTAGTACAGACACATCAAGACCGCACGTAAGGGACTAATTTTGTTCTTCTACAAAGGATCTAGTACAGATTCGACAGAATCCTAGAAGTATCTACAAGGGATGCAATCTTCATCGAAGCGCAACCTTTCTTCTTCTCGATACACACGCTAGAGGATTGACCTCCACCGAAGCATGTTATGATATTCTAGTGGGCGCAGCCTCTCAGAAGTATATCAGTAACTCAGCACTTTGAAGAAGCCAGAGTCTTCAAGCTAGAGGCACAGCCACCTGCCCGTGCCAACCTCAGGAGCAAGATGGTGGTAGGGCCCTCCTTCCCTTCTTTTATTCCCGAAGCCAGTAACTTCACTCCAGAGGTGCAGCTATCTACCTGCGCCAATCTCAGACGTGCAAGGGTATCATACCCCTCCTTTCGAAGACAACGTCTCCACTTTTCAGAGGCACAGCTACTTACCTACGTCCATATGAGGTGCAGGATGGTGATATGCTCACACCATCTCCATTCCCATGGCGCAGTCATCTGCTCTGGATCAGAAGTTTATGTCACTTCTCGACAAGAGAGTTGGGAACTTCCATCACAACCAATTCAAGTCAACCTATCGCTCCAAAAGCATAGTAACCTCGCCAACCTGAAGCACAAGCCTACATGTCGCCTACAGCATAGTGACTCTAGTAGCCCGAAACACAGCTTCATAAGTTGCTCTATACGTACAGAAGCCTCATCGTCATTCGAAGCCAAGTCCGTCTGAAAGCACATGGGTTCCGTCATCTCCAGAAGCACGGTCGACTCGTCGCCACAGAAGCACAGCAGCACTTAGTCCTCACCAGAGGCACAGGAAGCAAAGGTCCACCCCAATTGGTTTGTTTAAACCGCCTCTTGCAGAGAAGATTGGGATTAAACCATGATTGATGTCATATCAGATTGATTTAAATCTTAGATGAGGATCAATTAGACTCCAAATCTAAGATAAAATTCCAAGATTTACTCAGTTGTGTCTGAGCATGCAAATTAGCACACGCCACATGTCACCTCCTTCGGTAATGTTTATAACCACTAGAGATCTCGTTTGAGGGAAATTTCGATGTCCGCCATGTGTCACTACCGCAGAAGCCCGCACCGTACAATGACGACAGATTATTCCATATCTCAGGAACCCTAATGCACATCGTGTATGCGCTCAGTTCTCTATAAATAGTAGGAGTTCTTCTTCCACCAAAAGATCAAAATCGACAGAGGGAACATTGAAAATCGACAATCTTCAAAGGAACAGCGATCTCCATCCATGAAGAGTCGACCACCCTCATCCACCTATCAACCAAAGAACCAACCAAGCAACCAACCATCTTCAAGGTATCTTCTCATCCAGACAGCCTCTTAATCGGTGACCCCAGAGTCCCATCAATGTGTTTCAATGTCCACCTAGAATAGGGCAAGAATAGGTTAAATTCTAACCAATGCCATTGGCTATCTATTCGCTATAAACTAGCTATTAAACCATTATAATATATATATATATATATATATATATATATATATATATATATATATATATATATATATACCAGCTAAGTAGAAACTAGAATTACTCTATATAGATACTAAAATTAAAATAAAAACTTGAATACTTATATAGTTTTTGGAAAAATATTTTGTATAGAGAATAAATAAGCTTTATATTATCAAAGATTTGTACATCTTTAGCAAAAGTACGCTTAGTATATATATATACCAGCTAAGTAGAAACTAGAATTACTCTATATAGATACTAAAATTAAAATAAAGACTTGAATACTTATATAGTTTTTGGAAAAATATTTTGTATAGAGAATAAATAAGCTTTATATTATCAAAGATTTGTACATCTTTAGCAAAAGTACGCTTAGTTAATAATCTTATAAAAACAGTGGCTAATATTAATCAAGGAAAATATTTATAATATTAGGAAGTCAGATTTTCTTTTAGTCAAAATATTTATAAATAATATTTGAAAAATACCTTAAGGCATTATTTGGTGACTATTACTCTATATAGATTTATGCAAAAATATTAAATATTATAATTACCCAATATATTATTACTATAGTATACTATACATCATTACATATTTATACTACAAAATATTATACATATATATAGACAAAAAGTTATACACACATTCCTATACAATATTAATCCACAAATATAGTACAAAGACAGTATAAATAAATATATATAAATATTCATTTTAGTATAAATAATCTGCCTAACAATTTATACAGGGAAAAATATAACTATACTACTGGGCTGGAAGCCCAATCTACGAAATTACCCTTAATTTCAACAACTCAAACAGTTCAAGGGCTGAAAGCCCTGCCCACAATTAATAAAATTAGAGGAACTTCTGGGCTTGAAGCCCAAGGCCCAATAGGTTAGGGTTTTAAACCATACTAAACTCTCTTCTTCAGGTCAGGAGAGAGAAAGAATAGAACAGCCGTAATCCATTCATCTTTTCTCTCTTAAACTAAAGAAAACCCCAGCCTCTTTTTTTTCCAAACCCTAATTTCTACTCTCTCTCACCATTTCTCCCTATACAATATAAGAAGAAGAAGACAAGGAAGAAGAAGTAAAAGAGGAAGCTCACCTCGGTTCGAACGGAGGCTGGTGTCATGGTCAGAAGAATGCGCGGAGGGGTGGACACATGGAGAAGGACCTTCAAATCTGGAATGAAGTAGAGCTTGACGCTAGGCAGGTCTAACGAAAGACCCTAGCGGTTCCCAAGTGGCTAGACAGTCATGAATGGCTGCGGTGGCTCGAGATCAGGGTAAATGGCTCAGATTCGGCCGATGGATCTAGCGGCGGCGTGGCCTTCTCGTGCGGTGGCGGTGAACGCTGCAGTCGCCATAAATGTTGTGGTGGAGCGATGGTGGCATTGGGGATGCTTGTGATGGCGGTGGTGTTCGATCGGAGAGGCCGGTCATGGTGGCGATGCTGAGGATAGTTGTGGTGGTGTTTGTGATCGGTGATTAGGATCGGTCAGATGGTGATGAGTCGGGGATGAGACTAGGTCACAGCAGAGACAAGCTGTTAGTGGTGATCGATTGGTGGGCGAAGCAATGGAGATAGGGAAGGGATGCGGCTATAGTAGTGGTGATGGTTGTTGTTGCTCAGAAAATCAGAGAGGAGTGGGAAGCTATGGTTGTCGGGAAGAGTGGTGTTGCTAATGGGGCCAGGAGGAGACACTGGCAAGACGGCAAGGAGCTCACCTGAGTTGGCCGAAGCTCGGTCAGGGAGGGTTGGTGGGGCACAGTAGTCGGGTATATAGTCGGGTGGTGGACAAAACAGAGAGAGAGAAAGAGAGAGTCGGGTGGTGGACAACATAGAGAGAGAGAGAGAGAGAGAGAGTGGTATAGGAATTTTTGATGTAATAAATTATTGGAAGTCCAATATTCTATAGGATAGAGTGGAGTGTTCCACAAGCCAAGGATGACACACTTGTGAAATGCAATAGATCTTGGGGCACTAAATGAAGAGACTAACTAACCATAACTAACCTTAACTAATTATTTAATTTATAGCTAATCAATTTAAAACTAAACAAATCAATTAGCTAACCAAAAACTTACTTAGCCCAAAACCCATAATCCATACTCTCTCAATAACAATACAATAAATCTGAAATGAAAGAAGATAATTAATTAAAACTGAGTTAATCTTTAATTATCATGATTTAATAACAAACATAAAGTTAGCTAAAACATAATCAATTAGTAAATAACGATTAAAGGATAAACTAAAACAAGTTATTACTAAAAATTAGATTTTATAAAAAGGAATCATAATTTCCCAAAATAGAATTTCAGCAAAATATTTCTAGCAAAATTCTATAAGTCCTTGAAAATGATTTTAGGGAGTTACACATTGTAACTATGGATGAAGATCTTTTAAAGGAGAAAGATTAAGCATTAGATTCCTCAAAGGCTGATAATTACTAGAGTCATGAAGGGGATATGATGAGTAAGAGTTTTTAGTTTATTTATTTTATTTAGGAGGTCGGACTCCATTTATCTCAGACTATTTTTTATAGATGTTTGGTAGTGGATTTGTTACCACCCGGCTATATTAAATTTTGACTTTTTTTAATTTATCTAGACTATTACCTTATATTGTGTTATGTGGATCAGATATAGATTATTTGTGATTGCCTGTGGTTTAGTTATTATAGCTTATGTGTGCCATATATTGGAGTATTATTAGTATGCATGCAGCTGGCATGTTCTGTATGCCTGGTCCTACGTATATTAGGACTGATAGAGTACAAACACCAAACTTTGAATATTGACATCTTGTACCACAAAAAGATAATGACAGGTGTAACGCCCCAGAACCAGAATACTGGAGAGCAGGGGCGTACATAGCCAGCTACGTATATTGAAGTGCAACCCACCTCGCTATATGGTCACGGCTATCTAGATACATGAGGATTTAACTACAAGCCAACAGTCTCCTATGGTCATGAACAAGCCTATTGTCTCAATCTCAAGCAAGCAATAATGGTTACAAGATGTCAGAGCACCAAATATATAATAGCAAGGCGTCCCATACATTACATATTGGATGATCATGAAGCTAGTCGTACAAAATGTCAAGACTAGCAAGTTCAGTCGTATATGATCAACCCTAAGATCTGTCAATCATGTTATAGCCCGTAGGCAGACAGTAAATAAAGATGTAATACGAGCTAACACGTGCTCGTCGGCAAAATACCTCAAAAGAATAATTTTACAATAAAGTGGGAGGACAAAAAGAAACCCACTCATTGCAAGGGTTACGCTTGGTGGTCACCATCTGGCTGGAAGACAGGTGGATCCTCTGGTGCTGCTCCGATATCTGGCCACACAAAACCAGCTGGATCAGACCCCAGAAAGAGCAAGTGCCACAAAGGAGGCTTCACTTAGGAACTAAAAAAAACCAGCATATCACAAGTGAATAATTAAAGAGAGCTTATAAAAGAAACTGATAATAATACTAGAGATAATAATAATAAATTGAGTACGAGGAAACCATTCAAGCAGCCAGACTACAACCCTTAAACCAAACAAGGACCGAGGTTGCAACCCTTCACCTGAATAGAAATCCGTCTCAAATACTATTGATAAGGTAACAAGACAATAAACGAAGAGAGGACTCAAAACTGCTCCAGGAGCCAGTAACAACCCTTAAACCAAACAAGGACCGGGGTTGTAACCCTTTGCCTGAACAGAACTGGACCCCTGATCTTTATTGTTAAGGCCAGTATGAATAATTAATCATGTCGTTGAAGTAAGTAAAACATGACGAGCGTGGCATGGGGTTGCAATAAGACAATAAACAAAAAGAGGACACAGAACTACTCCGGGAGCCAGGTTACAACCCTTAAACCAAACAAGGACCGGGGTTGTAACCCTTCGCCTGAACAGAACTGGACCCCTGATCTTTATTGTTAAGGCAAGCATCAATAATCATGTCATGTCACAATCTTGTACAGGATCGGGACAAGACTAAGCTGGGATAAACTCTATCCAATCAATCACGGCCAATCAAGAGTACGGCTTGATACTTTTAACTAACTAGGGTTATCACAGGCCTAGTTACTAGTAAGATGCAATGAGATTATCCCAACAGCCACAAGCCCTGCAGACCATCCGGTTATCCAGGTCGAATGTCCGTTTATGAAGAATGCAACACGTGACTGTGTACTGGAAATGTGCCCTACTCTTCGGTAGGCTACAAGTCCACTTAATGCGCCCAGATAACAGGATTGCCTGTAGCTGGAAATCTCTTCATGTCTACTGAATTATTCTAGTTTATTAGTCTTAGTCAATTACTGTAGGTATCCCTGACCGTGGTACTCAGAGATCTCTGTCCTAGACATGATGCAAACATTACCGGTTTATTTTGTACAAACACAATCACCCACGGTGTCCAGGCCATTAATTTCTGTCATGACATGTTAGCCGTCGCAACAACATTCGATATATATATATCATGTCAATTTTACTGTCAAAAGTGCGCCACGACGGGACACCATTATGTCATAGAACATATTTAAAATTAACATTTAACCTGGTATAAGAATATATGCAATAACTAAATATAAACAGGATGCAAGAGTTGTGGAGGAATCATGCGGCTCAGGGGAGACGGGGCATAACTTCCACATACGAACTCAAAATGAGGTGCTCCAGAAATATTCGAAAAGGCAAGACAGAGATCAAAAACTTTCATGTTTTAAGTTTTTCGAAATTCTGGCTAAAAAATAGCTAAACTTGGCAAAAACAGTCATTCTGTGCACTTTTCATGCCAAAAATTCAATTCTGCGCAAAATACGTAAAAGGGGAGGGTTCCAGCATAAAATTTCACATTCTGGGTACCATCCAGCGTAAAATACGCAATTTCAGGGTTTCCTGCGTAAAATCTTACATTCTGGATGATATCCAGCGTAAAATACGCAATTCTAGGATTTCCTACGTAAAATCTTACATTCTGGATGATATCCAGCGTAAAATACGCAATTCTAGGGTCCCTAGCATAAAATTTTACATTTTGGATGATATCCAGCGTAAAATACGCAATTCCAGGGTCCCTAGCGTAAAATTTTACATTCTGGATGATATCCAGCGTAAAATACGCAATTCCAGGGTCCCTAGCATAAAATTTTACATTCTGGATGATATCCAGCATAAAATACGCAATTCCAAGGTTCCTAGCGTAAAACTTTACATTTTGGATGATATCCAGCGTAAAATACGTAATTCCAGGGTCCCTAGCGTAAAATTTCACTCAGCCGACATGAAAAATCCAGAAAACTTGTTTTGGCCATAAAAACTTCATTTTAACTCGAAATGAGGTGAATCAAAAACCAAATTCACAAGAAATTTCGTGCTGTTGCTCATAGAACTATTAGTTTTCGAAAATAACAAGTTTTAGTAGATCAAAACCAAGAAAACTCCATGAACTAAAAGTTATAAAGTAGATCTAGAAGAATCTATCCATCAAAATTAAAAACTCCAAGTTCTAAAGAGGCTTATAATCATGTAAAGAAGTGAATGAAACAATAAAACTTGAGATCCATCATGAAACAAAATTGTACTTGCCTAGGGCTCTTGGGTGTAGGTGGAGAGTAATGGTGAGGAAGAAGAAGAGTGAATGAGGAGAGAGAAAGAGTTGGACTAATAAATAGGGATGGTGGTGGTAGGTAAGGGTTCTCCCCCTTGGTTCATGATGAACCAATAAGCAACCCAAGCCGAACCAAGCCAACCCAAACAAGCCGAACCAAGCCAGGAGTCAAGCAATACGAGTCAGATTACGTACACGTATTTCAAAATATGTAATACTAACAATAGGCATTACAACTCTTCCCACCTTAACAGAATTCCGTCTTTGGAATTTAATCAAGAGGCTAGAGATGCAAGGACAAGCTATACTAATCACAGACAAGCTATACTAGTCAAGCAATCAAGCAATTATTTATGCAAGCAAGGAATCGAAGGCATGAGGCATAAGAAAGATATTATACCTCACGAGTCAAACAGGTCAGGATATCGCAATCGGATATCATCCTCACGCTTCCATGTTGACTCACCCAAAGAGTGATGACCCCAAGCAACTTGGACTAACTTGATAGTCTTGTTCTTGAGTATCTTCTCTCTCCGGTCCAATATGGATACGGGCCTCTCCTCATACAAAAGGTTGGTACCCACAACCAATTCTGAATGATCTAGGATGTGGCTCGAGTCCGGGATATACCGTCGCAGTTGGGATACATAGAACACGTCATGCACCTCACTCAGAGACGGCGGAAGAGTGAGACGGTAGGACACATCTCCTACTCGCTCCAGAATATCGAACGGCCCTATATACCTAGGACTAAGCTTTCTCCGTACGTCGAAACGAATGACGCCACGGTTAGGCGAGATCCTCAGGAATACATGGTCGCCGACAGAAAATTCAAGATGACGCCGATGAGAATCGGCCCAATGGCGCTGACGATCTTGTGCAACGCGAAGATGATCTCTAACTCTCCTGACCACCTCAACTGTCTGAGTGATCAACTCGGGACCAAGCATCTGCCTTTATCCAACATCGTCCCATGCTAGTGGGGATCTGCACTTCCTTCCATACAGTACCTCGAACGGTGCCATCTGGATGCTAGCTTGGAAACTATTATTGTACGAGAACTCCACCAGGTACATGTGATCTTCCTACGAATCACCAAAGTCGAGTGTACAAGATCTCAACATATCATCGAGAGTCTGGATCGTGCATTCTGACTGACCATCTGTCTGTGGGTGATATGCTGAGCTGAACTGGAGGTGAGTTCCCAAACTCTCTTGCAGACTACGCCAAAAGTGCGACGTAAATCTTGAATCTCTGTCCGAGGTGATACTGACTGGTACTCCGTGCAATCTGACAATCTGCCGGAGATACATCTCCGCTAGCTGAGCCGTCGACTGACCAACTCTGAACGGGAGAAAGTGAGCCACCTTCGTGAGCTTGTCAACTATCACCCAGATAGCATCTCCACTAGCTGGGGATCTAGGCAATCCAGTCACAAAATCTATGGTTATATGCTCCCACTTCCATTCTGGAATTGGCAAGGGCTGAAGTAGTCCAGCTGGCCTCTAATATTTAGCTTTAACCTGTTGGCAAACCAAACATCGAGAGACAAACCGAGCTATCTCCCTCTTCATGCCATTCCACCAAAAGTGCTGACGGATATCTCGGTACATCTTCGTGCCACCGGGATGAATCGAATACTGAGAACTGTGAGCTTCGGTCATAACTTCCTGTCTGATATCTCCACTGGGTACATAAAGACGCTTACCATGTCGAAGTGTATCATCCTCATGAATGCATAATTCTGGTCTTTGCCCTGCTACACATTCTGTCGTAAGTCGCTGAAGCTTAGAATCGGAGGACTGAGCTATCTTGATTCTCTCAACTATACTGGACTGAACTTGCATGATGGCCATCAATGCCACGTTGGTAGCAAGGACAACTTCTATACCCATCTTCTGAAGATCTGCTAACAATTCTGGTTGTGCTGTCAGAAAGTAAACTCCAGCTCTCCTGCTCAATGCATCTGCAACAACGTTGGCCTTCCCAGGATGGTACTGCAGGTTGACATCATAATCCACAAGCAGCTCTAGCCATCTCCTCTGACGCATGTTAAGATCCTTCTGAGTGAACACATACTTCATGCTCTTGTGATCGGTGAAAATCTCCACCCTATCTCCATACAAGTAGTGTCTTCAAAGCTTTAGCGCAAATACCACGGCTGCCAGCTCCAAGTCGTGGGTTGGGTAATTCCTCTCATGATCACGAAGTTGTCATGACGCATAAGCTATTACCTTCCCATGTTGCATCAAAACACATCCTAAACCTCGGCCTGAAGCATCACAATACACTGAGAATCCTCCGATCCCATCTGGAAGTGTGAGAATGGGTGCCGTCATCAAGCCTCGCTTCAACTTCTCAAAAGAATTCTGACATTCTGATGTCTAAGCAAACTGCACATCCTTGCGGGTTAACTGCGTCAGTGGTGCTGAAATTCGAGCGAAGTCCGAAACAAATTGCCGGTAGTAGCCGGCCAATCCAAGAAAACTACGAACTTCTGCAACTGTGCTGGGTACTGGCCACGTTTCGATAGCCACGATCTTCTGGGGATCCACTTCTACTCCTCCTCTGGTGATGATATGACCTAAGTACGAAATACGATCGAGCCAGAACTCGTATTTACTAAACTTGGCATACAACTGGTGCTCTCGGAGAATCTGGAGGACAACTCTGAAATGCTGCTGATGCTCTGCTTCACTCTTGCTATAGACCAGGATGTCGTCTATGAACACAATCACGAACTGATCCAAATAAGGCATGAAGATGCGATTCATGAGGTCCATGAATACAGCCGACGCATTGGTTGCTCCAAATGGCATAACCAGGAACTCCCAATGTCAATATCTAGATCTGAATGCCGTCTTCGGGATGTCCTGCTCTCTGACTCTGATTTGGTGGTACCCTGACCGTAAATCTATCTTTGAGAATACTGCTGCTCCTCTGAGTTGATCAAACAAGTCATCTATCCTTGGGAGAGGATATCTGTTCTTGATTGTTACTGAGTTCAAGGTACGATAGTCAACACATAATCTGGACGTACCATCCTTCTTTTTCATAAGAAGTATCGGGGCTCCCCAAGGCGATCCACTAGCACGAATGAATCCCTTGGTCCTGAGTTCTTTAATTATTTTGTACAATATCTCCAATTCTGACGGCGCCATCCTGTAGACTCTCTCTGACACAGGTGCGATCCCGGGGATCAAGTCTATGGTGAACGCGATCTCTCGCTCTGGCGGTATTCCTGGAAGCTCTTATGGGAAAACATCTGGAAACTCTTCGACGATCCGGGGCAACTGCACTGCTGCTACTGCCATCCGTAATACGGGAGGAGAAGGTTCAACTTTGCCTCGGGAGAAGGAAAACTCCGACTCGCCTGGGATGCTAAAAGTAACCCTGCCAATATGGCAATCTATCCTGGCATACTGGTCCCTCAACCAATCCATCCCTAAGACCACATCATAATCGGCCATCGGGAAGACCACATCATAATCATCCTTAGGACATGTCGTATTCAGATTGCGGAAGTCGATGCAGATTCGGATCTTTCGGTTCTTCTTGATGACTGGTAATATATTAGCTACCCAGTCTGGGTGCTGCTCCTCGTGGATGAAACCGCTAGCTATAAGCTTGTTTACTTTCGCTTCGACGGAGTTCATGATGTCTGGACGGAACCGTCGTTGCTGCTACTTGACTGGTTTTGCTTCCGGATGAATATTGAGCTTATGGAGTGCGATCTCGGAGTTTAGTCCTGGCATGTCTTTATAGCTCCAAGCAAAAACGTCGATATACTCTCTGACGAGTTGCAACAACGACTCCCGCTTGCCATCCGTCAGGCTTTTACTGACGAAGATTTGCTTTGGAGAGGATTCGTTACCGAGATCAACTTGTATGACTTTGTCATCAAGTTGTTGGGCCCATGGCTCCGGTTCAAGAGGTTCCAGTAGATCTTCGTCTTCCTCTTCGATGTCAGTGGATGCCATGTTAACTGACAATGTCTACCTAAATATATCCCTAATGTTGTCTTCGAAATCGTATGTAGGTGATTCGGATGAGTGAGAATGCCACTCGCATTCCTCATCGGAGCTCTCGGGTGTTGTTACTGGTGTAACATAACCGAGACCGCATTTGGACTTGCTGTAATAATCCCGAGGTTTTCCAGTCGGGGCTGACAGCTGTAGAGTCGATCGCCGACCGTTGCCATAATTCAGACCTGGGGTAGCCTCCATGTCGTACCCCTGCTTTCGCATGAAGTACTTGGCTTGAGGACTATACAGGTAGAGCGGTAATCTTCCAGCATCGGGTTCGAGATCAAACTCTTATGGTATGAAATGTTGAGGATCGTCTTTTCGGTTGAAGATGATCGTGTGATCCCCTTCTCTTCTGCCTGGGACTAGAAAGTAGGCACCTCTAATGGGAGTAAGTCAGTTTGCGGTATGGATGGTTGTCACCTATGTGTGCAGGTCAATGTCCAGACTGTACCCTACAGCATACATCAAGCTTATTACACTCAGGATAGTTCAATGGCAGCCTCTTATTGATGAAATAAGGAATTTTATCTACAGGGATTATATCATCAGGAGAGGGACTGTCCACCTGTGCAACCAGATACTTTGCGAGTTCTGCCTCCTCTTCAGCAACCCCCTGCGTGACAGGAGGTTGGGACGCTGTCATTGGCAACTTGACCACCAAGGGTTCTGCTTGTGGCATTGGTTTTTCTGAGGATCTCTGATCAATACTTGGTTGCTGGCTCGTCTTGGAAAGACGGATAACCATCGGCTCGGCCGAGGACTTCGTGTCTTCCGATTGCTTTTGACTGGATCTTGGCAATCAGATCACCATCGGCTCCCCAGACGGCCTCACATCTTTCGATCGTCGTTGATTAGATTTCGGCAATCGGATCACCATCGGCCCTGTGATGGGTCTTGGCTCTTGGCTGGACCTTGTGAGTCGGATGACCATCGGTTCCAACTGCGCAGCTGGGGCGAAAGAACCGGGCACCTCTTAGATTCTTTATATAGACAAGCCTCTGAAGAGTAATAAGACTCAACCCCTTTGAAGGGATCGATATCGGTGAATTTCGTCTTCACAAAGCCGCGCTTACTGACATACTTGAAGCACTGGTGGAGTATGGATGGCACGATCATATAGTCATGTATCCACGGACGCCCCAAAAGGATATTGTAGGACGTATCTGCGTCTATGACATAGCAGGTAACCTCCGTCCTCATGTCGCCTATCTGACATTTTAATCGAATCTTTCCTAAGGGATAGCTCCTTTCCGAGTTGAAACCACTAATGGCAGTGTTGGTCGTCGCTAGCCAGTGCATAGGGATGTCGAGGACATGAAGCAAGCTTTTTGGGATGATGCTTATCGACGAGACAGGATCAATGTGCATCCGATCCACCTTGATATCGCCTATGTATCCAGTGTAGTACAAGGGGCGATCATGCAAGTTGGCCTTGATTAACATGTCCTGTGGGGTGAATATGATATTGGACATTGTATCCGCACAGTTGCTGCACTGGAGATCTGTCGACGAGTCTTCCCCCGTAGGTTTGACCTGGGCTAAGTAGGCGTCGGCATTCTGGAATGCTTCGCTCAATGCGACACAAAGATCCTTGGAGAGCCTTAGGAGCTCATATAACGATAACTTTGCCAGCATATTAGCCAGTTGTGCTAATATATCAAAGTTGTAAGGTCTCTCCAGTCCCTGAGGTGCACCTTTACGGAGTGGCCTGTCGAAGCGGGTTTCCTTCGGCTTGGACCTGTCCGCCGACGAAGGCTGGGATGGCCCCGGAACATCAGTGGCAGGCATAGTTGTCAGCTGAGGGTCTTCGACTGAACTACCCAGAGTGGGCTAGACTTGTGCCCCAAACCGGGTAACAACGGCCATTGCCTCCTCAGGTTCGGCTGAAATTATATGGTAGGATCTGGACTTCCTGCCCTTCTTCTTGTTGGCTGGAGATAACACCGTCTGGGTAACTTGGGACACTAAGTCTGGGTGCACCCACTTGACCTCTCATCATGACGTGGTGAGAGGTACCAAGCTAGTCGTCTGGTCCCGGATTGGTGGAAGTTTAGTACCCTCCATCGTTGCCCAGAGGATAGCTATTACCCTATCTTTAGTACTTGTTGGAGGGAAGTCACCGAACTGAATTGATACCATATTTGCCGCCACGGTAACCTCTTCAAAATCTAGCGACAGTGCTTTGGAGTCGATAAGACTCTGGATGTACTGCTTTAATTGAAAGTAGTCATGAGTGGAATGATGAACATAGCGGTGGAAGTGGAAATATTTTGGGTCCTCCATCTCCGTCGCTCGAGGCTCGCACCTAGGTGGAGGGAGTTGGACCTGTCCCCTTGTAAGAGCATGTCGAAGATAGGCTTGACATGACTATCTTCGAATGAGTAATTCGCCTTGGGCCACTGAGCTTCTGTCTGCTTTTGTTCTGGCTTCTTGGTCCTACCAACGACCATGGCATGTTTGCCTTTATTGTTCCGGTTATTAGAGGTGCCGCTACTGTTGTTGTTATTGGGGTGGTACCAGGACGTTTTCTTTTGTCCTCTCCATCTGGGATGGGTAATCCCAGCTGGCGAGCCTTCTTTAACTTCGCCTCCGTATTGCTATCGCTTATGATGAAGGTCGTCCAATCCCGGAACTGATCTTCGCCTGTCCAGAGGCTGATTGCGGGGAGTAACTTCTTCTGGCAAATTTCAATCAAGGAGCTTTTGGGATTGCCTTGGGGCAATCTCATTACGGTTTGGCGGAACCGCTCGATATAGTTTCTTGTTACCTCCCTCTCTCCCTAAATGACGTCCATGGGAGACGACATTGTCACATCTTGCCCCACTTCGTAGAATCTCTCCAGGAACATGTGCTTGAAGCCGTTAAAAGAATGGATATAGTTGTCCGGAAGGTTGCGGTACCAGTCGAACGCAATCCCCTCCAATACTCCGATGAATAATCGTGTGAGGATGGCATTGCTATGTGGCAAGTGGTCGGTTGTAACCTCAAAATAAGTCATGTACCGACTAGCAGAGGTCTTTTTGTCATACAAATCAATATGAAACGGTTTGTACCATGGCAGAAAAGGAATATCTCTCCATGCCACGGGATACGGTTGCCATATTCTGAGGTCCCGGGAGGAGTCCCGGGCGTTGAACATTGCTTGAAGCTCCTGGACTTCCCTTCTTGCCTCCCTGGCTTCATCTGCAGCTGAAGGATCGGTTGCTCCTAAAGGATTGTCATCCAAAGGAGGAGCGGTCGTGTTGGAGTCTACATTTACTGCTGGTCCCAAGCTTGTTTGTCCATGTGTCCTTGTCGGTTGAGTCAGCAAGGCAGCTTTGATTTCATCTACTAACTTAACCAGGGACAGGAGCATGGCTTCAAGAATTTCTAGACGTTGTCGATCAGTAGGCCCTTCAAGATCATCGTCGGCCATAAAGACTGTCCGCACGTGGGTAGACGTCGAAGGGACAGTATAAGAGGTGCTCTCCGTATCGTACCCTCGTACAGAGAAATTGTTGGGGAACGTCGAAATGTCCTTTTCTTCGGACTCGGAAGGGGTGCTAGCCGCTGTGCAGGAAGTCACATCGTTTTGGCGAAGGCGGTCACCCTCAGGTACGTCCAAGTCTGTTACATAATTCCAGTGGATCGCTACCTCCTGTGTATGCTCTTGGAACACCGGGTTGTCACATATATTGAGGGGACTGCTACCCCCAGCTTTATCTACCCCCAGGGAGGTCGAGGGTGCACCCCTGTTGTTGGAAGCTTCTTCCTGGATTGAGTGCCTAGGTAGACACCCCCTGTGGCTGTCGGCAACAATCCTCCCGATGAGAGTTTCCTTGTAGTGTTGGCTGAGATTGCCGGGCTGGAAGAGCATGTCTTCTTACCTCCCTTGCCGGAAAGAACCTTTCGAGTTGAATTACAGGAGGTGAAAGGAAATTCCACATCTCTCAGAATTTGCACCTGTTCCTCAAGTGGTTGTCGGATAGGTACTGGCTGGTACAGTCGTTGGAAAATGGACTGCCGATCTTCAGGTGTTGCCAACTTGTCGTAGCAGTTGTTGATGATGACTTGGGTGCAGCGACGTCCCGAAAAGGGCTCATCACATGCCAAGGTTGCTTCTTTCTCCTTGCGTTTGTGAGTAATCACCTCTCGTAAGTCGAGAGCAGACTGATCTACCTTTGCATCCAATTTGTAGACTCGGGTATCCCGAGCACACGGGTGTGTAGGTATCATGTTTGCTCCCTGATCCGAGGCTAGTAAAAGCACTTGCCCTCGATCGTTGGAGGGAGACTTTTGAGACCCACCCTATCCGTTAGCCCTGGGGACTGGACGCGGGTGGTTCTGTACAACTTTCCTTCAAGAGCCCGTATAACAGTTAACGGTGCCCGCTGACGGTCAGCAGCTTGGACAGTTGACTGGGCTTGTTGGGCCTCACTGCCCTAGACTTCTTCGGCATAGCACCCGAAGGTGCATAGTAAGAAGGGTCCAGATTGGCATATTCCATATTCTTAATGGACCGCACGGGGTCGGGCCCGTATGAGAGACGGTCGAATACAGAGCTTCTGACAGGGCCGTATGAGACACCCTGTCTGCGGCCAGGATTGGCTGTCGCATGGGCCATCTACCTGCGTCCAGAGTTGGCTGCCGCACGGGCCATCTGCCTGCGGCCAGAGTTGGCTGCCGCATGGGCCATCTGCCTGCGGCCAAAGTTGGTTACCGCATAGGCCATCTGTCCATCTCTCTTATGCGGCCTCTTTCTTGTCCGCATGGATTTCCTTTGTGCCCCTAAAAGCTTAGCATCGTAATATTTTCCTTTGTAGGATTTGGGGACAGTAGGGCTCTCTGCGGTCGAAAGGAAGGCCGTAGGAGAGCTTTGATCACCGTCTTGGGCCGCATAAGAAGCTTCTTCGAGAACCTGGTCGGGGACAACAGTTTTGCGCTTTGACATCCTGGGGGTTCTCTTTGGGTTGGCTCGCTTCTGCGTCAGGATGGCGCTCCCTTCAGAGAGCATTTCTTCGAATGCTCGTTGGTCAAAATGAAGCACGAGCATTTGCTGCGTTGAGCCGAGCTTGGACGCATCGGATTACGTCACCAACTTCTCATCAGAGGATAAGAAAGTCTCCAGCAGAGTCATCATCGTGTTTACCATTAAAAATATCAAGAACAAGAATTACAGATGAATTGAACTTGATTGCAAACTCGCTTGTACATGAGAAAGCCTTGAAAGAAATCCTAGGAAACAATCTAAGTACAATTACTTAGTTTTTTATTCTGGAGGGCGACGATGGAGGCTCGGGAAAGTGTAGCAACTCTACCTTACTCCTTGGACTATCTGACACGGTCCTTGCTCTTGAAGAAATTGCCCTTCGTAGGTTGCCAGCCTTTTGCATGGGTGTGGTACCCTGCTATTTATTGTGATAGATATCTTGAGTCGCATAGATGGCTACGTGACCACATGGCTACAACAGCACACAAAGACCCGCTCTTTGGCCGCCGGCTAGTGACTTGTTGAGATTTATTTGTAGAAAATCTGGGTGGTTGAGACTTGGTCAGCCTGCCACGTGTTCTATCGCAGGATAGGATCAATCTGCTTGAGTCATTTTGAGCCGCATAGGTCTTTTAGTGTTCGGCCATGCTGGGCCGCATAAGACTCATGCGGCTTAGGTCGCAGTCTCTCTTAGTCTGCAGGTAGCTTGGGGACTTTTGAGCCGCATAGATTCTATATTCTGGGCCGCACAAAGCTCATGCGGCTCAGGTTGCAGTCACCCTTGGCCGCATGAAGTGCATAGATTGAGCCGCATAAGGTTCATGCGGCTCGGGTCGCAGTCCTTCTGGCCGCATGACTATGTCCAGGCACGTGGACCCTGTGTCTGGTGACATGACATTTTGTCTGATCATGTCTTATCTTCTTTTTGTCAGAGTGTCAGAGCTGTCAGTTTTGACAGAGTTTGTCAGCTTTATCAGAAGGGCTGATCAGCTTGGCCACATAAGTAACTCTTTCCTTTGCGGCTCAACTCATTCTGGTTGCTTTTAATATATATAATCCGAAATAGTGAAGATGGGCCGCAATGGGCATGCCGAGTCTGTCATGTGGCGCTTCTTTATGCGGACCAATTTGGCCCAAAGTACTCATACGGTCAGTTGTGATCCGCATGAACCCCATATTTTTCATGCTTCTATACTCCACCGTAAAGAATTACTGCTATAGTCAGTTATTAACTTGAGTAAGAAGAGAATAATAATAGCTTAATATAATGAGTATCATGAATATTACATAAATGCTAAAGAACATATCAGAAGACCATAATATTCAATGAGTAGTCACAAGATCAAATCAAGTATAAAAATAGAATTGTATGACAGAAATATGAATATATCAAAAGATGACAAACATTAACCTATAGAGGATCACTATATGTTGCCTTTTGTGAAAATATTATTATTTAAATAATATTATCCATCAAAGCTAAAATCTAAAGTCCATCAGATGACAATTGTAAATAGACCTCAATAAATCTTTAGTTTATAAAGCATTGATCAATCTTGGGTTAGATGTAGTTTATGAATATGAAATCAATTATATTCTATGGACTTGGAAAATCTCAAACCAATGTAGCATAAGATATATCAATCACATATCTATAGATGCTACAAAATCATTGGGTAACAATAAATATAAGATAGCAAATACCCAAAGAAGAATTTATCAAGTTCAAGATACTAAAAAACTATTTTTCAAAAACTTTTCATTGTGCACTATAGAGATAAATATATAATATAAGTGTTCACTAATAAACGAGGTAAATTTTAAATATAAGATAAAGCAAACGATCTTGTACTTCTTAAAACAACCCTCACAAATAATCATGAGCAAGACATTAATAAATATTTCTTCTCAAAATCCCAACTTAAAGATATAAAACAAATACATATATATATATATATATATATATATATATATATATATATATATATATATATATATATATATATATTTTATATATATATATATATATATATATATATATATATATATATATATATATATATAATGGCATACATGAAATAATTCAAATATTATAAATTAAATAAGAGTCATATAATGTCAACCAAAAAACCACGAAAAATACCATTAAGAGAGGCTTTGAGGAAGAAGCTAATGAAGAGAAGAACACAAATTTGGTCAAAATAATCAATACATAAATTATGAGGTAAGAACAAGTTTGAAGATAACAAGTATAATTAAATATTTTTCAAAATAATATAGAACTCAAGCTGAACTCATATGCCCCCATAAAGATATTTATATAAAACTATATATCAATATAATAAATATTTAAGTAATATATGAACGACAATAAAGTATTCATGTGTCCTTAATAAGCATTAAAAGATTATCATAAGATAAAAAAACAGGTATATATATGCTTTATTAGGTAAAGATGTAATTGACTCATAAGAAGTTAATCAAAATTAAATATGAGAATCAATAGTGAATATATTACACAAGTACAAGGTTAACAAAAAAGTATATGTATACACTTTTTTAAGTAAAAGGGGACTTGTACTGAACATACATATTCACAAAATACTGATTAAAGTAAATATGATATATTAAAGATAAATTGATAAGAAGTAACGTTTTCAAAAATATTAAAGATAGAGAGTCAAAAACATATTAACTAAAAAAACCATTAAGCTCCTACGGACTAGAGTGGTATGCATGCTTCATAGATAAAGACTAAGAGTAAAGAGCATACATAGATAGATGTGTCATACTAATAGAAAGTGAGTAAAAGACTATTTAGTATGAACTAATCATTTAAGCTAAACAACTAGTCATGCTAGGAATATATCTCACATTGATTTAAACAATAAACAACTAAAAGATATCAATGAGAGCTAATAGCAATACATCAATAAAAATGTGCTACATTCTATAAATAAAACCATTTAAGAAAAAGCATTTAGCATGTTACCAAACTGGCTTTAGTGGCCACACTTATGTTGGTGTAATTGTTTGGAAGATGACCTTTCTAGCTTTACAATCAGCAACATGCCCATTGGTTCTACATGATATAAGAAGCCTCACCTGGATGAAGAGGTAAAGACTTTGGTATCCAAAACTTGGATCCACATTTGTTAGTCTTAGGAACCCATTTGTACAAGTTCATATCAACAAGTTTTCTAGTCTGATATTGACTAAAAATGTGTCCTTTCACACCACAATAATGACAAGAAGCATAGACATTAGTGTAACGTGCAGCAGTATGAGAACGTGATTTGGTATGATATGTCTTGCATGATTGACTATAATAAAAAACATGGTTACGTTTAACCTTAGTTGTGCCAGATCCTTTTTGAATCTTGGGTTATATTACATGCCTTGTGTATGACTGTCTTGGGTTGAACAATTTATTTACCCAATCTTATCTCCAAATTTTTAGAGATTTTGCAATGTAGGAACAATGGCACCTCTAGAGGGGGGTGAATAGAGTACAACGAAAATATTTAGCAATAAAAAATTAATTCGAAGCAGGTGAAGCAATATATTAAATTTAAATGCAATTAAAGCAATAAAGGTTGAGGCGAGAATTCAATACGCAGAGATAGTAAGTTTATATTGGTTTTCCTCTGTGAGGACTAGTCCAGTCTCGATTACTCAACCCGATATTGAATCCACTATTTGAAATAGAGATTACACCACGTGTTTTGCTCCGAAGAACACACCAACTTCAATACTGTCATATTTTTATCCGAAGCCCATGATCAAACTTCACCAATCACTTTTTTGAAGAAAAAGCTTTTATACGCCAAGCTTGTACAACTCGAAAACTCCTAATCGGAAACTACCGGCACATAGAAGAGTAGAGTTGACTTGGAAATCTACAGATTGAAGCTTTGAAAACTGAATAGAAAGTTTTAAGAATAGATAGAGAAGATGAAGAAGAAATGAGTGAATAGAAATAACAAAATCTTCTCTATTTATAGGAATCTTTGAGAAAGAATTCGGGCAGAACTCGGTAGGGGTAACATTCATAATTTTGAACGTTGTAGATCCAAAGGAATAGGAATTTGTTGCTGACCAGGAGAAATCAAGTTGACCGAGTTCGGGCAGAACTCTGGCCGAGTAAGGTCCCTTTGGTTCTGGTTCAACCTAAGTTGGTTTTGGTTCAATTGGGTTTGGTTCAGTTCAATTAATGAATCAAGATAGGTTTTAGATAGACTTCTAATTGCCAGTGATCCCGACTCACAAATAATCTAGACTCAATAAATAAAAAAATACAGAATAAATTTGAAAAACTCAATGATGATGAACTCTGCATTCTTCATTTCTTTTCATATCAAGATCAGAGTTAAAGTCAATTATCGAAATCGGTTTGACTGTGGCTAAATGTGCCAATAATTCCCCCTATTTTGATAATGCGACAAAACTACGATTGATATTTAAAGAAAAGGTTCAGCTTGAACAGGAAGTAGACTTGATGAGTACTGAGGGTGCAGTAGCAGCTTTGGCTTGTCAAATTATGGTACAGTATAATGCTCCCCCGTAATGTACGGTCAAGTCTTGTTACTTTTTCGTAAAAAAAATTTATGCTGAATCTGTATCTGTAGAGTCTAAACCAAATTTTCTTCCAAACCAAATTAGTAACAATAAACAGAATCACAGAATCATATCTTTTTCAAATTATCAATCTTATTACTCCCCCGTTTTATGAAAGTAGAAAAATGGTGTGATAAAGAACCAACATAGTGATAAAATAGAAGACATGCATGTAATAATGGAAGTACTATCATAAACTACAAACTGATAAACAAAGTATTGAATATATAACTCAGAAGTAAACTAAAAATAAGATAACTGATAATGCTGGAAAGAAACATTTGTCACTAATATAAACAAACATAACTACTGAACGATCACGAGGAAGGAGATCCTTAACTATTATCCTCATCATCATCAGCTGTAGCACCAGCAGTACTGGAAGGACCGGTCTCAGCAGATCAGTTGGGGTCATAGCGAGCAGCCGTATGGTCGAAGTAATGTTGGGCCTCGTGATCATCAAGGCGATAGCCAAGTCTGGTAGGATCACGAACCATAGGGATAGGGCCACTAGGGTTGTGAGCAAGGCTCTAAGACATATCCCAAACCGAGTTGGAGATAGCCTGAATCTGGAGAGTAGTACAAAAATCCATAACACGGGACAGATCCAACATGCGAGTCTGAAGGGACTCAAGTGTAACACCAGCAGGAGGATGAGTAGGCTAGTCAGTAGACGTAGGGGCAACTACAGGGGGTAGAACCTGAGAAGGCTGAGTAGGGCGACGATGCTCATGAAGAAAAGAAGAAGCACCATCTTCAGCACAGTCCTCAAGACTAACATCAAAATACTGAAAGATGTAAGGGAGGTACATCGCGTATAGAAGACGTCGCAAAGAGGTCTTGAGACAGCATTCCATAGCAGCAATAATAGTCTTAGGTAGACTGAAAGGGACGCGAAAATGGAGATGATAAATAGCTGAGAGCTCTAGATAAGAAATCTTATCAGTGGCAGTGTTTTTTGGAAGGATTGTGGAGAATACCATGTGATGGAGATCATAGAAATAATTATTCAAATGCCTGAAATAATTGTTCAAATGCCTAGGATGAAGAGTGCCTTTCGGTCAAGGATTCGGTTCACAAAGCGAATCACGAAAAGAATCAAAATTGATCCCTTCGGGAAACTGGACAGAAGTGATATCGATGAGTGCTTCCCCGTTGTTGGGTATATGAAGAATGATCGCTAAATCATCAGCATCAAACTTGATATCAATTCCACCAACATTTGATTTTACCGTGCCGTTCGTGACCGAAAAATTGCAGTAAAATATGCGAATGGCATTGGTGTAAACGGAAAAAGTAGATTGAACTAACTTTAGTAAATGATGATACTCAAAAATGCTAGAGTGAACAGGAAATAAAGTGAAGTTAATTGGAGCACCCGGGCAAAGTTTTCTTTTATGAGAATCCATGAACCAAGAGTCGATCCGAAGCATCCTGGGACACAAAAATAAAATCATCAAAGAAATCTCCATCGGGTTTCGAAGGAGTGTAAAGTGAAAACGAGGCCACCTCATAAGGAGACAAGGACAAACTTTCGTCAACTTTCCTTTTCTTTTTCGAAGAAATAGGAATTTTGGGAGCCATAAGAAATTGAAAAAGAGGTAAAAGAGAGATATATACCAAAATTGATGGTAAGCAGTGGAAGAGAACCTCGAGAGACCTTCGGATCCAAAGTTTAAGGGCTTGAAAAGCTTGAAGGAGGGAGAATAAGGAGGTTAGGATTTTTCGGTGTGGTGATGCTGCTGTGATGGAGAAGATGATGGTAGAAGTGGGTTTAAATAAAAAGAGCTCGGCTGTCTAACGCCTGTTTTGAATTCCCCTGACCGAGTTCGATGCGAGTTCGGACAGAACTCTGACCGAGTTCGGTCACTTGGGATTCAGTACAGTAGTTGAAAAGTATGTAATAGTTTTTAACATAAATACGAATTTAATTAGAAATATCTGTGTTGAATTAAATAATTTAATATTTGTTAATTAATAACACATTAATTTCTATAAATATTTTGAATTAGCTGTAAGGCCCGGATCCAAGCTAGTGGTAGTCTGAAGACTAGTACACCATATCGCTTCAGGTTATTTACACCTGTGTGACAGAAGGGCCCTTTCGGCTTATAACCAAAATAATTTTAGCTAATTCATGTTTAATAAAAAATAATATTGAATTATATTACCTCAACATCAGAATTCCTAATTCCTTTCGTATAAAGTTAAAACGATCTTCAACCAAAGGCTTAGTGAAGATGTCATCTAGTTGATGTTCAGTATCAACAAACTCTAAACTAATATCACCTTGCAAAACATGGTCTCTTAGAAAATGATGTCTAAGTGTTTAGTGCATGAATGACAAATAGGATTCTTAGTGAGATTACTAGAGCTAGTGTTATCACAGAAAATATGAATATGATGAAAGAATAATTGAAAGTCCTCTAAAGTTTGTTCCATCCACAAAAATTCGTGCACAACAACGTCCTGCAGTTATATACTCAGCTTCAGTACTTGATAATGCAACTGAATTTTGTTTCTTAGAAAACCAGGAGACTAATGACTTTCCTAAAAAATGACATGTTTCGCTGGTACTTTTACGATCGACCTTGCATCCAGCAAAATCTGCGTTCGAGTAACCTATCAGGTCAAACGAATCAATTTTGGGATACCAAAGACCGGTTGTCAAAGTCCCTTTAAGATATCGCAGGATACACTTAACAACGCTTACATGTGATTCTTTAGGACAAGCCTGATACCGAGCACATAAGCATACAGAAAACATAAAGTCAGGACGACTAGCAGTTAAGTACAGTAAACTACCAATCATACCTCTATACTTACGTATGTCGGCTGGTGTACCACTTTCATCTGTATCAAGCTTTGTAGACGTCGCCATTGGAGTGCCAATAGGTTTGACATTATCCATATCAAATTTCTTTAGCAAGTCTTTTGTATATTTGGCTTGATTAATGAATATTCCTTGTAAACTTTGCTTAATTTGCAGTCCAAGGAAGAATGTTAATTCTTCCATCATGCTCATTTCGAATATACTCTGCATACACTTAGCAAACTCGTTACATAGCATCTTATTAGTTGATACAAAGATTATGTCATCAACATATATCTGCACTAATAAAATATTTTTGTCTAAAGATTTTATAAATAAAGTTGAATCAACCTTCCTTTTTGAAAAATCGTGTTCAAGTAGGAAAGAACTAAGGCGCTCATACCAAGCACGTGGTGCTTGTATGAGACTGTAGAGAGCCTTTCGAAGCTTGAATACATGATCATGATATTTGAAATCTTCAAAGTCGGGAGGTTGTTTTACAAAAACTTCTTCTTTTATAAAACCATTTAGAAAATCACTTTTAACATCCATTTGAAAAAGTTGAAACCATGAAAACTTGCAAAAGCACAAAGCATTCGAATGGACTCTAATCTAGCAACTAGAGCATATGTCTCATCATAGTCAATGCCTTCTTCTTGATTATAGCCTTGAGCTACTAGACTTGCTTTATTGCGTATGACTGAGCCATTCTCATCAAACTTATTTCGGAACACCCACTTAGTACCAATGATCGGGTGATCAATAGGTCTGGGAACAAGTTCTCAAACTTGATTATGTTCAAATTGGTTAAGTTTCTCTTGCATAGCAGAAATCCAAAATTCATCAGAAAATGCTTCTAAAATATTTTTAGGTTCAATTTTGGAAATTAAATGCAACATTTGCTATTACCAATTGTCTTGAGCTGGAACGAGTACTTACGCCTCTTGATATATCACCGATTACCAGTTCTTCGGAATAGTCTGTTGAAAATCTCATTCGTTTCGACAGACTTCCCAGATAGGACGTGGATGGCATATCTTCTGATATTCCATAGGTGGGAGTTTCTTCATTGTCACTATGGTCTTATCGTTTAATGTTTAGCTCATCGAATGTGACATTGATTGATTCTTCGACAACAAGTGATTTCTTATTGAATACTCTGTATCCTTTGCTTTCACCGCATAACCCAAAATATTCCTTCATCAACTTTTTCATCAAATTTTTCCAAGTTGTCTTTTGTATTTAGAATAAAACATCTGCAACGAAAGACCTTGAAATAGCTGTATTAGGAGTTCTACTAAACCATAATTCATAAGGATTCTTTTTATATATAGGTCTAATAAGAACTCTATTCAATACATGGCATGCTATATAAACAGCTTCTTCCCAAAAGTATTTAGAAAGATTATACTAGCTAAGCATAGCTCTGGTCATATCGCTAAGAGTTCTATTCTTACTTTCTACAACTTCATTCTGTTGAGAAGTTATGGGGCAAAAGAATTCATGTGATAATCCATTTGAATTACAATAAGATTTAAACTCATGATTATCGAATTCTCCTTCATGATCACTTCGAACATGAGTAATCATGAATCCTTTCTCATTTTGTACATTTTTACAGAAAGATACAAACTCAGAAAAGGCCTCATTCTTATTTACAAGAAAATAAACCCAAGTATATCGTGAATAGTCATCAACTATCATGTAAGCATAAAGGTTTCTGCCAAGACTGGCGATTCTATTTGGTCCAAACAAGTCCATATGAATCAATTGCAGGGGTTTAGAGGTACTTACAGCGTTTATTGACTTGAAAGATGATCTAGATGCCTTATTCTTCTCACAATCAGCATAGACCATATCTTTCTTATAAATTATTTAGTGTAAGCCTCTTACCAGTTTCTTGGTAGACAATCTTGCAATAGTGTCCATGCTTGCATGTCCAAGACGTATATGCCATATCCGGCTTTCGTCTTGCGTTGTAAACAGATACTTTCCTGCACTGTTAGTCTTTTTTAACAGATATAAAACATATATATTGTCCTCTCTTATTCTTTCAAAGGAAATTATTCCAGAAGTTTTATCATAAAGAAAATATTTATTTTTAACAAAATTTATTCCATAACCATGATAAGTTAATTGGCTGATACTTAGCAGGTTATGTTTCAATTCTCTTACTAAGCATACATTTTTATTAATGGGTGAGGGAGAGATACCTATGTCACCAATTCCAATGATATGTCCTTTAAGGTTGTTTCCAAAAGGAGACATAGCCTTCTTTCTTCATCGATAGATTTGCGAACAATTTGTCATCACTTGTCATGTGTTTGGAGCAACCACTACCGAGTATCCACTTACTTTTAGTGGGAGGAGGAGGGTCCACCTACAACACTCTAACACCCATATTCGGAATACATATTTTATCAGGCTTATACGTATTTCGGACCTGTATTTTATTTTCTTGGATTTTGGCATGTACTTGTAATTGACTTGACTTGCGGATTTTGGTTCTCGTAATTGGGTTTTTTCATGGCTTGGTTTATTTTGTGGAGAGGGTTTGGTTTGATTTGGTTTATCATGAGAGGAACACCTTAACCTATTCTCCACCCTCATTCCACCACAACCCACTATCATAAATCCCCACCTACTTTTCTCTCTCCTCATTATTTTCATTCATTTCTTCTTCTTCTTCCTTCCTCTACACAACACCATCACCTATAGGCAAGTGCACCTTGCCACCACATGAGAACCACTTTTTATTTGTCCATTAGCTAGATTAGGCCATGGTGAACAACATTAGAACTTGACATTTTGTGATTTGGAGTTTCCATTGTTCTAGATCTAAGTTTTCCCCATTTTCGGATTTACATGGTTTTGATCTATTTAAGTTGTGTTTTTGTGGATTTTGATGCTTCCATGTGGAAGAGAATTCAATTTTACTCAAGTTAGAACTTTTAAAATCTAGATTTGGCATTGATTTGACAAAGATATGAAAATTTGAATTCTTGGTGTTCTTGGTGTTCTTCTCGGCCTAGAGTAGCAGCCTGCAGCCTGCGCTCTTTAGCGCAGTGTTGGACTGCGCATCCCCTCTCTCGGCCTGCGCTATTTAGCGCAGCGTCGACCGCGCAGCTTGCCTCTTGGCAAACTGCGCTCAACCCGAGTGCGCATGGATTCATGCGCAGTCCGTCCCTGCTCAATCTGACCCTGCGCCATCCATTCCTGCACAATCTGATCCAGTGCAATCCATCTGCTGTGCCATCCACCCCTGCGCAGTTGGTACCCTGCGCAGCTCACCCCTGCGCAGTTGGCTCCTGGTGCACTTGACTCCTGCGCAACCCGACCCCAGGGACCCTTGCGCAATCTGTCCAATCATGGAGATTTGGTTTTATTTTTTTCTTAAGCTTGAATCTTCTACAGCCCTGTATAATGATATTTTATTAGATATTTTATGCCCATTTTATATCCTTACGCCTTTTGTCATGAACTTGATTTTACTTAATATGTTTGGAATGACTATTATACATGGCATGGTATGACAAGGAACTAGCATAACACAACAGTGACCCGTAGTGGTGCACTCCTGACATGACCAACCTGACCTGATAGTGGCTCGTCGTGGCGCACTCCTGACAAGTACCCTGACATGATTAATCTTGATACTTGATAACTTGATAGTGGCCCGTGGCGGCGCACTCTTGACTTGTACCTGACTTGACTTGTAACTTGTATCTTGTAATCCTGACTTGACTTGATGCTGTTGCGACGGTTAACTTGACTTGTATAATCAACTTGACACCGTGGGTGATCTTGCTTGCTTGCTTGTGCAATCCACTTGTCTTGTCTTGCATCATGTCTAGGACGTCTCCCTGGTTTCCCACGGTCAGGGATTCATACTGAATATGGATTAGGCTAATGACTAGATCAAACTATAGTTTATGGAGAATTTCCAGTCACAGGCAATATCGTTATCTGGGTGCTCTTAATTGGACTTGTAGCTTGCCGACGAGTATAGCACATTTCCAGCACACCGTCGTGTGTTGTACCCTCTAAGTCACCTAAGGGTACATTTGTCTCCCGGGCGATGTACCCACCTATACTCTCAACCCGCAGAAGGATAACTGGATAGTCTACAGGGCTTGGGACTAAGAAATTCTTACTTGCATCTTGTTAGTAATTAGGCTTGTGATAACCCTAGTTAGTTAAGTAGTAAGCCGTAGTACTTGCTTGGCCGTGATTGATTGGATGAAGTCTAGTCCCGCTTGTCTTGCCCTGATCCTGTACAAGGTTATGACATAACATGATTACTCATGCTTTACCTTAATCATGATTAATTGCAGGTCCTGATTTCTTGTATTTTATCTTGCCGATAAATGGTGGGAGAAACCAAGTTCCGTTCAGACGAAGGGTTACAACCCCGGTCCTTGTTTGGTTTACGGGTTGTAACCTAGTTATCTGAAGAGTTCTATGGTTATCTCATCGTATATCACCTGCCAGGTTTCTCCTTAATAATTGTCTTTATTATGTAATTATTTTTTTATGTTCTGATTTGTTGGCTTTTGTTCTTATTTTATGGCCTCCCTTGTGGCACTTGCACTTTCTGGGGTTTGACCCAGCTGGTTTTGTGTGGCCAGATTTCAGAGCAGCACCCGAGGATCTACCGAACCTCCAGCCCGATGGTGGCAACTAGAAGGAACCTGGGCTACGAGTGGGTTTTCTATTTTGTTTCGCTCACTCTGTTGTAAAAAATTATTCTTTTGAGGCGTTTAGCCGACGAGCACCTGTTAGCTCGATGCACTTTTACTTACTGTCTGCCTACGGGCTGTAAACATGATTAACAAATCCTAGGGTTGATCATGTATGACTTAACTCTTGCTAGTCCTAGCATTTTGTACGACTAGCTTCATGATCAGCTGATATGTAATATTTGGGACGCCTTTTATTGTATATTTGGTGGTCAAACATCTTGTAATTTTATTATTTGCTTGAGATTGAGACAGTAGGCTTGACCTTAAGAGACTGTTGGCTTGTAGTAAACCCTCATATCTAGACAGCCGTGACCGTATAGTTGAGATGTATTCTATTTCAATATACGTAGCTGGCTATGTTCGCCCCCGCTCTCCAGTATTCTGGTTCTGGGGCGTGACAAACACAAGTTGAAGATGTAACCTTTGGTACCCACTTTCTTGAGGGTCCTAATGTGTTAGCTTTTGGAACCCATATATACACAATCATATCTACTAACTTTCTAATCTTACACTGAAGTGACACATGTCCTTTTAATCCACAATAATGACATATAGCAGAAGTGTTAGTGTTAGGATTTGTTCGAAAATCATGCATATGAGTTTTTGAAATAGTGTATGCATTCTTGTTGTGTGGAAACATATACATATAAGCAAGATTTCTAACATTTCTAGAAGTGTTGTTAGTGTGGTGTTCGTGCTTAGCCTTCTGACTTTTGTTTACCTGAGCATTTGGTTTAGCAACTTGTTTGCCCAGTTTAATCTCTAACTTTTTAGAGTTGTCATTGGCTTCATCTAATTTGGTCGTGAGTGCATCTACTCTTAGAATAACAATGTTATACTTCTTTTTCTCTAGTTCATAGAGATCGTTAAGTTTTCCATTTTCTTAATTTGCTTTCTTAAACTTTTTAAGAGAATCATGTAAACTTAGCTTTAAAGAAGTAATCTCATTGGTGTCACTAGAAGAATCTTTAATATCTTCTAACATTCTAGATTACTTGGAAAATTCAGACTGTACAAATTTCAGCTCTTTCTTAGCAGTTTTGTGCATATCTATCATTTTCTTCTGATTGGCCAATAGATCAGAAAAAACATCACACAATTCATCAAAAGTAAATTCTTCATAGAGAGGGTTTGTTATTACCTTAGCATATGTAGCCATGAAGCATAGGTTTGCTGAGTTCCAAGAGTTGTCTTCATCTTCAGAATCACTAGCTTCACTTTCACACCAGATACTGGTATTTGCATAGTTTTTGGTTGTTGACCTTCTCTTGCTTGTCTGATCATGTTTGCTTGTTTTATTGTTTCTGCTTCCTCTCCTTATAACAGGGCAGTCCTTCTTTATTTGGCCTATTCTTTTGCAGCTGAACAGATTGGTTCTTCGTCATCTTTGAAGTCCTTCTTCTTCTTATTTGACTTCTCATATCTGAGGAATCGCTTGAAGTTTCTTGTCATCAGGGCCATCTGTTCGTTGTCTGGGCTGTCTGTCTCACTCTCATCGTCAGAGATTGTCTTATGATTTGCCTTGAATGCTATTGTCTTTTCTTTTGGATTTTGTTCATCGAAGTCCTGAAGATTCAACTCATGTGTCATGAGTTTTCCTGTAAGGGTTTCAAGGCTCATTGTTGTTAGATCATTTCCTTCAATAATGCCGTTGCTTTTGGATTCCAATTCTTTGGTAGTCCACGAAGAATCTTCTGGATCTTTTCATGATTGCTATATTCTTTGCCAAGGGAAGATAGAGGATTAACAATATCTAAAAACCGAGTAAACATCACTATAATAGTCTCATTAGGCTTCATTTTGAATGCCTCATACTCTTGCTTAAGTCGTGAGATTTTGGATTCCTTCACTTGTGAAGTACCTTCATGAGTAACCTCAAGAAGTTTCCAAACCTCGTTGTACATGGCACATGTAGAGACTCTATTGAATTCAGTTCTATCAATAGCACAAAATAAAGTATTGATGGCTTTTGCATCAAGACTGGCTTGTTTTTTTTCATTGTTGGTGTATTGATCGAATGGTTTCTCAACTAAAACACCTTCTACTCTAATAGGTAGAGGTTTTTTTATAACCATTGATAATAGTCGACCATAAATCGAAATCAAGTGACTTGAGGAAAAAGCTCATCCGTGTCTTCCAGTACGTGTAATTTGTGCCATCAAATAAGGGTGGCCTATTTGCTGAGTAACCGTTGTTTGGAAATATGGATGCTATATCTTAAGGAGTATTAATTCTGATAAGAGATAACCTACTCTGATACCAATTATAGGAACAATGGCACCTCTAGAGGGGGTGAATAGAGTACAGCAGAAATATTTAGCAATAAAAAATTAACTCTAAGCAGGTGAAGCAATATATTAAATTTAAATGCAAGTCAAGCAGTAAAGGTTGAGGCGAGAATTCAATACGCAGAGACAGCAGGTTTATACTAGTTTTTCTCTGTGAGGACTAGTCCAGTCTCGAGTACTCAACCCGATATTGAATCCACTATTTAAAATAGAGATTACACCACGTATTTTGCTCCGAAGAACACGCCAAGTTCAACACCGTCTTTTTTTTGTCCGAAGCCTACGATCAAACTTCACCAATCACTTTTCTAAGGAAAAAGCTTTAATACGCCAAGCTTTTACAACTCAAAAACTCCTAATCGGAAACCACTGGCACTTAGAAGAGTAGAGTTGACTTGGAGATCTGAAGATTGAAGCTTTGAAAATTGAATAGAAAGTTTTAAGAATATATAGAGAACATGAAGAAGGAATGAGTGAATAGAATTGACAAAATCTTCTCTATTTATAGGAATCTTTGAGACAGAGTTCGGGCAGAACTCGGTAGGGATAACGTTCATAATTTTGAACTTTGTAGATCCAAAGGAATAGGAATTTGCTACTGACCAGGAGAAATCAAGTTGACCGAGTTCGGTTCGAGTTCGGGCAGAACTCTGGCCGAGTTCGGTTCCTTTGGTTCTGGTTCAACCTAAGTTGGTTTTAGTTCAATTGGATTTGGTTCGGTTCAAGGAATGAATCAAGATACGTTTTAGATAGACTTCTAATTGTCAGTGATCCCGACTCACAAATAATCTTAACTCAATACATAGAAAAATATAGAATAAATGTGAAAAACTCATTGATGATGAACTCTGCATTCTTTATTTCTTTTCATATCAAAATCGGAGTTAAAGTCGATTATTGAAATCGGTTTGACTATGGCTAAATGTGCCAATATGTAAGTCTCATTATACTTAGCAATTAATGAGTCTATTCTCTGTATAGCAATGTTGTATTTCTTTTTCTTTGCTTTATAAGCTTCATTGAGTTTTGCATGCTCTTGTGTCATCTTATTAATGCATTCTCAAGCATCATGCAGACTCAGCTTAACCGTAGATAGCTCATCTGTGTCACTAGCAGTGGTAGTGTCTTAAATCTCATTAAACAGAGAGGACGACCTTTCATTCTCCAGCTGATATGTCATAATCTCTTTTCGAGACTGTTTATACTTATCTAAGACTTTCTTGTGTTCTTTCAATAGATCACTGAAAACATCAGATAACTCATCATTAGAAAATATTCTCTCTTCATAAAAAGGATTATTTTGTACCTCATTAGATAATGTCATCTAGCATATATTTGCAGCTTCATGAGGTCTCCCTTCCCTTCGGAATCGTTTTCTTCACTTTTACACCATATGCTTATGTTAGCATACTTGTGTGACGACGATAGTTCATAGCGATTCTCCTTTTTAGAAATAGTAGGGCAGTAGTCCATGATGTGGCTGATCTTCTGCAGTTATGGCATATAAGATCTTCTTCATATAAGGGATTTTGTTGTACCTTAAATTTTGATGCCATCATGCACACATTTGCATCATTTTGAAGACTATCCTTCTCTCTGGAGTTGCTAGCTTTGATTTCATACATGAACTCATAAGTAGCAAGAAGTTTCCAAATTTTATGAGATGTTGTGCAAGTAGTAAAAAGATTGAATACATTTTTGTCTACAGCACAATAAAATGCATGCATTGCTTTTGCATCAAGGAAAGCTAACTTTTTCTCTTCCCCATGTAACTATAATAAGGCTTGCTAATTTTAGAGAAAGTGAGAAAAGAGGTGACAGTAGGCTTTTTGTAGCTACTGATAACAATTGGCCAGAGATTAAAATCTAGAGACTACAGGTAGAAGCTCATTCGTATTTTCCAGTACGTGTAGTTTGTTCCATCAAATAGTGGAAGTCTATTTGTGGATTGACATTTACCTGTGAACATTGATTTCATGGCTGCCATATATACTCTCTAGATTGTTTTGTATAACTATAACCCGCTCTGATACCAATTGTAGGACCGTTTGAGCACCTTTAGAGGGGGGTAAATAGAGTGTGTGTATGCAGCGAAATAAAAATCACCACTTAAAAATACCTATGGCAGTAATCAAACTAATAGGAAGTAGGCAGTATAAAAGTAAATGTGTAATGTAAATAAGTTCAAAGAAGTAAACGCAAACACCAAAGTTTACACTGGTTTCCCTCTAAGAGGACTAGTCCAGTCTCGAGTACTCTATCTCGATGTTGAATCTACTATCTCATAAAATACAAGCTTTGAATCCGATGCGCTTGCAGCTCCTTACAATACGTGCTTTTTATCCGAAGAGAGCTACTTCAACTTCTAGAACAGTTTGAAAACTGAAATGTTTTTAAGCCTTCTTTACAACTCAAACCAACTTCTAGATTGAACCAAACTGGCACTTGCTTGGCTAGGGTTCATAAAGGCTTATATATGAAGGTTAAGTAGCTCTGAGAACTCTTAAGGAATAGAAGAAAAGTGAATGGAATGGGATGAAATTAATGGGGAAATCTTTTCTATTTATAAGGTTCTTGGGGACCGAACTCGGGCATAGTTCGGTTCCCTAACGTTCATAAATTTGAACGTTGGACTGATTCAACAGGGTGACCTGATCCAATAGGATACTGGATCAGGGCAGACCGAGTTCGGTTGCCCTATATTCAGGTTGGTTATGCTCTTTTTGAGTACATTTTAGGCTATTTTTTTAGTAGCCTTTTTGTGGACTGAATGACCATGATTGATATAGACTTCATATAAGATTTTTGGTAGAGTTTATGAAAGCTAAGCCAAGTGCCAAAATTAGCTCGATGTACAAATTGCCTAGACTCAAATAAAGATCAAATACAAAAATAATTATAAAAACTAAGAGCACTTTGATGACGCCTTTTTTCTTGACGGCAGTTGTCCAAAGATAAACAGATCTTGAAATCTAAATACCTTTCGGGGGCTTCGCCCCCGAACCCCTATGAAGGTGCTGCCCCCTCGACCTATGTCTGCTGACCGGGCAGCAAAACCCTCCGAGTGTGAGGCCTCGGATAGGTCGTTGGACGGTTCAGAGAAATCTTCTTGTATAATGCCATCTTTGTTCCATCATTAATTCTTTATTGCATATGTCCTTGCTTGATCATGCTTACTGCTTGTTTGCAAGTACATGTTTGAAGAGCAAAGCAGTATAGTAGTATGATAAATTTAATAAACAGTAGGACAATGCTAAGTTTAAGTAGTAACATGATAGTGATCACATGAATATTAGTGACATCATTATGTTAAACTTAATCAATTAGCCATATTCAAAAAATATGATACATTCATTGGGCTAACACATGGGAATCTCCAAGTTTTGGAGCAAACTCCATGGGATTATACAGATGGAAGATCCCGGGTCGATATGCATTTGTTTTACTTTAATAGCACCAATATATCCTATTTAATACAAGAGTCGGTTGTGCCGATTGTTCTTCAGCAGCATGCCTTATTGAGAGAACGTAATGTTTGGCATACTGTTCATCACGTTGTGTCAGTGAGGATATACAACTAGGACTTCTACCGGCTCTTTAATCCGTTTCAAATAAGAGTTGGCGTGCTAGAGGGCTTCGTTCAATTCATCTCAAGTTTTTTTGGAGAGACAAAGGAGCTCGAAGATGGACAACCTAGCCTATGTGTTGGCTAATTGGGCCAAGATGATGAAGCTATAGGGCCTATCGAGCCATGATGTCAAACTATTCCTTAGAGACTTATCTAAGAGAGTCTACTTTTGCTTATTTTTATCCATCGCAGGAGGTTTAGACGGAGCTACTTTTAGTGCCATAGTAGTGGCTGGCATTTTTGGAGGGGCGGCATCCTTTTCATTCGAGCCATCGTTGCACAACTAAGGCTACCCGGCCAAGTTTCTCCAGCCATTGCTTCATTGTCAATGGTCATGTAGACCAACTTGTAGTATGGAGGGATTGGTGGGATTATAGACCCATCACTTTATAATCCCAATCATTGGGCTTCATCATCGTTAGGGTATGGGTGCACGGTGGCGCCATCTTCTGACTCCAGTGCGTGGCTACCCCTAGCCACTATGGTGGCCTACTCATATAAAGGGCTACCCCCAGCCCGTTGGAACATCGAAGGAACGGTACTCTCAGACTGTGGCGTAGCTTCTTGCAAAGAAGTCTTTAATTTCGACCGAGTGTTCTGGAACTCCCCTTTTGTAGGCGTAGTCCGTCGGGATGTCCTGGGTTGTGTTGGTCCATTGGTTAATGATCACACCTGATTTTGATAATTAACGTCAAATTTGGTCGATACACAAAATATACATACTACTACAGGATTATAGGTTTAAAATCAGAAGAACGCCTGCGTCTATGTCTTACTGCATCTACGTCCTATTGCTACACAGTACAAACATCGCATCGTCATCAAGATCCAAATGCACTGGACTCAGATCAAACTTTTTCATATTTCATTCAGTATTTTTACTTTTATTGAGTCTAGGAATAAATATGTAAGGTTGATCAGGAATGGTACTGGCTTAGGTTTTTATCAGTCCATATATATAAAAAGGCTATCTATCCATAAATTCCAAGTCCACTATCCAAAAAGCCAAAAACCCAACGCAAATCGGCCAAATCAATTATGTTCTGACCCTGACAGAACTCAGCAGAACTCGGCCCGAGTTTGGCCCGAGTTCAATCAAGGATATTTCAAATTTGGTACTCCACCATATCTGCCACCAACATTCGAATGCGAGATTCCTACATCCGAACTCAGCCCAAACTCTACCCGAATTCGGTTTACAAAAACACTATAAATAGAGAAGAACTTTCACCATTTTAAATCACTTATTTACTCATTCCTTCTCTTCCCTATTTATTCTGAAGCATTTTCTACGAGCTAAAGCTTTCAAATCAAGCCTATATCACCCTTAGCCAAAGCAGTACGGTTCTGTTTAATCTAGAGTTTTGGTACTAAAGAGTTGTATTAAAGGCTGCATTCAGAAAATGTTTCAGTTTTCAAAATTGCCCTCTGGAGTCAGTCGTGCACTCGTCACCAAGCACGTTATTATAAGAGACTACAAGCTCTCAATTAGGTTGTGCCATAGTGGATTAATATCGAGCAAGAGTACTCGAGAATAGACTAGTCGTCTCAGAGGAAAACCAGTGTACATCGCTATATCACTGAGTTTGATTTTCTTGACTCTTACTTACTGCATTTTATTATCTGTCATTTATCTGCCATAGTATATAGTGCTGCTTAATTTTTAATTGGTAATAATTTTTTCTGCACACGTACACACTATATTTACCCCGTCTATAGGTACTCAACGGTCCTACAACTAGTATCAGAGCAGGTTATACATATACATAACCATCTAGAAAGAATATATATATATATATATATATATATATGGCAGTCGTTAAATCTATATTCAATGGTGAATGGCAATCAACAAATAGTCCCCCACTATTTGATAGAACAAATTACACATACTGAAAAACACGGATGAGTTTCTTTCTAAAGTCATAGGACTTCAATCTTTGGTCGATAGTAATAGACGGTTATAAGAAATCACCTAGAATAGTGATTGATGGTGTACTAGTCGATAAGCCACATGACAAATACAAGGAACACGAAAAGACACTGACTAGTCTAGATGTACGAGCCATCAATGCACTATTCCGTATAATTGAAAAAACCGAGTTTAATCGCGTATCAACCTGTACGACGTCTAATAAAATTTGGAGACTTCTTGAGGTAACTCATGAAAGGACTTTCCAAGTGAAGGAATCCAAAATTAGTAGACTAACAAGGAATATGAATCATTCAAGATGAAACCCGATGAGTCAATTACACAGAAGTTCACTTGTTTCCTTGATATTATTAATCTTTTACAGTTTCTTGGTAAAGATTACAATAATCACGAGAAGATCAGGAAGGTACTGCGGGCTCTAACAAAGAACTGGAACCCTAAGGCCACCGCGACCAAAGAAGAAAATGACCTCACCATGACGACTTTGGAGACACTGATGGGCAAGCTCATGACCCATGAGCTGGACTTGCAAGAATTTGAAGAAGCAACTCCAAAAAAAATCAATTGCCTTCAAAGTACAAGTCAGAAGAGTCTCATGGAATGACTCTGACGAAGAAGATTCCGATGGTGATGAACTGGCCATGCTAGTCAAAAATTTAAGAAAATTCTTGAAGTTTGAGAGATTAAACCGAAAGAAGAAAGACATCCATGAAAGCAACAAAGAAGAAATAACTGCTTCGAATGTAAGAAGTCAGGGCATATAAAGAGGGACTATCCACTGTCAAAGAAGAGCAGTCCATATGACCAATCAAGATCGAGTAGAAAAGCTACAACCAGTTAAAAGTACGCTAAGACCAGCATCTGGCATAAAAGTGAGGCCAGTAAATTAAAGGACGAGGATAGACCCAGCAGTAGTACAAATGTCTGTCGGATGGTATTCGATAAGGTATTTGAAAACCCTCTGTATGATAATTGTACTTTTAATGAGTTAGAAAATGCCTTTAGCGAACAACTTAAAGAGCACAAAAATGTGTTGGACAAGTATAAGCAATCTCGTAAAGAGATTAAGGTACACACAACCGAAGTAGCTAGATTGTCTAATTTTATTGAAGACATTAAAGAGATATCTACTACTGGTAACACGAAAGAGATAGCCAAACTTAAATTGGACTATCATGAGGCTATCCTCACCATAGAAAAGAAAGAAAGAGACACTTAGTCACTGAGCAAAGACTCATAGATATGACTGCTAAATATGAGGAGTCTTGTACGATCTCTAAAAAGTTAGAGATCAAGTTAGGCAAACAGATCATCCATGTTACACGGCCTAAGGTTAGTCCTAATACCAAGCATACGCCACAAAGGACTAACCAAAGAAAGCACATAAGCAACATGCTTCTCACAATTATGCTTTCACATACAGGTTTCCAAGAAAGACATATAAGAATGTCAACACACAAAAAAAAGCACATTTTCAAAACTTATAGGAATATATTGTGGTACACACGGGCACATATCATAATATTATAGAGCTAGAAATCTTGTTGACATTAATTTACTTGCTTGGATTCTTAAGACTAATCATAATGGACCCTTGAAGAAATGAGTACCAATGGATTCATATACTCATTTTTAGGTGGACCCTCAACCCTCTTATGCTAAAAGCAAGTAGATACTCGATAGTGGATGTTCGCGGCACATGACTGGTGATGCAACTTTATTCGCTACGCTATCGATGAAGAAAAAAGGATATGTGTACTTCGATAATGATCTGAAAGGTGATATTATTGAACGGCACTGTTGGTATGTCTTCCTGTCCAAAAATAAAAGTCGTTTGTCTAGTCACAGAATTGAATCATAACCTATTGAGTATAAGTCATTTGGCAGATAATGGTTATGGTATCAACTTTGTGAAAGACAAATGTTCTATATATGAAATGTCTACTGGGAATCCCGTATATAAAGGGATCAGGGAAGACAATATTGTTTTCCTCTCTAGAACGTACTAATAATACAGGTAAGTGCCTAGTAGCCAATCAGGATGAAAGCTGGCTATGGCACATGAGGGTAGGATATGCAAATATGGACACTATCTCAAGGCTATGCACTAAAAAGCTGGTAAAAGGACTCCCAGAAAGTACCCTCAAGAGAGATATGGTATGTTCAGAATGTGAAAAGAACAAAGCAACTATATCGTCTTTTAAATCCATCAACGATGTAAGTACTTCAAGACCTTTGCAGTTAATTTATATGAATTTATTTAGTCCTAGTAGAGTCGCTAGTCTTGGCAGTAAACTCTTGTTATAGTTGATGACTTCTCTCGATATACTTGGGTTTTCTTTTTCTCAAACAAAAGTGATGCCATTTTTGAATTTCAAGTATTTTACAAAAAGGTACAATACGAAAAAGGCTTCATGATTACTCGAATCCAAAATGATCATGGTGGCGAATTCGTAAATATTGATTCCAAAATTTTTTGTGATTATAGTGGATACTACAACGAGTTTTCTTGTCCTAGAACTCCTCAACAGAATGGTGTTGTGGATTGGAAGAATCGTACTCTAAGGGATATGGCTAGAGTCATGCTGAATTAGCATAATCTTCCTAAATATTTTTGGGCAAAAGCTGTTAGTACAGCCTGTCATGTTTTAAATAGGATTTTAATTTGACCTATCTCGATGAAACCCCCTTATGAATTATGGTTTGGAAGGATTCCAAACATTTCTTATTTCAAGGTTTTTGGTTGCCGTAGTTTTATCCTGAACACTAAGGATAACTTGGGTAAGTTCGATTCGAAGGCGAACGAAGGGATATTTCTCGAGTATGCTGCCAAGGGTAAGGGATTTAGAATTTTCAATAAAAGATCTATGATTGTTGAAGAGTCCATTAACGTTACTTTTGATGAGCTTAATAGTCAGAGATCTAGCGACAGTGACGATGAGGATGTATAAAACAAATCCAAGACACCCGAAGATACTGTTACCAACGAGTGTTATCTAGAAAGTATACCTAAGAGAATGGAGTTCATGCCAGACCATCCAGAGACACTCGTAATAGGTGATGTATCTAAAGGAGTAGGTACACATTCTTCTACTAGAGATATAGCAGCAAATGTAGGTTTTATTTCTCAAGTACAACCTAAGTCAGTAGTAGATGCTTTTTCTGATGAGTTTTAGATTGACGCCATGCAAGAGGAACTTAATAGATTTAAGAGAAACAAAGTTTGCGAACATGTTCCTAAACCTATTGGTCAGTCTATAATTTGTACCACATGGGTGTTCCGAAATAAATTAAGTAAGGATGGACAAGTTCTATGCAACAAAGCACGTCTAGTGGCACAAGGTTATAATCAAGAATAAAGGATTGATTATGATGAGACATATGCTCCTGTTACTAGACTAGAATCCATTTGCATGTTTTGTGCATTTACATGTTTTCACAATTTTAAACTTTTTCAAATAGACAAGAAAAGTGCATTTTTGAATGATTTTTTGAAGGAAGAAGGTTTTATGAAATAGCCACCTGGTTTTGATGATTTCCAAATACCCCATCACATTTTCAAGCTTAGAAAAACACTTTATGGACTCAAACAAACAATGCGTGCTTAGTATGAACGAATAAGTACTTTCCTTCTTGAAAATGGTTTTCAAAATGAAGAGTTGATACAACCTTGTTTATTAAATATTCAGTTAACAGTATTTTACTTGTGCAAATTTACGTAGATGACATTATTTTCGGTTCTACGAACGAAAAACTCTTTCAAGATTTTGCTAAGTGTATATAAAGTTTGTTTGAAATATGTATGATGGGAGAGCTCAACTACTTCCTAGGACTCCAGATCAAACAGCACTCGCAGGAAACATTCATCAATCAAGCCAAGTACTTGAAGGATTTACTAAAGAAGTATGACTTTGACAATGTAAAGCCTATCGGCACGCCAATGGCTACATCAACAAGACTTGATACTAATAAAAGTGACAAACTAGTCGACCAGCATAAGTATCGAGGTATGATTGGTAGTTTACTTTACTTAACTGCTATTTGCCCTGATATAATGTTTAGCGTTTGCATTTATGTACCATATCAAGCTAATCCTAAGGAATCACACTTATGCGCCATTAAGCGTATCTTTCGATACCTTAAAGGAACTTTTACAGTCGGCTTCTAGTATCCCAAAACCATATCATTTAACCTAATCGGTTACTCATATGCTGATTTTGCTGGGTGCAACGTAGACCGTAAAAGTACCAGCAGTACGTGTCATTTCCTAGGAAAAGCTTTAGTCTCTTGGTTTAGCAAGAAGCAAAACTCTGTAGTGCTATCAACAACTGAGATTGAGTACATCGTCGCAAGACGTTGTTGTGCTCAGATTTTGTGAATAAAGCAAACCCTAGAAGTGTCACGACCCGCACCCGGAGAGTGCTCAGATTTTGTGAATAAAGCAAACCCTAGAAGTGTCACGACCCGCACCCGGAGTAAGGGCACGAGTGCGTGACAACGTCCCAGCCTACGCCACAAAAACAGCGTTGAACGTTGTCTAGGTCTACTATCTAACAACCGTTATAATATCAAAACCTGTCGAAAAAGGTCAACTTCGAATGGAGGACAAGCACTGTCAATATAATATACTCAATCACAAACTCTAAGAAAGATAGAAGATACCGAAAGATAAAGACAACAAGATAAGAAATATCATCCAGAAGATCCAACACAAAAATAATATAAGTCTAGAGTCAACAATCTCTAATACGAATACTAAAATAATAAAAAGCCAAAATGTAATCAGGAGACAAAGACCAGTACCACACTAAACCAGCTAAGCTACTCTAAAGCCCCAACGGTTGGAGATAACCCTTGCTGAACTAGGGTCTCCAAGTCTAGGCCAACTACGTCATGAGGACCGTAGTAGGTAGGACACTCGTCCTCACCATAATCGGTAAAATTTTGTCAACATATCTAGTCGGGATGGAACGAGCAAACATCTCAAATAATAGTTCTAGTTAGACAATATTAAAAATGTAGCAGTAAATAGAGAGAATATACAAGGTAAAATAATGTGTACATGAATCATGGTAAGGCATATCAAGACTGTAACTGAATGTAAGAACAAGAAAACAGTATATATCATGTACGAAAATGTGGAACTATATCAATGTGAGTTTAGTATTAGTTTTAACATGTGATCGTCTTGGGTTATACAGGAGAAAAAGGGCCTGGGTAGTCAAACGTGAAGTGTATGACTAACACACTCAGGGAACAAGAATCATAGGAGGAAAAATGATCACATATCTACGCTAAGTACCCTCATCTCCGACCAGTAAAGTGGATCCAGAAATGACATGTCATGGCACATGATTCTCCGAGGAGGTAGCGAGCCTTCGCAGGAATCGTGTCTATACAATGTACAGGAAAAACTTGCACAGGGTATACCAAGGAATACAAGGAATAACATCTCATGAAGGGATCCAGACAAATACCAATCCGTATGAACAATGTGACCAAAAAACAAGGATATCTACACTATATACTAGAAACAAAGATGATATCATAAAACAAAAATATTATCAGAGAATGTACTCGCCTGAGCTGTAATGGAAAATGTCAACTGAGACCAATACAGTGCCTCGAGGACCTAAAGATGGAATACTGTATCAATACAAATATTTGGAAGTAAAAACAAGTCAAACTAAGTCAAACTAAGCCAGTCTAAGTCAAACAAGGTCAAACTAAGTCAAACTAAGCCAATCTAGGTCAAACAAGATTATACAAAGTCAATCTAAGTCATACTAGGCCTAACAAAGTCAAACTAGGTCAATGCAAGTCAAACAAAGTCAAACTAGGTCGATTTAAGTCAAAGGTTGACTTACAGTTGACTTTTGGTCAAACAGTCAACCCTGGTCAACTTATAGTCCACTCTAGTCAAACTAGGTCAATGGTTGACTCACAGTTGACTTTTGGTCAACTGGTCAACTCTGGTCAAGCTTTGGTCAATTTTAGGCTAAAGTTGAATTTTAGTTGACTTTTAGTCAAAACGGTCAACCATAGTCAAACAGGTAAACTAGGTCAATGGTTGACTCACATTTGACTTTTGGTCAACTGGTCAACTCTAGTCAAACTTTGGTCAATTTTAGGCTAAAGTTGACTTTTGGTTGACTTTTAGTCAAATCGATCAATCATGGTCAAACGGGATCAACCCTAAGTCACTTACCCTATTCCTAACCATTACCAACCAAGCTATCCTAATTCTAACCATATCTGAAACATCTTATCTCATATCTTAGTTCTAAGGTATTACCTTAACCTTACCTTATTATCCTACCAAGGTAAACTTTTCGCCTTAGCCTCTAACCATTACCCCAACCTACTTTACCCTCACTCCACGTATCCTCCAATAGTCTACCAAGGTATTCTAACCCTATCTTTGTATCTCGATACCATACCATGGTATCATGATACCCTATTTGTTAAAAAGGTAAACATCCTATTATCTTGAAGGTAAAAGGGTAACTTTGAGATACCGGGTTGGCATCCTAAAATACCACTCTACTCAACTCTAACTAGCACTCTAAACTCAAATCCTAACTTAGTATCCTAATACGAAGTCTCTAACACTAACTCTAATATCTAAACCCAACTCAAATCTAACTTCTAATATATTACCTATCTACTAACATGTGAACTTACTTTAGTTTCTACCACTCAACCCACTAACTTTCTAACCATCTAACACTCACAAATTAAAGGGGTCATATAGTGGGTTATATAGTGGATATAGGGGGGTATATATGGGGGTCAATTGGGGGTGTATTGGAGGGCAATTGGAGAGGGGAATGGGCTGCTACTGCTGCTTTTGTTGCCACATCTGCTGCTAATTTTTCTGCTGCTACTGCTGATTTAGGGAGCAACTACTGCTGCCAACAACAGCTAGTAGCTGCTGCTACTGCTATCTTTTACAGCAGTGAACAACTGCTGTTCCCCCATTGGGGTTGCACAGTTGAGAATGGGGGTTGTTGTGGCCCTTCTCTTGCTGTGTTCTGCTGCTGCCCCTATGGCAGCAGCTCCCCCTTCCCCTCCACCTCTCACTCTCTACTCATTCAATCCATTCTTCTATCCATTCTTCTATACATTCATATATTCACTCATCTTCTCATCTATTTATTCATGAGTTCATTCAATCATTCATTCCTTAATTCATTCAGTCATGAATTCCCCCATCTTCTAATTCACACTAGCACAACACAACACCACATCCCCTCTCACTCTCACAAACACAACACAACTCTCATCACACTTCAAACCACCATCACACACACACAGAGACAATATATATATATATATATATATATATATATATATATATATATATATATATATATATATATATATATACCAAATTGACATGTAGAGACTCAAACTAGACATGTAGGCTAAACCACTTAGATCCAACCTTAGGTACCCAAATGAAAACTAATCCTAACATCCTAACCATGGTTAAACTACCTTCTAACAATGCCAACTCATCTATATATATATATATATATATATATATATATATATATATATATATATATATATATATACCAAATTGACATGTAGAGACTCAAACTAGACATGTAGGCTAAACCACTTAGATCCAACCTTAGGTACCCAAATGAAAACTAATCCTAACATCCTAACCATGGTTAAACTACCTTCTAACAATGCCAAAACTGAAATTAAAAGCCAAAGCCTATTGGGCATAAAACTAAATACATGGTGTGCCTCTAATGAAAATCTCTCCATGGGGACACCAAAACTAATCCAACTTCCTAGAGAGGACTCAAATGAGCCTCTAATGTTCATAATGATGATACATGCATTGGGGGTGATCCAAATGAATTCAAAACTAATTAATATACAAAGGAAATCAAATTAGAGGATAGGTTTTACCTATTGGGAGTGGAATCCCAATAAAATTCTTAAGGACACGGCTCCGACACGAAGATCTATCCAAAAGGACACCTCTCCTTACACCATGCCCAAATTCTTGGCTAGAATCCTTCCTTGATGGTGTAAGATGGATTGAAAGAAGTTTGGATGGAGGAATGTGAGGGAATGGAGATCAAATCCAAGAGGGGAGCTCTCTAATTTGGGGAAGAACATATGGAGAATAAAAGAGGCAAGATGAAATGAGAAGAAGGAAACCTAATCCCCTATATGTGGCCGGCCATGGGGGTCTTTTGGGCCTTGGGTGAAAGCCCACTAAGGTCTCTACATGTCTCATTAGGTCAAGTCTAAGTTTGCTTCATGTTTGGAATCAAAAGGGCTAAGTTTGGATCTCTAACTTAACCATTCTAACAAGTTATAATTAATCTAACTTACTAACTAAAATGGTGGGTTTTGTGGGGCATGTCTAACTTAAGTTTGGGTCCCATCTAGAGTCTAAGCTACCCGAGTCACTAACACAAGTCGGAACGAGGCGAAACTCAAACCCGACTAAACAAATCCAATAAAAACATCATTAAAAATATAAAATTTCCAAATATTGAAAAATAAAAAATGACCAAAATACTCTTAGCCTAGAAAAATGAAATTTGTTAATCTATACACTTGGTTAGGTCTCCGTGGTTATGATTAGTCTCTAGGCTAAACAGTTTCTAGGGTTGTACTAGCAAAACACCAAAATCATAATACACCAATTTAAATGATATTAAGCAATTTAAAATTTACAAAAATTATGGAAAATTGAGAAATGATAAAATTACCCTTGATTTTGAAAACAGAAAGTTACAAACCTACCCCCCTTAGAAAAATTTTGTCCTCAAAATTCAAAACGGTTGCACTCTTCTCGAGGTCAAGCTCCCAACAATCAAAGTCTACTAAATTTTATCCTAAGTTACATAACATGCAATCCAGGAAATCATAACACATGCATGGTTGTAGTCTCTACAGTATCATGTTATTGCAGTCTTCATTGTGGTGTTCTATTTATCTAGCATGATCATTACATATGCAAACTAAAGGTACTAAGAAAACAATCATCAATCAATGGGTGGAAACAAACAGATAAAAGGAAGGAACAAGACCTAACCTCCTAATCCATCGCCTGCAAGGTGGGTCTCCTAGGCAGCCATCACAAAAGCCCTACCCTGGTGGGATATATCCGCTGTTGGTGTGGGGCATGCTGCGGTACCGCAGGTGGCCTAGCCCGTGCTCCCTGAGCTACACCAGAAATACCAGGGCTCACGGGACAATCTCTCATCTGATGTCCTGCTTCACCGTAATAGAGGCACATCCCCAGCCTCTTCCTGTAAACCTTCCAGATATGACCGGACTTCTTACAGAAGTTGCACTGAGGGCCATTCTGCACCTGCCTCTGCTGATGGTGAGGCACCTGCTGAACTGGTGCCCTGGCCTGAAACTGCTGCTGGTGCTGCAAAAAAGATTGATGTTGTAACTGAGGACGTTTAGCAGCCCCCGTGCTGCTAGTAGCCCTCGAGAACAGATTACGGTCCCTCTTGGGCTTCAAGCCCCATTCCCGCTCTATATAAGTCGCATAGAAAGATGGGATAAGGATCTTGATATCCCAGATCAATCCCTCTCTGAAACGGCTCACTCGGATCTCCGAATCGTGAACCATATACTCCGCATATCGGCTCAGATAGCCAAACTCTGTGGCGTACTCCTTAATAGACAAGCCGCCCTAGTGCAGGTTCTAAAACTGCCTCGCCAAGTCGATCTTGTCCGTAGGAGAAAAGAACTTCTCCTTGAAGATAACCTTGAACTCGGCCAAGGTATGGCCCTCCCCAGCCAGAGCGGGCTCATTCCGGAACCAGGTATGGGCGATGTCCAACAACTTTAGCCCTACCGCCTCGACCTTCAGGTCGTCTGCTAAGCGGGAAGCCCTCATCTGCCGCTCGATGTCCTTGAGCCAGTCGTTAGCATAAACTATGCCCTCAGTCCCGCTAAAATTACGAGGCCCCAGTTTCTTGAAGTCCTGGATGTTGCCCTGCCTCGGATGCACTCCCGGATGCAGAGCCCTCTGCTGCACGGCTGCTAAAGCCACCTGGTGGGCATCCTCCATGCCCTGACGCATTGCGTTAGTCTATCTCTGTTATGCCTCATACTGGACCTTCTGGGTCTCCAGCATCTGCTGGAAGAAGGCGAGCATCTGTCCCATCTCTGTAGGCATAGGAGGTGGAGGAGGGAGAACATCGGCAATGGACGGAGGAGTCCGATGTGCTGGAGGAAGAACTCCCACGTCTGCTTCTGCCGCAGTGTTCTCCGGGACAGTCCTCGCAACTGGTGGAGGAGCGCCCCCGAACGCTGCTGCAGATGCACCGACTGCAGAAGAAGTGACTGGCTTAGGTCCGCGAGATGTGGCGTACCTCTCAGTATCAGCAGGCTCCAAATACTAAGATCGAGTCATCACCATCTAAAGACAGATCGAAAAAAAGAAGTCAATATGGAACAAGATGGATCATATCAAAGGAGGACAATTATAGTACAAATAATCAGCATCAAGAAAGGACAGTTATAGAGAAGCAAATTGGAAGTTTCCTAATTGTGATTGAGTATCCTTAGCCTATAGCCTATATCTTCTAAACCTATAGCAGGCTCGTAGCAGCACTCTAAGACGAGCACCACTACGACATCGCACTGATTGCGACTTCAGACCTGCATGGGCCACCACTAACAATGTGTCATAACCCGCACCCGGAGTAAGGACACGAGTGCGTGACAGCGTCCCAGCCTACGCCGCAGAAACGGCATAGAAAGCTGTGTAGGTCTACTATCTAACAACAGTTATAATATCAAAACCTATCGAGAAAGGTCAACTCCGAATGGAGGACAAGCAATGACAATATAATATACTCAATCATAAACTCTAAGAAAGATAGATGATACAGAAAGATAAAGACAACAAGATATGAAATATCATCCAGAAGATCCAACACAGAAATAATACAAGTCTAGAGTCAACAATCTCTAATACGAATACTAAAATAGTAACAAGCCAAAATGTAATCAGGAGACAAAGTCCAGTACCACACTAAACCAGCTAAGCTACTTTAAAGCCCCATCGGCTGGAGCTAACCCTTGCTGAACTAGGGTCTCCAAGTCTAGGCCAACTACGTCATGAGGACCGTAGTAGGTAGGACACTCGTCCTCGCTATTATCTGTAAAATTTTGTCAACATATCCAGTCAGGATGGAACAAGCACAAATCTCAAATAATAGTTCTAGTTAGACGATATTGAAAAATTAGCAGTAAATAGAGAGAATATACAAGGTAAAATAATGTGTACATGAATCATGGTAAGGCATATCAAGACTGTAACTGAATGTAAGAACAAGAAAACAGTATATATCATGTACAAAAATCTGGAACTATATCTATGTGAGTTTAGTATTAGTTTCAACATGTGATTGACATGGGTTGCACAGCAGAAAAAATGCCTGGCTAGTCATACGTGAAGTGTATGGCTAACACTATTAGGGAACATGAATCACATGAAGAAAAATGATCACATATCTATGCTAAGTACCCCCATCCCCGACCAGTAAAGTGGATCCAGTAATGACATGTCATGGCACATAATTCTCCAAGGAGGTAGCGAGCCTTCGCAGGAATCGTGTCTATACAATGCACAGGAAAAACTTACACGGGGTATACCAAGGAATACAAGGAATAACATTTCATGACAGGGTCCAAACAAATACCAATCCGTGTGAACAATGTGACAAGAGAACAAGGATATCTTCACTATATACTAGAAACAAAGACGATATCATAAAACAAAAATATTATCAAAGAATGTACTCACCTGAGCTGTGATGGAAAATGTCAACTAAGTCCAATACAGTGCCTCGAGGACCTAAAGATGGAATATTGTATCAATATAAAGATTTGGAAGCAAAAGCAAGTCAAACTAAGTCAAACTAAGCCAATCTAGATCAAACTAGATTGTACAAAGTCAATCTAAGTCATACTAGGCCTAACAAAGTCAAACTAGGTCAAGGTAAGTCAAATAAAGTCAAACTAGGTCAATTTAAGTCAAAGGTTGACTTACAGTTGACTTTTGGTCAAACAGTCAACCCTGGTCAACTCATAGTCCACTCTAGTCAAACTAGGTCAACGGTTGACTCATATTTGACTTTTGGTCAACTGGTCAACTTTGTCAAGCTTTGGTCAATTTTAGGCTAAAGTTGACTTTTAGTTGACTCTTCGTCAAAACGGTCAATCATGGTCAAACGGGGTCAACCCTAAGTCTCTTATCCTATTTCTAACCATTACCAACCAAGCTAACCTAATTCTAACCATATCTTAAACATATTATATCATATCTTAGTTCTAAGGTACTACCTTAACCTTACCTTATTATCCTACCAAGGTAAACTCTTCGCCTTAGCCTCTAACCAATATCCCAACCTACATTACCCTCACTCCACGTATCCTCCAATAGTCTACCAAGGTATTCTAACCCTATCCTTGTATCTCGATACCGTACCATGGTATCTTGATACCCTATTTGTTAAAAAGGTAAATATCCTATTATCTTGAAGGTAAAAGGGTAACTTTGAGATACCGGGTTGGTATCCTAAAATACCACTCTACTCAACTCTAACTAGCACTCTAAACTCAAATCCTAACTTGGTATCCTAATACCAAGTCTCTAACACTAACTCTAATATATAAACTCAACTCAAATCTAACTTCTAACATATTACCTATCTACTAACATGTGAACTTACCTTAGTTTCTACCACTCAACCCACTAACTTTCTAACCATCAAACACCAATCTAACACTCACAAATTAAAGGGGTCATATAGTGGGTTATATAGTGGATATAGGGGGTATATATGGGGGTCAATTGGGGGTGTATTGGAGGTTAATTGGGGGGAAATGGGCTGCTGCTGCTGAAACTGCTGCTGATTTTGCTGCTGCTGCTGCTGATGATTTATGGAGCAATTGATGCTCCCAACAGCAGCTAGTAGCTACTGCTACTGCTGTCTTTCACAGCCGTGAACTACTGCTGTTCTCCCCCATTGCGCTTGCACAATTAAGAATGGGGGCTGCCGTGGCCCTTCGCTTGCTGTGTACTGCTGCTGCCCCCATGGCAACAGCTCCCCCTTGCCCTCCACCTCTCACTCTCTACTCATTCAATCCATTCTTCAATCCATTCTTCTATACATTCATAAATTCACTCATCTTCTCATCTATTTATTCATGAGTTCATTCAATCATTCATTCCTTAATTCATTCACACATGAATTCTCCCCTCTTCTAATTCACACTAGCACAACACAATACCACATCCCCTCTTACTCTCACAAACACAACACAACTCTCACCACACTTCAAACCACCATCACACACACAAACAATATATATATATATATATATATATATATATATATATATATATATATATATATATATCAAACTACTCAAAACTGTCCACTATCTAAAATAACATAAAATTGACATGTAGAGACTCAAACTAGACATGTAGGCTAAACCACTTAGATCCAACCTTAGGTACCCAAATGAAAACTAATCCTAACATCCTAACCATGGTTAAACTACCCTCTAACAATGCCAAAACTAAAATTAAAAGCCAAAATAGGTTATTGGGCATAAAACCAAATACATGGTGTGCCTCTAATGAAAATCTCTCCATGGGGAAAACAAAACTAATCCAACTTCCTATAGAGGACTCAAATGAGCCTCTAATGTTCATAATGATGATACATGCATTGGGGGTGATCCTAATGAATTCAAAACTAATTGATATACAAAGGAAATCAAATTAGAGGATCGCTTTTACCTATTGGGAGTGGAATCCTAATAAAATTCTTAAGGACATGGCTCCGACACGAAGATCTATCCAAAAGCACACCTCTTCTTGCACCTTGCCCAAATTCTTGGCAAGAATCCTTCCTTAATGGTGTGAGATGGATTGAGAGAAGTTTGGATGGAGGAATGTGAGGGAATGGAGATCAAATCAAAGAGGGAGCTCTCTAATTTGGGGAAGAACACATGGAGAATAAAAGAGGCAAGATGAAATGAGAAGAAGGGAACCTAATCCCCTATATGTGGCCAGCCATGGGGGTCTTTTGGGCCGTGGGTGAATGTAATGCCCGTGGTTCGTATTACGTATTTGGAATACGTGTACGTATTTTGACCCGTATTGCATGACTCCCTGCTTAATTTATTTTGGCATTTCACTGATTGGTTTATCTTGGTTCGGTTCGGTTTGTTTGGCTTGGTTCGGTTTTGCTTGATTATATGTGAACCAAACCACTCCCACCTACCACCACCTTCAATAAATATCCCACCACACATTTCTCTCTCCACATTAACTTTCTTCTTCCCCACCATTACTCTCCACCAACCTGAGAGAGTGGAGAGCTTAGGCAAGTGCATCTTGCTTTATGGAGGAACCCTATTTTTATTGTTCCATTGTCTTCCTCATGTGTTTCTAACCCACTTTAGTACTTAGTATTTTTTATTTCTGTGGTTAATTTCTTGCAGACTAGCTTTGTGGTATTTTCGGTTTCCATGAATTTTGATCTATCAAACTTGCATATTTTTGCTAGTTGATGGTCCCATGTTGTAGAGAATTCCATTTTGTCCAAATTTGACCTACAGGAGTTTGGATTTGGGTTCCTAATGTTGTTTGGAGGAGCATGGAGGCCATGGTATTTTCCATGGATATGTTCTCTGTGGGAGCCATTAATTGTACTTTTGGGCCGCATGAGCATTTATTAGTTGGCCGCATGAGCATTTCTTTGCTCCCGCTAATTGCATACATTTGCAAGCACGTGCTTACTTGCATTAAATGCATGGCCAAGTAATGTTGGCCGCATGAGAACAAAGCCAGCCGCAGAAGCTTGTATTTAAATACACACCTTAGCTTGCATGCATTAATTGCATGCTTTAACTATTAGTATTTAATAATTGCATGGAGCTTGTATGGAAACATGCATCAGCTTTAAACCTGAAGCTTGCATGGGAACGTGCATTTTATATATTAAACTTTAGCCTTAAGCTTTAAGCTTTAAGCATGCATGGAAACCATATTAGCTAGCCGCATGAACTCAAGTTGGCCGCATGGAGCATTTTTTTATATATATTATTTTGCATGCAAGCAACTTCGGCTGCATATGGTCTTCTTGTTTAAATACAAGCATAGGCATTAACTGAATGCCTTTAACTTTGCTTGCATTTGTAATGCATGCAAAGTTGGCCATGCATATAGTTTTATATTATATATAACTCCATCCAACATTTCCATGCATATACATATCATATTATATATTATATGATATTGTATTATATTATATGTGCATTGTAGTGCCCCGCTCCTTGCGGTCCACTATGTAATACCTACGGCTTGTTGACTCAGTCATAAACTGAGTATTTGGTGAAATCCTTGCCGGTATCGATTGATCACGGATGAAATGCAATGAACCTTTCCAATTGATGGATTGACTTCTATTGAAATGAATCCAAGAGTTTTGCTGAATGTTTTCTCTTCGCTGCTTGGTTTTGATGAATGCGTTTTCGTGTTGGTTTTCGATGATTGATTTTTATTGTTCGCTTTCATCGCATTTCGCATTCATTCTGAATCTTGAGAGAAAAAGACGAAGTATGCTAATCAACTGTTGGTGCCATTGTAGGCCGCGTGAATTGTTCATGAACGGTGCGTGAAGTCCCTCCTTCTCTCAACTAAGATTCATCTCAGTGAGTTGCTTCAACCGAACAGACATTGATCTGTATGCCCTAATAAAATGATCTCTAGTCCCCTCTGTTGCCTTGTCCCGATGATCAACGATACCACATCCACAAAAGATAAGAGAAGATAATTGAATTGAATCAAATGCAAGAATATGTGTTGCTACTCTATCTGCTCAATAAGAATGATCATCTGCTTATTACTAGTCTGCTTGAATATGTAGACACGTACAGACGAACTTGTACGTGTTGAGATGAACCTGAAGGCACGAATCAAACGTGTCGTATATCTGTGCATAAGTCCAAGTGTGTCTCATCTGATAGAACGGCTAGAGCATGCATTTGGTCTCGGACAACTTATACACAAGGAAATATTTGTCTCTCGGGTGGTATCTAGGGGCACCTGGAACCGCTCGGCCTAGGAGAGATTAGGGCCTCCATGTGAAAATGGGAGTCGATCTGAGTCCTTAGCGACGAGCTGAACCAAAGAGTCACAGCGGCTAATCATGGGGATAACCCGTGGACTAACATATAGAATAGTCCACTTGCATGACCCGAATGATAACTTCAATATCTGCAAGAATGAACATGAATTACTCGATATGCAAATTGTGCTAACATGGTTTTTTGCAGGGATGACTGCCGGCGATGGTAAGATGCTTATGATATATTCTACTGTCATGTTCTTATGCATTGTTAAAAAGAACCTAGACAAGTAGAAAGATCACTAGTAAATGTTAGCTCAACATGTTGATTTAGTGCAGAGATTTGCGAGTTCGGCCAAAAGCCGCTCACCAGTACATGATGTGTGCTGACCCACGTTGTGGGCATCCTTTTCAGAAAGCAAAAGGAGACAGGAGGATTTCAAGTGAGGCACCGAAGCTCGTCTAGCCCAGTAGAGCTGTGGATCGCCTCGAAGCTTTATTTTCATTTCCGTCAAGTTTCCAGTTTCTTTTCCTTCTGAAGGTGTCTTTCAATTCCAGCTTGTAATAAAGGAATATCATGTATGGGCATTGTGGCTAATTTCAAAAGAGTGTTTCAAAGAGAATCCTGTAGCCAAATTATAAGGCAAATCTGAGTTGCAAAGCTTTGTACTTGTATTCCAATCAAGCTATCAATAAAATGAGTATTTCCATTTTAAATCTCTGTGTTCAATATTTGGTTTTCTGCAATGGGTGCGTGCGTGTGTTTTGCTTGACTAATGGGTGAGTGCGTGTGTTTTGCTTGACTAATGGGTGCGTGCGTGTGTTTTGCTTGACTAGTTGTTTTTGTGCAGGTACATGGCCTTGTGCAAGCGCAACTTAGGCTTTCACGGCATCACGCCTTAGCGAGGACGATCGATCCCGCAGGGATCCAAGCAAGACGGACGACCCTAGCGGGATCGGGGCGTGACATGTATTAGTCTGTTGCATGCTTGCTTGCATATATATTATATTATATGTATTAGTATATGCGGCTCAAATTGAGCCGTAGGAGTGCATGCATGTATATATCATATTATATATTATATATCATTAGCCTATATTATGTGTATTAGTATATGCGGCTCAAGTTGGCCATTGAGCCGCATGATTGCTAGCATATATATTATACATATTATATGCTTTAGCCTATATTTAATGCATATAGCTAATCACCTGCTCACTTGGCCGCATGGCCACATATATAATATGTGCATGGCCAATAATTCTTGGACGTATGCATTGTTTGAGTGGCCACGTGCCATATTTTTCCGCATACACCATGGTGTGCTGGCCTCATTAGTATGAAGCATTAATTGTAATAGGGTCCCACAAGGTTTGTATCCATGTAATTTTAGGCCACATGGCCCCAGTACTTGAGTGGCCATGTGTCCTTTTCTTTTGCTTGAGTGGAAGCTTGTTTTTATTGCGGGTTCCTCTCTCCTTGTCTTTTCTGGTTGTATAAATATTTCTTGCTGGCCGCATGGCCCCTTCAGTTATTTTCTGGCCGCATAAGCTTTGACTGGCCGCATGGGTGGCTCTCCCACTCTCTTTGGTCGCATGTATGTTCTCCCACTTTTGGGCCGCATGGGGTCCACTTTGATTGTTTAAATGTTTTATTTGCCTGAATTATGGTCAGAATTTCTTCTCACTCCTAACATGAAAGTTGTAGAGTTTCTCCTTGGCTTCAAGAATATATATTATATTATTATTTAATTGTGCAAGTTTCTTTCCTCCTTGATAAATGAGAATGACCTTACAGCGACCCGTGGTGGTGCACTCTTGACTAGTAATAATGAATGATAATTCTTGATAGTGGCCCGCCGTGGCGCACTCTTGACATGATAAACCTGACATGATATTTCTCGAAATGCTGTTGTGACGGCTAACCTGACATGACAAGATTGAATAACCTGGACACCGTGGACGATTGTGCTTGTACAAATGAACCCGTCTTGTCTTGCATCATGTCTAGGATAGGGACCCCTGAGTACCACGGTCGGGGGTACCCACTGAAATTGACTAAGGCTAACCATTAGAATAATACAGTAGTTCGTGAAGAGACTTTCCCAGTTACCTGTTGCCCCTTTGATCCCAGCCTTATATATATATACGTGGGACTTGGGGCTATCTGTCATGATTAGCACATTTCCAGCCTGTCGTCAAGTGGGGCACCTCTTTAGGACACATGTATCTCACTGCAGTGTGTCTGCTATACTTATGTTCTTTCGCTGGGGTCACTTAGGTAGCAGCAGGCGGGTAACTGGACTTGGAAATCTCTTTGCATCTTGTTAGTAACTAGGACTGTGATAACCCTAGTTAGTTAAAGTATCAAGCCATACTTATTGCTTGGCCGTGAAATGTTTGGATGGGAAATAATCAGTCTAGTCTTATCTTGATCCTGTACAAGATTGTTGCATGTCCTGATTTCTTATTTTATCTTTGCCGATAAATAGTGGAAGAAACCAAGTTCTGTTCAGACGAAGGGTTACAACCCCGGTCCTTGTTTGGTTTACGAGTTGTAACCTGGTTATCTGAATAGTCCTATGGTTATCTCATCGTATATCTCATGTCATGCTTTTTCTTAATTACTGTCTTTTATTATGTAATTATATTCTTGTGCTAATTGCTGGTTTTAGTTCCTAAGTGAAGCCTCCTTTGTGGCACTTGCTCTTTCTGGGGTCTGACCCAGCTGGTTTTGTGTGGCCAGATATCGGAGTAGCACCAGAGGATCCACCTGTTTTCCAGCCAGATGGTGACCACCAGGCGTAACCCTGGCAACGAGTGGGTTTTTTTTTGTCCTTCCACTTTATTGTAAAAATTATTCTTTTGAGGCGTTTAGCCGACGAGCACATGTTAGCTCGTATTGCACCTTTATTTACTGTCTGTCTACGGGCTGTAACATGATTGACATATCCTACGGTTGATCATGTATGACTGAACTCTTGCTAGTCTTGACATTTTGTACGACTAGCTTCATGATCATCCAATATGTAATGTATGGGACGCCTTGCTATTATATATTTGGTGCTCTGACATCTTGTAACTATTATTGCTTGCTTGAGAATGAGACAATAGGCTTGTTCATGACCATAGGAGACCGTTGGCTTGTAGTTAAACCCGCATGTATCTAGACAGCCGTGACCGTATAGCGAGGTGGGTTGCAATTCAATATACGTAGCTGGCTATGTACGCCCTCGCTCTCCAGTATTCTGGTTTTGGGGCATGAAAGTGAAAGCCCACTAAGGTCTCTACATGTCTCATTAGGTCAAGTCTAAGTTTGGTTCAAGTTTGGAATCAAAAGGGGTAAGTTTGGGTCTCTAACTTAACAATTCGAACAAGTTGTAATCAATCTAACTTACTAACTTGAATGGTGGGTTTTGTGGGCCATGTATAACTTAAGTTTGGGTCCCATCTAGAGTCTAAGCTACCCTGGTCACTAACACAAGTCGGAACGAGACGAAACTTAAACCCGACTAAACAAATCCAATAAAAATATTATTAAAAATATAAAATTTCCAAAATGTTGAAAAATGAAAAATAAGCAAAATACCCTTAGCCTAGAAAATGGAAATTTGCTAATCTAAACACTTGGTTAGGTCTCCGTGGTCATGGTTAGTCTCTAGGCTAAACAGTTTCTAGGGTTGTACTAGCAAAACGCCAAAACCATAATACACCAATTTAAATGGTATTAAGCAAATTAAAATTTACCAAAATTATAAAAAATTGAGAATGACAAAATTACCCTTGATTTTGAAAACTTACAGTTATAAGAAGACTATAATACGCACTACACAAAGATTTCTATTTATTATGACAACACTAGCACTATTAACTTGACTAAGAACCCAGTATGTCATTCATGCACTAAACACATAGAAATACGTCACCACTTTTTACGTGATCACCAACAACACGGGGATATTTGCTTAGAATTTATTGATACAGATCATCAACTAGCAGACATTTTCACAAAACCACTAGCTGAAGACCGTTTCAATTATCTACGTCGCAAGTTAGGCATACTTGAATTTTCAGAGCCATAATGCGTTATGATTAATAAAAATACTTTAAACTTGATATTCAACAATTTATTAATTGAAGTTATTTTGGGTACAAGCCAAAATGATCTTTCTGTTATACAGGCGTAAATAGCCAGAAGTGACACAGTGTACTTGACTTTTGGACTACTGCTAGCTGGGATCTGGCCCCTACAGCTAACCCAAAATAATGAATATTAGATAAATCAAAGAATTAAAAGTTATTGAGTTATTTTTATTATTTATACACATAAAATGACCTAAAATTTCAATAGCCAAACTCGGTGTCGGACTTTTATATACCAGCAGCGAACAGAGGGCCCTTTTTCTCCTATTCCCACTTCTTTCTCCTCTGAACAGCATCCATTAAACACAAAACCCTAACCCTAGTTTTGTGTAAACTCCTTTCCAAGCCTCAAAACTCTATCTTCTTGGATCTAACGGCTCTAGGAGGGCATTCTCTACCAATTTTCTATCTCCGTTGAGGTAAATCTCTCTCTTTTCCTCCAATTTCATTTTATGGCTCCTAAACTCTTTAAGAGGAATAAAAGAGATAGTAATTCATCCTCCACATCGGAGTATGAACTAGTTAATGTGTTCATTCTTGTTCGTCCCGATGACGAAGAGAACTATAACCCTAAATTATTTGTATCAACTGAGAGACCAAATGCATGGTCCGATCAATTTCGATATCGAGAAATTTGTACGAGAAAATCTATCAATTTTACTGTTCTCTCAGAATATACTCAAACCTTTAAAAATTTAGGGCTCTGAAACTTGTTAGAGCCTTCGAGTCAAATCTATGAAAATGTTGTCCGCATGTTCTATTGCAACTTGCAAGAAGCAGACGGTACTATTTTTTCCTTTGTCAACGGCAAGGAATTTGAATTCAACTAGACAAACTTGAGCGAATATTTCTATATGCCTGACAATGACAATGCTCTCATTGATATCAACAAAGTTTAATTCCTTTATGACATGTCTCTTGAGTCTTTCAATGTGGCACTGTATCATCCGAGTCCGGTTCCCCGGACAAGGTTGTTCGTACGTCACCTGAACCAGCATTTCTATGAACTCCATCGCATTATTTATTCTTCTTTGTTGCGTAAGACGGGATCCACTGATAAGATCACCTTCTTAATGTTATTTTCTATGTACCACATCTACTTTGGTGTCATATTTTCTGTTTTCCAGACCATGATTTTTGTTATGGTCATTTATCGAAGGGCAGGCCACAACCTCCTTTACCATATGCATCTAGCGGTGATCTTCCAGAAATTTGATATTAATTTAGACATCTGCCCTGTCTCTATATCGCCTTCTGAGCTGTCTAGATCTAGGAAGAACCCATACCCTCCACCACCACCCGGTGGTGCTCCACCTCCACCTGATCCAACCGCAACTCCAGTAGATGCTCCAGCCCTCCAGCTCCAGGCCATCATTTTGAAGAGCTCAATCAGAGGTTTGATGCATTTGTTGATGGAACTGAAGATTCCCAAGACCTTAGTTTGGTGTGTGTATTGATCAGTAGAAAGTTAAACAAATATAAACGTGTTCTAACCCTTTATACGCGGAAACTAGGGTTCATGAATTATACCTACGACGGGAAGAAGACAACAGTTCCAAGTAATCTCGAGCAGTCACGACCCCAAGATCTTTTGCACGTATTCCTTCCTCGGGTTGGACGTCATGTGGGCCATGATCTCCCAACCGTTTCTTCTCCTTGGCAGCCTCCCTTTCTCTCCTTACGTGAATCACAAATATAGAGAAAGAGCTTCTTGTTTCTGATGATAATATGAATGCCAGAGAATAGAGGATATATATAATTCTACGGCAGGGACCATGAGGAGAAATTAGGGTTAGGTCTCATAACGGATCTAGGTATCCCGTGTTTAGCCCGAACACACAACCCAGGCCCATTAACAATAGCTCGGTCCATTAAAGAGCTATTGTTGCACTACCTTCCTAATCCCAAATTATGATTGTGGGCTCCTTTTAGTATACGCTTGTTTGGCTCCCCATATTAAGATATCTAATATCCGTCGATTAAGTTACTGACAACTATATTGATCGACATCTTTTATCCTTAAGTTGTACCACTCAACTTTATTTGTCAGGTCGAATATAATCCACCTATCGGGTTTATATGACAATCCTTATGAGCTCCTTAAGGGGACATCATCAACCCGACGTATCGGGAGATGGATTCCTTTTATAATCAACAGTCCATCATACATACAATGTTATTACCCAATTCATAAAGGTTGTTGACCCATAATGAATCTCACTCTTTTATGAGTCAAAGTAATGCACGCAGCATATACATGTCTGTTATTACATCCGGATTAAGAGCACAAGCATCCATAATAATTGAGGTGTTTATTCTCTTTTGCAGTCAGTACAAAGAGAACAACCTTAAGTGGTCATGTTCAATACGCAAAGCATAGTAGTGTATACCTATAGTCAAGACAGACTAGTACCAGATTATACTACAACCTTTCCAATGGATTGTCCAAGTCCATCTAGGTTGTGAACTATTTATATATTCCATAGGGAACTGATAATATGATCTTTTGTGTGACACCACACACCATATTATCTACAATATAGAATATCAGACACTTGCATTAACACTTGCAACAAATACAATATACAAACATTTGCCTATATGATTCTTATTCAAAATTTAAGAAAATAAATTTAATACAAAAGTGATGCTTTTAGTATATAACCCTAACATTTGTCACTCTTCAGGGATAGCAGCATCAGACCTTTCTGACTCACTTTACCGATGCTGAGTTCTGCCATATTTCTCAGGCTCAGGTCTTGAGAAATGTCGTGGCTGACATCCAGTGTACGTTGGTACATCAACCTACTGCTCCAGCTCCTATCCTCCGTCATCCTAGTTTCGACGGACCGAGACTCGAGGATCATCCCACTTTCAGATTCTTCGATTCGACGATAGCTTGCGTTGATCCACAGCCTCCTGTTGATGCCCAGGGTGATGATGTTGATCTATGATTTTGCCTTTCTGACTAGTATTTTGTGGACATGTTTGGTAGCTGATGATCTTGTAGTGACAAGTTTGTTATTTTCATTTTGGACTATTTTCTTTTGTAGCACAATTTATGCACTTTGGACTTATTTTATTTCAGTTGTAGTTGGTTTCATCTATTTACTCATGCTTTGTTACTGCTACTAATGGTGTCATTTCACTTGAGTTGTTGACTTGTTACATTCATATTTTGGATATTACTCTCTATGTTATTGTCGGCCTCATAAATTACGGGAGAGCCATATTTTGAGTACATGACAAAGGGGGAGAAAGAGCATATACCAAAATTTTCTCGATTCAGGAACAAGCCATGTATATATTTCAAAGTTATATATTATTTTATTATATTTTGGTATAGACTCAAAGTTTGTCAATTATCAAAATGGGAAAGATTGTTGGCCCATTGCTTAATGATCACACCTGATTTTGATAATCAATGTCAACTTTGATCGATACACAAAATATAAATACTGCTACAGGATTACAAGATTAAACTCAGAAGAACGTCTGCATCTATGTCTTATTGCATCTATGTCCTACTGCTACACAGTACAGACATTGCATCATCATCAAGAACCAAATGCACTGGAATCAGATCAAACTTTTTCATATTTTATTCTGTATTTTTACTTTTATTGAGTCTAGGAATAAATATGTAAGGTTGATCAGGATTGGTACTGGCTTAGGTTTTTATTAGTCCACATACATAAAAAGCCTACACATCCATAAATTCCAAGTCTACTATCCAAAAAGCCCATAACCTAACACAAATTAGCCCAATCAATTATGTTCTGACCCTTACCGAACTCGGCCCGAGTTCGGTCAAGGGTAATTCAAATTTGGTCCTCCATCATATCTACCTTCAATGTTCGAATGCGAGATTCCTGAATCCGACCTCTGTCCGAATTTAGTCTGCAAAAATACTATAAATAGAGAAGAACTTTTACCATTTCAAATCACTCATTCCTTCACTTCTCTATTCATTTTGAAGTATTTTCTACGAGCTAAAGCTTTCAAATCAAGCCTATACCACTCTTAGCCAAAGCAGTACAGTTCTGTTCAATATAGAGGTTTGGTACTGAAGAGTTGTATCAGAGACTGTATTTAGAAAATGTTTCAGTTTTCGAAATCACCCTCTGGAGTCGGTCGTGCGCTCGTCACCAAGCACGGTGTTATAAGAGACTACAAGCTCTTAATTAGCATGTGTCATAGTGGATTAACATCGAGCAAGAGTATGTGAGACTGGACTAGTCCTCTCAGAGGGAAACCAGTATACATCGCTGTGTCACTGAGTTTGATTTTCTTGACTCTTACTTTACTGCATTTTATTTTTTTCATTTACCTGTCATAGTATACAGTACTGCTTAATTTTTAATTGATGATAATTTCTGCTGCACACGTATACACTCTATTCACCTACCTCTAGAGGTGCTCAATGGTCCTACATAGTTATCTTGACATACTGGTCGAGTCCGGAAGGAAGGATAAACCAGCCTTCGTACTCTTCGAGAGAGAAGGCTTCTTATAAGCGGAGTGATAGGAGGCACGTAGAAGTTCTTCCTTCATCATACGCTGCAGCCGTTGGAACACAGATCGCTTCTCTGCATGAATCGCTACGCAAGAGCAGCAGTAGTTGATGGGATATTAGCACAAGGTTCCGAAAAGGGGACCCCGTATACAACTTCAGCTTCTCCAGTCCTACACTTGTGGTTTATTACTTCACGCATGTCTGTTGAAGGAAATTATACATTTATATCCTCCGTACATGATCATGAATGTCGGGTGCATGAGCGAGCGAATGGAACTTCTGACCCCTAGCTCAGGTCATCAGCAAAGGATCTGTGGTACCATCCACCTCATGCATGTGATTCGGCTGGTCACATGTGTCGGTCCGATACAGTTTCCTATTTGGAGCGTGTGTGATCATCAATAGTGCTTTTCGACGGTTGGTTGATTGGACAGCATCTTGGCGTGCAAGGCTCGCGTTGTCCTCGACTTTTTCGTACTAGCACTCGTAGGTGCATAGTACAACGAGTCCAGGTCTCTTCATGCCCAGGTTATTGGCATATGGTTCTGCAGTCTTGAGAGGCTCGATGGAGGATAGATCGTCTCTCTCTCTCTCTCTCTCTCTCTCTCTCTCCGGTATACTATTGTTGGGCATCATCGGATATGGTTAGTGGGCGTCAACGCACACATGCCTTGTTTTAGGCGTAGCACGTCTCCGTGCCTTCTGCTGGCACACATGTTGGGAAGTAGCACTATTTTTTTAGTAGGGAGACGCCGTGATGGTCTGGAACGATCCTGAGCCCCTAGGTTTCCAGTATCGTGTTATTTTTATTTGCTGGGACCCAGGCATCGGGCCATGTTCTTTTCTTTTTGGAAATATGGGTAGCACACACAGGAGATGAATGTGGCACTTCATCAACGGAAGCCGGGAAGGCATCCTCCGCGAACGTCGTGGGTGGTGTAGCGGCCTTGGCAACCCAGACCTTGCGGTCTTCTTAGGCTTCGTCAGTCTAATAAAGGGGTTTGAATCCACTTAGAGAATGTCTTCGAAAGCCTGTTGGTCGAAGCGAATGACCAATACCTTCTGGGAAGATCCCAGCATAGCAGTATAAGATTACGTCATTGCCTTCTTGTCAGATAAGAAAGCAGTCCCCTGCAAAGTCGCTAGATTTGTTGCCATTAGAAATTAAAAAGAGGAAAAGTTTAAAAGACTTCTTCTTTTTACTAGATTACAATGAAAAGTACAACAGAGAACCATAACAACGAGGATTTCTTAGGACAAATATAAGATCTAGAGAAGTGTGACGATGGAGGTCGAGTACTGCAATGACTCATTTGCTTTGTTGATGATCTATACGCCTTGGCTTCTTCGATATGCTCTCTATTTTGAATATATTATGTGTATGTTTATGGTGTTCTCCCGAGTTTTTTTTGTGCTTGTTTTTTGGAAGGCATGTGCCTTCTTTTATAGCCATCTTCAGCAGATAGACTATATAGGAGATAGTGATGAGGAGAGATCGCCTGCAGGATAAACGTAATTCGGGTTGTCGTAGCTGTTTGATTCAACTAATTAACCGCCTGACCCGATCATGATGACACATGGCACTGATTGGACGAATCTTACTGCAAGATTCTTGATGTGAATTTAAGGATCCTGAGTTGTAATCATTATTAGTTGCAGCTGATGACTCGTATGGCTCGATCAGGATGATACATAGCACATACGGTAATTTAGAACAATCTGTCATTTGAATAGGGCTGTTATAATGTACATGCCATAAAGGTAAGATTTAAATCAGGTGGCACGATCGCATTGACACATGGCAGAAACCATGATTTGGAGGGATCTCTCATTTGAATGGGGCAATTATGACACACATGCCATAAATGTGGGATTAATCCATCCAAATGTTGATTATAGGATCTGGAAGGCTCGACCAGGGGCACGTATCATCCGCCTTCTGGAACATAAGTATTGTGGAGACAAAGCCTTGTGGGAGGCCTTTTGAACTGCTTTTAGCCGCATAACATCTTGGCCGCATAAGAACATCTGGGAAGGGAACCGCATAAATTCCTCCACCACATGAGGGTTAGCCGCATGAAAAAGGATCCATTTGCTTTTAAAGTTGCCAAAGACATACTTTTGGGTACTGTGTTGCCATCGATCGCCATAGAAGTTGCCAGGGGGATTGTTTGGCACTGCACTTGTAGAGTACAAAGTGCTTTGGACACCAAGTGTTGCTGGGCTTGGTTTAGCAAGAGGTCCATCTGGGAAGCCACAACAGGTCTTTTGGGCTTTGCACAGGGTGCTTGATGTATTTTGGGCTGAACGAGATTGAAATTTTTTATGCTTCTACAATAGTCTCTTCATCGCCATGCCTAGAGACGATGCTATTAACGCCTTAAGTTGATAGTTATGTCAGTATAATTAATGGATGTCCACGGGAACTGAAAGGGAATGGCCCATGATATATGACAACCCACAAAAGTGTCAATCAATTCCATATCGGAGAATGAGAAGTCACTTTCTAGCGAAAAAGGATTTTTCAGTGAGAATAGCTTCCGCACCAAAGCTTACGTTTGTTGATGGCATATAAAGGCATGTACAGTAGTCGAACCGTTAGTTTTCGTATCAAGGCTCTAGCTTGATGATGATGTCGGAAGACAGATACAGTCATCAAACCCCAATTTTATGCATAATGGCCCTAGTTTGCTACCAACATGAAAAGATGTGTATAGTCATCAAATCCATGATTTCCTCCATAATTGATCCGTGAGTCATGCAGTTGCAACTTCCCAACCCGTGTGTCATCTCCACCTTGCTTCCAAGAGAACGTACCTCACTTCATATGCAAGAAGTAGGCTATGTTCATGATCAGTTGTTGTCAGACGTGGGATACATAAATCCTATTCCGAGATTTTTTTTGATAGGCAGTTCCCCTAGTCGCAGTCTTCTTTGTGTAGGATAATATATCACCGTGGAAGAGATGATAACTACCTATAGTTATTCTCCTATAAAAAGTTGGATCTTTATAAAACTCAAGGACGACAAACAAAGGGTATAGGTGACAAGGGAATCCACATATTCCAACCACGTGATTTCAATAACTCTTGCTCCCCTCGCAGTCTCACACTTTCCAGTTCCCAAAGCTTTGTCAGATCGTCAACGGAGTAAAGGAATCTAGTGCTGATTCGACCTCTATTGCCCCATCTCTCCAGAATCTAGACTTGGCTCTCAATTTTATATTACAATATTTTGTTAATCAATTTTGAATTATAACAAGTTCTACGATAAAAAAAAATATTTCCTACACTCTCTCTTTTTTATCCAGAAACAAATGGAGACTCTATTAGGGACTTCCTTTTCTAGTGATGAAAAGACGGTGGGGCAAACTGACATCTCATTTATGGGAACCTTTGCCGACACATTAGTCATCGAAGTGGACTAACAGAAGTTCGAGGAGACGATCTCTTAGGGCTCTACTAGCCCATCCGGTACACAATGTCGAAGGGGGATCTTCTACCCCACTAGCGTTGTGAATGAATCTGATGCTTCTACTCGTACCGCATGGCTGCCAAAGTCACGTACCACAAATCTCGGTGTTGAATGCAAAAGCAAAGAGACTGTAGAGCATACTAAGGTATTCTACCAAGGTAGTCTCTCGTAACACATTGATGCCAAAGCTATGTACTTCATGTTTTGGCGTCTAGCGTAAAGGTTGGAACATTATGGGTCACCAAGGGTGCTAACACCCGCGAGTCGGTGAATCAAATTCTGAGCAAGGCCAAAGTCAATCCTCAAACATTGAAAGGATCACAAAGGTCTATCATGCCCCAGTCCCAAAATACGCAGGACTAATATATGTGGCAATGGCCAGCTATGTATCAAGTAGACTCCAGTCCAACTAAAACACGTACTAGGGTAAATCTATAATAACTAGTCTAAACAATCTATATGGCAATCCACGTGAAAACGAATACAATAAATAAATACAATATATTTCATAGTCTGCAGCCCACTAGCATATATGTTCGAATAAAGTTGAAAGAACAAAACGAGTCTATCAGACTAAACAATATAGTAGATAGAGTCGTGGTAATAAATATAAATAAGACGATAAAGGGTACCACTATTGATACTCGATTCATGTAGACATAGCAATTAACTATTTATCTATTATATACAACAAATATAGACTATTGTACGATCAATAAGGTATCGATATACCATAACACCAAAGGATGCACCTAGTATGGAGCATCTCAATACCGTAACGCCATGGGACGCACCCTATCTCTAGATAGAATAATAGGTCTCTAATACCGTAATGCCATGGGATACTCCCGGTCCTGGAGATAACATACGCCAATGTCTAGCAATATATCGTGACTAC